>OY730183.1:685000-1203878 GCA_963422495.1 Polyommatus iphigenia
ACAAAATTGCTCCATGTCAATCAATGTCAGACAGACATAATATGACAGCTATATCGTGACATGTGGAAGCTATTTCGTGACGTATGATAGCTGTTTGACACGACAATTGACACGAATCACGATATACAGTTCGACAAGGCTTTAAATGAGTATGTCAATGATGTCAATGGGCGCTGCTGGTAAAGGAAAACTGTCAAAACTGTACC
Organism: Polyommatus iphigenia; assembly: GCA_963422495.1. Taxonomy (NCBI): domain Eukaryota; kingdom Metazoa; phylum Arthropoda; class Insecta; order Lepidoptera; family Lycaenidae; genus Polyommatus; species Polyommatus iphigenia. Next base: position 685,207 of record OY730183.1, read on the forward strand.
CTACGACTACATAGCGGCTAGCGCCATACAACCCTCAATGCGTTCATCCGGGTTTGGTATGGCCATTACGAACTGTTTATAAGGTTTCATGTTCAATAATATCACGTGTTGTGTACTTTATAGTCAATTGCAATATTTCGGAATATGTGACGTAGCAGTCGTGGCCGAGTGGTTAAGGCGTCTGACTCGAAATCAGATTCCCTCTGGGAGCGTAGGTTCGAATCCTACCGGCTGCGAATATTTTTACCACCTCGGCCCTATCTATTCTATCTTTATTTGACCCAGAGTATTTAAATGACAATTGACAGCATTTCATTCTATCATCTGATATAATATCAAGAAGTTTATAAGAAAGGTGGAGTGCTTACTTGTAATAAAAAAGTGAAGACAATTAATTTGACCTTGAAACGCTGTCTCACTCTTGGTGTGAATGCCTTCTTTCTCTAACATAGGGTATCCATAATGATCAATGTTTATTGGACATTTTTCTGTATCGATGGGTATTTCACAAATTAGTTTGATGGTTTTACATAATATAGGGAATGATTTTTTTTAAATAACACTTTCTATCTGTATAGAATTGCATTATTTTTATGGAAATAATGGATTTTATCCTTGAACTGCAGGGCAATCGCGCTATTTTTAAACGTTTCAATTCAGGTTCACATCTACTTTGGTTGCGGTTCAGTTACGGTTTGGTTCCGCTGCGTCTGAACAAATTTCGGTATCGTGCTAACGTTTCAACCGTAGCTCAACCTTAGATGGAACTCGAACGAAGCGCAACGTTTGACCTATAGACAGACATTGCAGCGGACCAATCAGCGCTCTTCTAATTTAATTTTGATTGGTTTAAATATGAACAAATTTTTTCCGATGCGTTAATTGGTCAATTGACAAATTGATTATTTAAACATATGGATGAATATGACACGAGTGAAGTTGTTTTGGTAGTTATGAATGCGAATGATTATTACTTGGAGTTTTTAATTTACGTAATTAAATTTATATTGTTTTACTATATTTTACAAGCGCCATAAGTGTTGAGTAGTGACTAGTGACTTGTGACAAAAGTTTTATATGGCGGAGAAAACATTTACGTAAAGAAGTAATGTCAAAATTCAATTCACTTTTTAACAAACTCAAATAGTCCGTAGTGTTATTTTACAGCTTTTAAGTAAAACATAAGCTTAAATTATAATTTGATTATAGCTTATGTTATATTTTTCCATCGATTTTCGTCAATTGAACATACCAAAATAAGAAACGTTTCAGAAACGTGCGAGTAGAAGTTGCATTGTATCAACTTTTTGTTTTGACAGCGTTTGCGCTTGAGCTGAGGTTCAGTTACGTCTCAACTGGCTGTCAAAACGTTAGCGCGATACCGAATGGTTCCAAAAGTCGATCAACGTCCGAGTTTCATTTGCGGTTCAGTTGAAAAAATTTAGCGCGATTGCCCTGCAGATCACCCTTCTTCAACAAAGTTCGAATTAAGAGTCATGTAAATTTTCACAAATTCACAGACTCGTTCAGTTTCTGTCGTGGATAGAACAAAAGTATTGAAATTATGATTCTAATAATTATGAAGGAGAAGGTGAGTCTAAAAAATCGGCCAAGTGCGAGTTGGACTCGCGCACGAAGGGTTCCGTACCACTATAGAGCAAAAATAGGAAAAAAATGTGCTTTTTGTATGGGAGCCCCCCTTAATTATTATTTTATTTAAATTTTATTATTAATTATTAAAGTTTATTTATTTATTTATTTACGATAACAACAGCCGTCAATTTTAACAGTATTATAGAAGAATACAATGAGTACATAAGGCCAATAACAGCTATCCACAACTTATTACATAACTTATTACAATTTTACCAGAAGTAAACAGCGTAGAAACAGAAATCAAAACATTTTTGACACTTATTGCTAATTCTTATAATAATCTCAAGCCATATATTTTGTCTATAATAAGTTATAGTATAATATAAAAATATATACATAATATATAAAATATATATGTGTATAATATAATTTGGTGAATAAATGATAAAAATAAATATGATGTATATTATATATAAGATATAAGTATATATAGTAAAAATAATTAATTAATTATAGATGAAGATATTAAAAATAAGATAGTAAATTCAGTACAATTTCAATAATTTTAAATTTTAAAACTAACTAACAACACCAATTATCACACAGGCTTATTATTTTTCTAGCTGGGATAATTTAATTTTTGATTTTAATGATGGTTTTGTTTCTATAAAGGGATCAATATGAGAAAATTTTTTGTTGTATGTATGTATAATTCTAGAGAGAACACAGTTTTTAGCGTAATTAGTGTACTGAAATGGAACATAGAATAAAGGAGTTTGACGTGTTCTGCGACGGGGTACGTTAAACGAGACTAAATTTAACAGATAAGGACTATCTAAATTACCATTTAATCTATACTAATATTATAAAGAGGTAAACTTTGTTTGTTTGTTTAATTGTAATGAATAGGCTCAAAAACTACTGGACCGATTTTAAAAATTATTTCTCCATTCGAAAGCTACATTATTTACGAGTAACATAGGCTACTTTTTATTTTGGAAAATATAGGGTTCCGTAAGATATTTGGGGTTTTCTGACACAAGGTGAAAAAAATCAACCAGAAGAGTTACTTATTTTGCGTACGCTGCCTAAACTATAAAAGATAGAACCATACAATGTTCTAAGTAAATGTAGATCTTATAAATATCTACAAAATTGTCTGCAACACACTATACCTAGCTATGTCAAGTGAGGCACAACAACTATTTTTTTATTTAAAAAGCTTGATTTTTTTTGGACTACATTTAAACGCATTTATTTTACTCATGCTGATAATCCTTATCAAAATAAATTATTTCATCACTAAGTAAAGTTTGTTTAGATAATATTTGGTCTTTGATTGATTAAAATTGGACGTTTTGTTTAGAAGTTATGGCGAAATTAAAAATTGCGATCGCCCGTTCCGAAGTGGGCGTTAGCGCTACCAAGGCGGGGTGCGCAGTAGCGAAGGTTATGACCGGCCCTGCAGCTGGTGAATTAGCTCATAATTCATATACCAAGAATACCAATGATCCCTACTGATTTACCTATACTATTCAAAAGGCTCCAATTTCTTGTAAAAAATTCTTTTGCACTAACGATAAATAAATCCCAGGGCCAAACGTTCAAATACTTGTAGGAACAGATTTACGAAAATAATGTTTTACGCATAGCCCATTGGCAACTTAACGTTGCCCTATCGGGGTAATAGTCGGGGCTCCCAACCATCAGTATATTTTGTTACCTGAAAATAACTTAACGTTTAGTTATCCATCCTAAAACAACGGGTTGCACTCTGGGTATACCGTCAGAAGTGAAAACTTATTAATTACATTTAAATGTTCTTATCATTGACAACTTTAACATCCACATCGATCGTCGTCGATGTTTCTGTGAATTGACCTGGGGAATCATTTTGCTGACTGTCATGTCTTTCCTGGGTAGGCTTTTTGCAGCGGTAACCGACATCCACGCGGGCGGAGCCGCGGGCGACCGCTAGTATATCGTATAGAAGACACATGTCATATAAGTGACGACGATCATCTAGGCGCATTAGTTTATAATGACGACACTGTTCAACATAATTCTGTGTGGGTAAAGATGAGCCAGACTTAAAATTTAGAAAACGTATATAGTGCAGTTCCCAGAGCGTAAAAATCGTGCAAACCTCCGATTTTTGCAATAGTGGATGAAAATTGAAAAGAAAAAAAGGAATGTGTAGCTGATAACATAAATAATAAAGTTTACCTATTGAAAAGTTGTGCTTTTGATTTTCAAATTATTCTCTTCCACTTCAAGTAAACTCATAAACTGTAAAATTTTGAAGAAAATTTGCATATTTGTTTCTTTTAAATATATAGCAAAATAATAAAATATATTATTATTTTTTGATTTGTATCCTTGCTTATATTCCAGAGAAAGAAAATAAGTTGAAAAAATATATAATTTAGATTTAAAATTAATATTTTTGTATGTAGATGAGCATACCTCCAAATGTGCTTGTTGTGTGCCTCGCCAGGTAAATGGCGTTCCTATTTTTCTTTGGTTTTAAATAGGAAGTTTAAAATTATTTTTTAGGCTTAACAAAGCCTTCTATTTCTTAATGTGTATAACTTTTTAGCTCTTACTTTATTAAATTTTAAGAAAATGTGCAACAAACTTTTCACGGATATTTCGAAGAAAATCTGTATTTTATTTCTTTTGGTTAGGTTTTTACAGAATAAAATTGATTTAATTATATTTGCTAAAACATACTTAGAGGAAAAAAATACAAATTAGGTAAAGAACTGATAGTTTTTGTATTCAGGTAAGCATTTTCCAAACATAGGTCGCAGCATGCGTCTTTAGTATGTACGTGAGATTTGTAGCACCCAATTTTTTTCTGGCTTTAAGTAGGAAGTTTAAATATATTTCAAAGACTAGTAAAAGTCTTTCATTTGTCGACGCATTTCATGTTTTAGCTCTCACTTAAATAAATTCTCAACAAATATAGAAAAATATTTTCGGTCTATTTTACACATTTTTAGGAGATATTTAAACGTTTTTAAGTACTTAAAAGTTATCATTCCTCTAAAAATTAAATACGCACAACAAGCAAGTTTAACACACTTTTCGTTACAACCCTTAAATCCACCCAAACCCTTTTATCTTGGTTACGACGAGCGTTCATCTCTAAAAACTTTGCAAAAAACTTATAGTTGTATTTAGCTTAGCAAAGCAAACTTTCTTTTCTAAAAATTGTGTATTTGGTTAATTTTCAACGTAAACAATCGGATAAGAGTAATTAAATAACAGGAACAAGAAAAAAAAATTTTTCTGGACCGGTTTTATATGTTGAAATATTATTTTTTAATTATGTAACTAAAAAATTAAAGCACAAAAAATTTTTTGGTAAACTTTTCAAGCTGTAGTGTAAAAAAGAAAATGACACCTCAAAAACAAAAATCCATTCACTATTACAATTTTCGGAGGCTTTTCCTTTTTTTATTATTGCAGTCGCCAGAGGATTTTCCTCTGGCGACTGCACTAATAAACTTCTTCTGGATGTTTTCAATGCGAGATGCATGGGTGACATAAGAAGGAGGAGATGAATTTTAATAACGTCACCATAGCTCGCGTTAGTAATGTACGAGATCTTGGCATACATTTCGATTCCAGAATGCTTCTAACAAATGCAAAGTACAGAACTTTAATACAATGTATGCTTGTGAAGGGTTTGCTTGTCCTTTGCACAAAACCAAGTATACGATATGCTCTGTCTATTATATTGTCATAATGCATAGTTAGAAGCATTCTGGAATCGAAATGTATGCCAAGATCTCGTACATTACTAACGCGAGCTATGGTGACGTTATTAAAATTATACGGAAACATTATGGAGTTTTTTCTGCGTGTGAAACTTATGCATTGGCATTTGCGAATATTAACTGTTATAATAAATCTTTGTAATAAATAAATAATTGGTTAAGATCACGCTGCAAAAGTTCACAGTCATGTAATGAACCGATCGCAAGGAAAATTTTTTTGTCGTCTGCATAAAGTAGATGCATGGCGCTGGTGAGGCACTTGTTAATGTCAAAAATGTAAGCACTGTAAAATAAAGGGCCCAAATGTGATCCCTGTGGGACACTTGAGGGTATTTTTACATAATCCGATTTGAAAACCCCCAGAATAACAACTTGTGAACGGTTCGTAAGATACGACTTGACCCACCGTAGCAGATCACCATGTATTCCCAGTTTATGAAGCTTGCTGAGCAGGAGGCCGTGATCCACTCGATCAAAAGCTTTTTCAAAATCCGTATAAATCACGTCCACCTGCCCACCACGCTCCATATTCTGTAAGACATAGGTAGAAAATATAGTCAGGTTTGATAATGTTGACCGACCCTTCAGAAAGCCCTTCAGAAAGTTTAAATAAAACTGAGTATTTTGTGAACATTTCAGGTGGCTACCTATTGTCATCATTGATACCGAGCAAAAAATGTAAAAAAAATCACGTTTGTTGTATGGGAGCCCCCCCTTAAATATTAAATTTATTTTGGTTTTAGTATTTGTTGTTATAGCGGCAACAGAAATACATAATCTGTGAAAATTTCAACTCTCTAGCTATTACCGTTCTTGAGTTACAGCCTGGTGACAGACAGACGGACAGACATCGAAGTCTTAGTAATAGGGTCCCGTTTTTACCCTTTGGGTACGGCATCCTAAAAAGGAGAAGACTGTGCTGGGAACGTTACAAACGTAATAAACTACGACACGATGGAGATTCGTTGTGATTCGTGGTGGATTGAATGTAATTGTCGCCCATGATCAAATGAAGAGAACCATTCCAAAACATCACGAGATTTTAGCTACGGGGGGGACATACTAATGTCGTGACTGACTTTTACCAGTGAAACAAAATAAAACGCCATTTAGGTAACTATGAAGTCTTTTATTTATTTAAAAACAATATCCAACCCATGGACGTATAAAAAAAGGAGGACGGAGTCCCACCATACACAAAACTGTGTCGTTCAGAGTCAGCCAGCTGGCTGTATGTACAAGGTCCGCACGCACACATTCTTGCGCTAGTCCATACCATTTGACAGGCGTCAGAATGTGTGCGTGGCCGACTGAAGAAAAGTGAAGACACAGTTTTGTATATAACCAGACTCCGTCCGCCTTTTTTTCTACGTTCATGATCCAAGCCTTAAGACTTACGAATTTGTGTAACCCTTTAGTATTAAAAATTGTAAAACATGCATCACCAAACAAATAAAACAAGATGTTGGCATAATATAATAAAGGGTAATAGTGACCGATCAAAGATACATGCGCACTTTTTATTTGATATTTTAATATAACAAAAGAAACTAAATTTATTTTAAAACTTAAAATTTACAAGGTTTTTATACATGGCTGAAAAGTACAGTCTTATGTAGTTTTTGACGCTTGCCCCATGGCTTAGTGATTTATCAGTAATTGATTATTATAATTTGCGGATACGATCAGCGGGGCTAAAATGGTCGCATAGCAATTCCTCCCAATCAATTCACAAAATGAATTGTCAAAACTGTCAAAGTCGCGAATCTCAAATTAGTTCGAATTTAGACCAATTGAATTGGTCAAATTCACGAATGTCAAATTAGTACGAATTTAGACCAATTGAATTGGTCTAAATTTGACATTCGTGAGTTTGACAGTTTTGACATTTCATTTTGTGAATTCATTGGGAGGAATTGCTATGCGACCATTTTAGCCTCGCTGATCGTATCCGCAAATTAAAAAATGAATTGGCGAAATCTTTAATAATTTTTGTCTCGTGTGAATGAACAGACAAGTGGCAGTTTTTCGTTTGACAGTTTGATATAATACCTTATTTCTTTTTACCAACAAATTTTCTCGAACAGATCTTGTATGCTTTTTTTATGTGCGTAGGCTTCATGGTTTCAATATTTTCCTTAACAACCTAAAAAGAAAAAAATATGCAATTACATACTCCTATGCCACTATCATCTAGTACAGTGATCTCCAACCTTTTTTTCATACGGGCCACAAAATATTGTTAATAGTGTTTAACATAATAACATTTTTATTTTAAACATAATAATGTTTTGATCTTGACGTGTCGCGGGCCGCAACAAAAAATTTTTAGGGTTAAAAAGTAACGTTTTTCAAAATTACCGATTTAAAAGTGGAAAGAAATTCACGACTTTAACGGCGACTTCGCATTATTTTGCCGTGGGCGTGAATTTAAAAATGGTTTCACATCACGCGGGCCACATATTATTATAAAGTCCCGGCGGGCCGCATGCGGCCCGCGGGCCGCGGATTGGTGATATCTGATCTATTATATTGACTTTTGTGTAGGTACAGGCGAGTACCTGCATAAAAGCTAATCACAACAAGAATACAACAGAATTGATCAGAAAGTCCCAGATGCCATATTATCTTAGAAGCAGGATGTTTAAATGCACCTAGCGGCCTTGAAGAACACTACATTCAGAATCATACATTCGGAATAAAGTAGGTCATTAAAATGATTTAATTATCATGAGAATGAAGTTTAATTTACCTGGCTAATGCTTCTTTGGTTCTCTACATTTTTGTAAAATACGTGGTCTGTTTGTGATTTGAAATGAATCAGAAGGTCCACATAATCGTTTATATAACTCCTGACTGTCCTGTAAACAAAAAAATATATTGAAGTTATTAACACATACACACCCTAATTTTCCAAAATATATATTTTTAATGGTTTATGTTACTTACAGGAAATCCAGAGCTAGTACTAGGCATGGATAAGGTCAAATTCTCAGATGGTTTCTTCAAGTAACTTTTACTGCACCTGAAAATTTAAATTCATTTGTGATGTTGCTAAAGGCATTTGTGTGTCGCTTGAAACATAATATTCATTGTGAATGCTACAGCCAGGTCTTCACCTGTCTTCACATTGCTAAGGCAGATGTATTATTTATTTCAAATTTTTTTTAATTTCTGTTAGCAATGTCTTCACATTGCTAAGGCAGATGTATTATTTATTTCATCTTGCTCCTGAAAATGTCACATTCAACATTTAAATACCTACTTTGATTATGCAATACGACATAATATTATGTGCATATAACTCTAGAAAAATAAATTGGTAATGCACAATTATTAACATTATGCATGTGTCATGATCTCATCACATCATCGCATTGAAGTCTACAGCCGGATGTATGCCACAAGATATTATTTGCCATTTCATTACTAGCTGTGAGTTATTAGTTAATCTGATAAGAGATTATCCAGAACAGTAAACCTACTTCCACTTGCTCTTTAAATGTCAGTATAAAATTTGACTATAAATTCATGCATATTCACTTACCATCACCAAACTTTTGTCTTCAAAAAAAGGTAAGTTTGATGTAAGCGTCTGCCAGTGTGGTCATAATCACTTGTTTTTAAATGTAGACTGCAAATTTTTGCCTTTTCCTGAAATTGACTTTTCAAAGGCATGGTGGACAACCACATGTTTCTACGTGTTACTTCTTTTGGAAATCTAAAACAATAAAATTCTAAACTGGATTTAATGTTCATAAAACTTTCTACAGTCGATAATGTATGTATAAAAGCCATCGGATATGTCCTACCTTTTGCAAACATTATGGTTACCCTAGCACTTTTCACAATATTAAGTAATGATGGAAATAAATTAAAATTATTCATATTTATCACCACTTTATCACATTAATAGCTTACGGAACATAAAACCAGTGAATCATTTCTGGTATTTACATAGCAAAACTTACAATATTAGTTAAAGAAGTGACCGAAAACATTGAACAATCAACAACAATAATTGCAATTTGTGAACTTACGCGTGAAATTTTACGGCACAGCCTGGATACCACTCACTTCCACATCCACGTACAACACATACATGCACCATTTATTATTCTTCATTTAAAACTTTCACAAAAAAAGCCGTATGAAAACCTGAATCGACATAAACATCCGCCATTATACACATCACGTAGAATGACGTTTATATTAAATGTTGCCAGTAAAATAACTCTGCAAGATATCAAAAATTAGGGTAAAATAGGTAAATCGGAGAACTCTAATTTCGATTTAAAAAATACATAATATACTGCCTAAAATATGTAAAGTGTAAAAATACAGTTTTGTTTTTCATGAGATTGAATTATGATCACAAAACGAGCGATGGTTCTAATGTACAATATTTTTCTTTATGTTTTTTATTGATTACATGTTGTTTTTTATTCTAGGAGGGTATCCATAGAAAGAGATGGCATACACACGTCGGGTCAACAGAGTTCAATTTTATTGTCTTCAATTCATTGTTTGAAGTTCGCAATCCACATTTACCTATAAACTTCTTTTATAATATTAATATATTACAAGATTCTTTTATAATATTATTATAATATAGTACAAGAACAATTTTATATTAATGTTAAGACCTATGTAACACTACATTCTCGCAATAAAATATTCTATTCTATTCTATTCTATTCTATTATAATAATATTATGCACTAGTTTTATTCTACTTTTCAGTTAAAACTTAAAAGTAAACCCAAGGTTCGCATGAAGGAATTTTTCACTAGAAGGATGCTTATATTTTTCTTAAAACTTATTATTATTTATTGCTTAGTGCTAAGTATTTTATCTGCTGCTAGTTGCTATATTTAATAATATTATATTTCAAATGCTTAAGTAAGTTCTACATACTTAGAATATAATTATTATCTAGCCTGCTTTTTTACAAACGAGAAATTGAGCTTGCATATTTTGAAGGATAATTTATCTTGGAAGAGATAATTTACATTGGAAAGTATAATATTTTATATACTTATTGCTATTTGCTTGTCGCTAAATAATGATTATTATTATTTTCAATGCAAAGCTATGTTATGACGAGTATAATATTATGTATATGCATCGCTATTTATGTCGCTTAGTACTATCTTAATATTATATTTGATGTATTTTAATGAGCATTAACATCATGCTGTACAAATAAAATTCAAGGAGTGTCATAAGTAGATCATACCATGTATGTTTTTAATTCTGCCAAGATTTCAGTCAAGATAATTTTTCCAATGCACTATACCGGAACATAATAATTGTTTTTCTATGAAAACTTGTTACATCTAGTCATATCCAGTACTGTACGTGCACAGTCACTGTTTATAATACATTACTGCTGTAACAAAAACGAAATCTCTGTAAATTATTTTATATATTATAAAGAGAAAGGTATTAGTGGTCTGCCTGCCCATAACACATAATATTTTTAGTAAGGAAAAAAGCTCAGATGTGGGGTGGCGAACAGGGCGATCGCCCGGGTCCTCGTTCTTGCAGGGGCCTCGTGTCAAGCAACAGGTCATAAAGTGGCTTTTTTTATTTTTGGCGGTGAGGTCCCGGTGTCGACGGTGGCGGTGGACAGACGGCCAAAGGGTCTGCTGAACGGGGCCTCGCAAAGGCCTACCGCCCGGGGCCTCGCAATGGGTAAGACGTGGGTAAGACCGCCACAGCTGGATATTAATTATGATCTATTTATAAATATAAAAAAAAGACGGGTTGCACTCCGGGAGTGCCGGCAGAAGTGAAAACTTGAAATTATTAACTTTGTGCATTTTTTTATACCCATTTTTTGTGAAAATCGATTATTAAAAAATCGATTTTTTTAATTAATCGAAACCCTTACAATCGATAAAATTTTTAACCCATTTTTTTTTTTAAATCGATATTTTTAATTAGGGAGTGCCTCCGCTGCCGGCGCCGGTTGCCGAAATGGCTGCCGGCGCCGGTTGCTGAAATGGCTGCCGGCGCCGTTTTCCGAACTCCGAAGTTTGCCGAAGTCACGCGATGTTTGCCGAATAGGCTGCCGGCGCCTATTCGGCAAACATCGCTTGTCAAATGACAGAATAATGATCAAAAACATCAGTCTTGAGCTAAAGGACTATGAAAAGTACAAATAATAAGGTCATAAATAGTCATATTGTAAGGATGCATATTTGAATCCTTCGATCGGGGATTCTTGGAAATGCTATTGTATTCTATTGTTGTCGCGATCACCGGTGCTCGTATGGGGCTTGAATCTTGATGGGTTAATGGTGGTGATGATGATGGTGATAAATGTGATCTGCATAGTAGCATAATACAATATCTTTGCTTCTTTAAATAACGCTGAAACTCTCTAACATGTATAAGGAATCTGAAGTTCTGTTCAGTACCTTCGGAAGTATACCACGGGGTTTATAACTGTAGCTGTGGTGCAAAATCTTACTTTTTGGTAGCTGAAAAAAGGTAGCTAAGCTAAGAAAATGCATCACAAAAAACTAAAATATCCACAGCCGAACAAATAGGTACCTAACCTTCACCTTTTGAAGTCGGTAAAGTCGAATATATTTGAGATTATAATTATTTCTTTTTAAAATTTGTGTATCGGCACTGGAACCTAGCGCTTTACGCATTATCATCGGCTCCCATTTTGAGTGCCAGCGCCGGCAGCCGTTGTTTTAATTATCGTCTGCCGGCAGTATACTTACCGCCGGTTCCCATTACTGATATTTTTGGGAGCCGGCGCCGGCAGCGGAGGCACTCCCTTTTAATTAATTGAAACCCTTACAATTAATACGAGTTCGAGTTCAAGTTCGACACAAAACACTACTCTCCAACCGTCTTACGGTTTTTCCAAGGTTTTTCGATCAGCACGAGAATCTGACGCGAGTTTCACAGTTTTTACCCATCCCATAAAAGTGCTCAACGCCGCTAAAGAAGTTTTCACTTCAAAAATTGAAACTGGCAATAATTAGGCTCTGACATGGTTCAGGCAGACGCAGTTCTTTCTATTTTTAATCAAAATGAGGCAAATATATTTTTTAAGTGCTCTATGAACCCATGGCTTTGGTCGATTTTGGCTCATTCTAGAAGACCCAGACAGTTGGCTGCTGTTTGAATTTGGACCATAAGCATATATCCAAGACTCGTCAGCATTGACTAAATTATAAACGTGCTTTGACTCTCACTGTAGAGTTTTGCGACAAAAACTAACACAGGCTGTTTTTGGTCGTCACTCGTCGCTAAGCAAACAAGGTATCCAACGAGAAATTAACTTTTTTACTCCTAGTTTTTCATGCAGGTTTTTTTGGATAGTGGTCCCTGAAATGCCCACGGATGTCTCTATTTCATGGTATGTCACATGACAGTCTTCGAGGATTAGCTGCTGCACGGCTTCGATATTCTCTTGCGTTATGGCGGTTTTTGGACGACCTTCACGTGGCTGGTGTAGTGGTCTCTGAGGCTAGGATGTGAGCGGGCTGTGCAATTTTGCTGTGTTTTCTAAATAAGTATTACGATCCCGAAAGACGATTGACTCAAATGAAATTGAGATTTATTTAATCATTGTATACTCGTATTTATATCTGATACTTAGCTAACGGAAAACACGATTCACTTATTTTGACTCGATAGTTTTATTTTTCGAAATTATGAATCTTTTTGGACATTTCTTGAAATATCTGTTACACCTATTGAGTTACTATCATTAAATAACTTGCACTACTACAATCACACACTTTATAAAATAACAGCTAAAGGAAATATTAGTATTGTATTTAGTTTTTAAGTAATCATCAAAAAACAGTTTTGGGACTTACGATCTTTACTTTCGTGCTATAATGCGGGAACCGTTGTTACGCGATATTGTTCACTATTAGCTGCAGCCTAAAACACAGTACCTACCCGGGAGCACGAATTATTGTATCACGATTGGAGGATAGCGTTGTGTGTAGGCGAGGCTAGCGTTTTGACCGTAGGCCCTTAAACTTCTAAATACCAGCGTTCTATAATCCTAAGACATGGTGCTGCATCACTAAACACAGAAGTGATCTCCTCAAAACGCTGAAGTCGCGATAATCCCCTTCGTAAGTTGTAAAAAAATATTATCGCACGCAAAGGCGACGGGTCATTTGTGACCCAGGCCCGACACAAAAGAGACATATCCCATTTTTTTCGTTATATTAAGGGTATCCAAAATCAGTGGCTAACATGTTTTTTTATTGCTTTCTTTTTTTCTGCAGGCGCAGTATGAAAAGTGTTAATACGAAGAATAAGAATCGTTATTTGCATGTAATTATATTCAATATCTGTGACTTACACTTAGAAATATATTATTTTTATACCGTGCCTAAAGAAAAACACAAAACCATAATAAATATTATTTTGTTTACCTAGGCCTACCTACCTAATTGTACCTATACAATTAAAAAAAATGATTTTTTTTCACTGCCTTCTATTATAGTACGTTTCAAACAATTAGAAACGTCGTGTCTCTGCAGCATGTTATATTTTATCACGCGTGATAATTATAACACCGAGGGCGAGATAAACCTATAGTTACCTACATGAGTTTTTCTTTAGCTAATGAGCATAAAAACGAGATGTCTAGCCTATCCTAGGCTATAATATAATAACACTTATCACGTGTGCACAACTTCTTAGGCTGGTTTTAGTGTCACGCGGACCGTCGGTGCGGATCGCTCCGTGTAAGTGCAATATGTATTAAGCTCTAAGGAGAGTTTTAGAGTAATGCGGAGGGGTCCGTACGGACCCGTCCGCATTACTCCTTAAAACTTCATACAAATCGATCTACGGAGCGATCCGTACCGACGGCCCGCATGACACTAAAACTAGCCTTAATGTTCGCTTTCCATAATAACATAATATGTACAGTAATATTCATTAATAGAATATCTTTCATCAATGGTGGGATTATACTATCAGAGAAGTTGATTCCTATGCAGATGGGGTACCTACATAGTTTGGTTGCATTACGTCAAACCCAGCCGACAGATCACAATTAACATTGAATTGACATGATCGACCAAATGACGTTGGTCTCTCAAATGCATAGGAATCAATTTCCTCGATGGTACATTACATAAGTGTCAGGGAGCCCTAGAACATTTTTTTTTATTACTAACAAGCTAATTTTCTTTGAGTAGCTTCATTTTGATAAGACAAAAAACATTTGTATTTGCGAAAAATCTTGAAAGTAGTAGCTAACAAAGATAGAAAAGATTTTATACATTGATTTGATGGTCCTAAAATATGGATTACACACATAACTATTAACCTACCAATATGCAAAAAATCAGCTGGTTAGTGTGATTTATGTGAACCGTTTTAGGGTACCATAGTCAACCAAGTTTTGTTGATTACAGAACCCTAAAACGGAACCCTAACCAGCTGATTTTTTGTATGTTGGTAGGTTAATAGTTATATAATTTAAGAGTAACATCATCCTACAAATAGAACAATCTATATTTTAGGACCAACAAATCAAAGTATGAAATCCTTTCTATCTCTGCTAGCTACCACTTTCAAGATTTTTCGCAGATACAAATGTTTTTTGTCTTATCAATATGAAGCTACTCACAAAAAATTTGTTTGTTAGTAATAAAAAAAATTGGTCTAGGGCTCCCTGACTATAATACAACGTTTTTGAAGAAACATGTTGTGATTGCATTTTACATCTAATAAGTGCATTTACATGTTTGGCAATGATATTGAATAAAATTGTTATATTTTAATATTTGCACTTTTCATACTGTGCCTGAAGAAAAAAAGAAAGCAATAAAATAACATGTTAGCCACTGATATTGAATATAAAAATTACATATCTTGGAAACCCATAATATAACGAAAACAATGGGATACGTTTCTTTCGTGTCGGCCATGGGTAAAATTTGTATGGTCCGTGACCAGTCTTCTTTTCCTTTAACATTCCCATTTTTACAACCGACTTTTCACCTTTGAATAGACGATACAATAAGTAGTTTCGACCAACCTGAAAATATTCTTTTGTTTTTTAAATCCAAATACAAGGACGGTTTTTTTTTCAATGATAGCGGGAAAATTACAAACGACACAACTTAAAAGGCAGCCCTCGTACATTAGGTGACCTACATATCGAATTAACATTCTATAATTGCGAATTGCAATAATTCACTACATAGATGCCTGCAGTCTACCTCGAACTTCGGCCAACTCTTCTTTCAGGAACCTGATGTCCTTTAGGAGGCTGCAGAGCATCTCAATTCTCATCTCATCCGGTGATGATTTCCTACACGCAGCACGCTTCTTTCGGTTCCATGATCCACCCCTCCGTTGCGATCATCGCGATGGCACGTTCGCGCTCGGGCCGAACGTCTGGATCAGAGAGTCAGCAACTCGTTGGCCACGAGCGCCATGGTCATTTTAATTATTTAAAGTTTTTAAAAAAGGATAAAACAGTTTTAATAGCAATGATGGGATTTTAAGGACGAGTCGGTCCCAACTCCCAGCTGTTGGAAACCGTAAACCGAAGATAACACCTAAACATCGATTTTAGTATAATCATAGTTCATCTTCATAGGAAGATAGGACTAAAAGTGGGGAAAATGTCAAAGATATAAATAAATACTAGGTGTATTTAAATAGTAAAAATTAAATAGGTAATACTAACGAATAATAAAAATAAACTATTACTGGTACACAAAATACAAGTACATATTATATGATATTGAATGTACCGTAACTTCTTGGTGGAAATTTATGTTTCACAGTAAATAATACACTTTTCATTGGCTTTTCATGCACTTTTTCCACTTTTATTAATTTATTTTATTACAATTATTATGTTTCACATGACCGGTTTCGATAAAATCATCATCAGGTGATGATGATATTATGATGATGATACCTGATGATGATTTTATCGAAACCGGTTTAATAAAAGTGGAAAAAGTGCATGAAAAGTGTATTATTACTGTGAAAATACAAATAGGAAGATAGGACTAAAAGTGGGGAATATGTCAAAGATATAAATAAATAAGTTAGGTGTATTTTAAAAGTAAAATAGGTAATACTAACGAATAATAAAAAGAAACTATGACTGGTACACTAAATACAAAAAAGGCTAACATCACGCGGTATTCCCAGGCGGTCACCCATCCAAGTACTAACCGCGCCCGACGTTGCTTAACTTCGGTGATCGGACGAGAACCGGTGTATTCAACGTGGTATGGACGTTGGCGATTATTGGGATGATTTTTCCAGTTTTGTACCTCAATACTACTCAATAGCAGAAGCGGGTCCCTTATAAAATCATTTTGTTGGCCATCCATCCATGTGAAAAGTCTGACAAGACAAATCATTTCGTGTTTAGCGAATTCAAAGCATTGAAACTGCTTCTAAATAATAATATGTTTGAACGCCAGAACAATTTTGTGGCTCATATTTAACCTCTCGTGACACGCTTTATCGAATGGCTCGATGTAATCATGTTCTTCTAACTACAAAAGACATCAGAGCTTGACGTCGAGCATAATAGTTTTTACGATAGATGTCACTGCGTTCCCGCAGTCAGTATTCTAGATCGCGCTATCGAAAGCGCGAGCCTCCCGTATACATATAGGGCTCCACGCGGATCCAGGTCGTCTCGTACAAGTTTTTTTTTTTTTTTATATAAGAGAAATGCAGCAAAAGCAATAATACTCACATGCGCGTTAAAAACTAAACGCATGCAAAACAAGACGGATTATTGTTTATTATTATTATCTATCTTCTATACTTATTATAAAATGAAGTCACTTTTTTTTCCTTCATGTCCCTTTGTTCCCTTTAATCTTTAAAACTACGCAACGGATTTTGATGATTCTTTCAATGTTAGATAGCCCATTTGTCGAGGAAGGTTATAGGCTATATTTTTTATTGATACGACTCTTGCTTACGAGTTTCATGCCAGGATAAATAGAAGGTTACATAGAAAAATGTAGAAGAAGAAAGTGATGTGAAGTGAAGTGAAGAGTGAAGAAAGATAATAAAATGCAGTCGGAGGCATAATATTTTATGATTTATGAATTAATGTTAAACTTGGTGCGACATGCCTCCGACTGCATTTTATTATCCACTTTCTTCTTCTACATTTTTCTATGTAACCTTCTATTTATCCTGACATGAAACTCGTAAGCAAGAGTCGTATCAATTAAAACATGGATTCGATGCCTCCGGCAGAATTAGGTCTTGTTTCGTTCTTTTTAGTTATAACATTTTTTGCAGTCGGGGTTTTTTGATTTTTAATTAATTTACTTTATTTAAATACAAATACAAGGACGGTTTTTTTTTCAATGATAGCGGGAAATTTACAAACGACACAACTTAAAAGGCAGCCCTCGTACATTAGGTGACCTACATATCGAATTAACATTCTTTAATTGCGAATTGCAATAATTCACTACATAGATGCCTGCAGTCTACCTCGAACTTCTTCCAACTCTTCTTCCAGGAACCTGAAGTCCTTTAGGAGGCTGCAGAGCATCTCAATTCTCATCTCATCCGGTGATGATTTCCTACACGCAGCACGCTTCTTTCGGTTCCATGATCCACCCCTCCGTTGCGATCACCGCGATGGCATGTTAGCGATCGGGCCGGTCGTGTGAAACATAATAATTGTAATAAAATAAATTAATAAAAGTGGAAAAAGTGCATGAAAAGTGTATTATTATTGTGAAAATACAAATAGGAAGATAGGACTAAAAGTGGGGAATATGTCAAAGATATAAATAAATAAGTTAGGTGTATTTTAATAGTAAAATAGGTAATACTAACGAATAATAAAAAGAAACTATGACTGGTACACTAAATACAAAAAAGGCCAACATCACGCGGTATTCCCAGGCGGTCACCCATCCAAGTACTAACCGCGCCCGACGTTGCTTAACTTCGGTGATCGGACGAGAACCGGTGTATTCAACGTGGTATGGACGTTGGCGATTATTGGGATGATTTTTCCAGTTTTGTACCTCAATACTACTCAATAGCAGAAGCGGGTCCCTTATAAAATCATTTTGTTGGCCATCCATCCATGTGAAAAGTCTGACAAGACAAATCATTTCGTGTTTAGCGAATTCAAAGCATTGAAACTGCTTCTAAATAATAATATGTTTGAACGCCAGAACAATTTTGTGGCTCATATTTAACCTCTCGTGACACGCTTTATCGAATGGCTCGATGTAATCATGCTCTTCTAACTACAAGAGACATCAGAGCTTGACGTCGAGCATAATAGTTTTTACGATAGATGTCGCTGCGTTCCCGCAGTCAGTATTCTAGATCGCGCTATCGAAAGCGCGAGCCTCCCGTATATAGGGCTCCGCAGAGAGGTGTCGGGTATCGCTTCTCGGCCTTTTGGCTAAGATCAAAGTGTAGTATCTGTTCTTTTCAGCTTAATATCTGAAAGTTCCCGCACTGCGGGACCAGTATATTAAACTGATTTTTGTACCACGATGGGATGTTCGGGGCTCGCTCCACTCCCGTCACGGGTTGGCCCGGCATTGCAGTGCCGCCGGGATCGGCCCACAAAATCTTGTTACTATTTTAGTTCTAATTGTACTAATTACTAAAGCCTACAAACATGGTCATTTTCTCAATCTGCGTAAAGTACGTATTAAAAAAGTATTTAAGATCAAAAATCATGTGAAATTGAAACTTATTGTCAGTTAAAGATTTTAGATTAGTGATGACAATGGCGCGGATTACACCATCAATATTATCATGATTCGAGTATCACGCGAAATCCACGCGGATCCAGGTCGTCTCGTACAAGTTTTTTTTTTTTTATATAAGAGAAAAGCAGCAAAAGCAATAATACTCACATGCGCGTTAAAAACTAAACGCATGCAAAATAAGACGGATTATTGTTTATTATTATTATCTATCTTCTATACTTATTATAAAATGAAGTCACTTTTTTTTCCTTCATGTCCCTTTGTTCCCTTTAATCTTTAAAACTACGCAACGGATTTTGATGATTCTTTCAATGTTAGATAGCCCATTTGTCGAGGAAGGTTATAGGCTATATTTTATCACGCTAAGATTAATAGAAGCGAAGAAATAGAGGAAAATGTGGAAAAAACGGGGAAAATTATTTGAAAGGGCTAACTTGAACGCGCTTATCTCAGGAACTACTAGTCCGATTTGAAAAATTCTTTCAGTGTTAGATAGCCCATTTATTGAGGAAGGCTATAGGCTATATTTTATCACGCTAAGATTAATAGGAGAATGTGAAAAATTATTTGAAAGGGTTTAATCTCGCGAACAACTGGAGCAATTTTTATGTTATTTGGCACAGATAAGAATAGACCACATGAGGGCGTGATAGGCTATCGATTTTAATCATTTTTTCAGTGGCTATATATTTTATTCCCGTGCAACCCCGGAGCGGGTCGCTAGTATATTATATTTAAACATCTTTCGGATTCCATAAAAATGGGAATGTTTCTTACAAAAGAATAAACTCCTTGAGGTCATCAGGCTCTAATTATTATTATTGTCATAAGAATTCCTTATCTCATTATTAAGTATGTTTATTATTAAAATTATATTTATGAATTCTGTATATCTGCATAATTATATTATATTATATTACATAATTTATAGGGTAAAAAACATAATTTTCTGCTATATTTGCACTCCACCTGTCACTGGCAAATCAACTGGGACTTGGGAGGCATATCACCAAAAAAAGAAGAAGAATAAGCACCATAATCTGTGGAAGCCACGCCCCCCAGAATCGCGTGGATTTCAAGAATTTTTAAAATCTCTGTGATATTATCATGATTCTGCGATTCGGCCGCTTACACCATCAATATTATCACGGAATCATGATAATATTGATGCGTGTAATCCACGCCAATAAGGTTTAGTACGATCATAGACTAAGGAAAATTACTCTATGGTACATTATTAAATTATGATTATTGATAACATCCCGTGAAATAAATCTCG
Organism: Polyommatus iphigenia; assembly: GCA_963422495.1. Classification (NCBI taxonomy): domain Eukaryota; kingdom Metazoa; phylum Arthropoda; class Insecta; order Lepidoptera; family Lycaenidae; genus Polyommatus; species Polyommatus iphigenia. The sequence continues at coordinate 705,608 of OY730183.1, forward strand.
ATCTCTAAGTGAATAATCATATTTTCTTTAGAGAGGTTCATGCAGCATGCTATAAGTACTTACGTACTAATATATTATGTATGCCTATTGCCTATGCGTACCTACACTCAATGTTATTTAATATATTTTTTACTTGGAGATTCAGTTCGCGGGACATTGCTAAACAGGAAATAATTCTAAATTTGTGTGCTACGAACTTTGTGCACACTATAATAGACCCTAACGATTCATAATATTATGGTTATAATTTGCTATTGTTTTACTCTTTTCTTCCACCCCATTTTGACTGCAATATTATGTTATCATCAAATAATAGAACGCAGATTTGTTTTTTTATTTTCATTGTATTAGACGGTAGGGCTTAGACGTGAGCTCGAATTGTGCTTTCCTGTTACAGCTGTAGGCTGTAGCTCAATCCTTCTATTTATAACAAAGCCCTCTTTCGGTACCTAACTGTTAGCGACGAGTAGTGAGAGAACATATTGTTTTCGCATTCTCCTACTAGAGGTCACTCTCAGATTGTGGCGTATTTCTACATCGCGCTATCGAAAACGCGGCCCGGACAATGACTACCGCGCGGTTCGTCGTTTAAAGCATACTTACCTGGCGTAGGGGATACCGTGATCAAGAAGGCGGTTCCCCCAGAGCGAGGCCCTTCCATTGCACTGCGGTCGGGTTGACCTCTGCGATTATCCCTAATGCGGATAACTCGGACGCGTAATTTTTGGTAGTGGGGACTGCGTACGCGCCGTCCCCTTCATAATTCTTTAAAGTGCGGTACCTATCAACTCATGTTGCTTTCCGGCTTCCGCAACCGTATCCTGCAAATGCATTAATAATACATTTACAAGACGTATAAAGCTAATCACGTCTTACATTACAATACTTATAAAAGTAATTATTGTAAGTAATAACACAGTGTAATAGTGTTAACTGTTAAGAATTAATCTTGTTTATAACAAGGCTATTACGTAGATTAAGTAGCTTTGCATGAAAACATAATATATAAAAATAGAGAAAATAATTTACAATTAATGCTCAGTTTCTGGGGTTTTTTGAAAAGAGTTTATCCATTTACCGTCTCTTTAGATTGGCAGTGCCAATTTGGCACTCTTTAAAATAAAATCGACCAATCAACAACGATATCGAAAAGATAAAGTCCTGTCGAAAGAAAACAGAAACAACGAAATTATTAAACTCAGAACGGCCGCCACCCGCGGCCCGCCACTCACAAGTTAGACTCGTGCCTCGATAGATGGCGCCGACCCGCGTCAGATACAAAGTATCGAAATGCCGTCAGCCACATACAAAACCGCCGCCACCGAATACAATACAACTCTGGTTTTCCTTCAAAACGTATAAATCTTTCGCCTTTTACTAAAGATTTCCGTGGAGGGGAACACTCAAATGAGTCTTCTCATATTTTTGATGCCTTACGTTCGTAAGGCTATACATTATATTATTATACGTTAAATAGGTAACAATATATAAAGAAAAATGTATTTTTCTTTATTTGCATTTTGCCGCTATTTAGATGATTATTTGACAGATCCTTCTGCTCTACGACTTCGATGTAATCAATGAAAAGAAAAGATGGCCGAATGGACTAAAAACTAGAAAGTATTATCATTGATTTCGGCGATTGTTAATTTAATAACACTAAATGTCGTTTCTTTGTTTTTTCCAGGTAAGATTTTGTTATAATTTAAATGTAATAATTAAAGCTTTATGTTATGTGGATCCACATATTTTGATTAAAATAAAAACTTTGTTTTTTCCAGAAACCCAATTGTGTTATTATTTACTACGTAAATGTCGAAAATCCTAAGAAGTAGCTTTACAAAACGACATTTAGTGTTATTAAATTAACTTATTAGTATTTTCAAAAACATTTTTAGACCATATAATACACCTAAAACAATTATTTGAAGCCATAAAAAATGAAGGCCTGAAACTCAAATTTTCTAAATGTATGTTTGCAGCACAATCAGTCAAATACTTGGGTCATATAATACAGAGTAACTCAGTCAGACCGCTGAAGGATAATTTGATATCAATACAAAATTTCCCAATTCCAAAAACACAGAAACAGATAAGGCAATTTTTAGGGAAAATAAACTTTTACCATAAGTATGTGCCAAATATAGCAATAAAACTAGAGCCTTTGCATAATCTTTTAAGAAAAGGACAAATATTTAACTGGACTGAAAAATGTCAACAGTCATTCGATGAAATGAAACAAATTTTATGTTCTCAACCAATATTAACAATCTTTGATCCTAATCTCCCTATCCACATATGTACAGATGCCAGTATACAGGGACTGGGAGCAGTCTTGAAGCAGCCACAAGACAATAATTTATTTATTTATTAAGTTAATTACAACGGGTTGGCCCAATTACAATAATTAACTACAATCTTGACTTAAAATTAAAACTTAAAATTAATTATGACAATGTTACAAAACATACACAAATTAAATTAAATAATAATAGAAGAAACCCTTTCGTACTTATTTTCACAAAATCTAATGAAGAAAAACCTGTTGCATACTTCTCTAAAAAGCTAAATGAAGTTCAAAAAAGGAAGAAAGCAATATATCTGGAATGCCTGGCGATTAAAGAATGTGTAAAGTATTGGCAGCATTTATTGATAGGTAGAAAATTTACTGTAATTACTGACCACAAACCGTTAGAAACTATGAACATTAAATCAAGGACAGATGAGGAATTGGGTGAACTTACATTCTATCTATCACAATATGATTTCCAAATTAAGTACTCGCCCGGCAGATATAACATTGAAGCTGATTGTCTGAGTAGAAACCCTGTCCTTGGACCAAATGAAAATCAAGTTGAACAATTAAAAATAGTAAACACAATAAAACTACAAGAAGTCTTAGAAGATCAAGAAAAAAATGAAAATATACAGTGCAAGAAAGATAAATTAATATCAAAAGACAACATATATTATAAGAGAGTAAAGAACAAAGACAAAATAATTTTATCTGAAAAATTTAGCATACAATTCATAAATAAAATACATAAAGGTCACTTAGGAATAAGGCAGATGCAAAGTATGATTGGTTCATTGTATACAGCGGAGAACATCACAAAGAACATAAAAAGAATTTGTGAAAATTGCTTAGTGTGTATAATAAACCGACTTCCACACTAAAAACTACGGTGAATAAACTAAAAAGTGTTAAATAATTCTAATTCTATGTTAGTGGCTTTTTTAGGATTGGCCTAAGCCTCAACTATATTGTCTGTACTCAATCTTCATACTTTTGAAGTCGGTACCAGCTCCTAAAATTTCTGAGATTTTTGACATAGAAGTTAGCTGGCTGGTACCTACTTCAAAAGTGTGAAGATTGAGTACAGACATAGTTGAGGCTTATAGGCCAATCCTAAAAAAGCCACTAACATAGAATTAAAATTATTTAACACTTTTTAGTTTATTCACCGTAGTTTTTAGTGTGGAAGTCGGTTTAAATTTTTTGTTTAAAAATAATTATTTTTCTCTTTTTAGTTATATATAATATTGTTTAATATGTCCATTATGCATATCATACGCAGTCAGTTGTACATATTATATCATAATTTTATCTAATTTGTGTAAAACTACTACAAAAGTTAACTATACCTCGGTGGATTTCAAAAATTTACAAATCTAGATTTTTTAAAAAGAAAGACTACGATTTTCCATATATTTTACGGTTATGTTATTGTAATGATAACTTGCAGTAATCATCAAATTTCTAAACTTATAATATCTTTAAAGGCTCCGGAAGTCTGTGCTGTGCCAATCGATTAAGGGTACACTACACCTTCGTATGGGATTCTACATAATGGCAAAATATTGTCACCTTTGAATAGACGATACAATAAGTCGTTTCGACCAACCTGAAAATATTCTTTTGTTTTTACCCGACTGCCAGGAGGGTTATGTGATTAGCGCGTATCTTCTATGTATGTAATATTCTTTATTACCTCGTATCTTCAGAACGGCTAAACGGATTTTCACATTTGAGGTATCGTTAGATTTGTCTTAATAGCCCAAGTGTTCTTAAATAGGTGACATTAAGAAAAAACTAAAATGGCGGATGTTTGACGCCATATCGTGAGGTAAACAAAAATAAAATTTTACCAAGCATATCGAGTGGGGTATCAAAATAAAGAATTTTAAACACTGATTCTAATTATGTATATAACTTGCAGTTTTAATATTAAATCGAACGATAAATCTAAACTAATAGTACAATGAGGAAAGATTTGATTTTTCGTTTGTTGGGCTCGGAAACTACTGGACCGATTTGAAAAATTCTTTTACCATTGGAATTCTACATTACTTTTGCTGAACATAGGCTGAATTTTATTTTGGAAAAAATAAGGTTCCGTAAGATATTTGGGTTCTTCGGACGCAAGGTGTAAAAAATCAACCAGAAAAGCTACTTATTTTACGTACGCTGCCTAAACTATAAAAGATAGAACCATAAAATTCTAAGTAATTGTAGAACTTACAAATATCTACAAAAAGTTGTACATATTATATCATAATTTTATCTAATTTGTGTAAAACTACTACAAAAGTTAACTATACCTCGGTGGATCTACAAAAAAGTCCGCGACACACTATACCTATCTATGTCGAGTGAGGCACAATAACCATTTTTTTATTTAAAAATCTTGAATTTTTTTTGGACTACATTTAAACGCGTTTATTTTACTCATTCTTTTAATCCTTATCAAAATAAATTATTCCATTACTAAGTACAGTCTATGTAGATAATATTTGGTCTTTGAATGAATAAAATTGGACATTTGGTTTTGAAATTATGGCGAAATTAAAATATTACGATAGTTGGCGTCACAAGGCGGGTGCGCGTTAGGGAGGAAGACAATCTGTGCAGGGTGCAGCCTGGTGCAGCCTGCGTATAATGACTGCGTCGTCGATGTCAGTGTCGGAGTCTATGAATTGAACTGGGAATCATTTTGCTGACCGAGTCTTTCCTGGGTATGCTTTTTGCAGAGCTCACCAACATCCACGTGGGCGGAGCCGCGGTCGACCGCTAGTAATAAAATAAGAAAAAACCAGAATCCGCCTGCATGGATAAATCCAATATTAATTAAAAATTAACTGCCATTACTGAAACAAGATGAAAATTCAATGACAAATTATTAAAAAAAAAACAATGATTTGGTACTTATTACTAGAAACATAGGTACATTGAAACAGTACCAAACCTATGTACAGACCTATTATTATAACGTATTGTAGGTACACTTTTCTAAGTGTACCTACGATATATGGTTATATCAGCACGGTAGTTTTTCAATTTTTATTGAATTGATTTTCGAAATGGTTAGATGACTACAACTAAAAAGTCGCAAATAAAATAAATTAATTAAAAATCAAAAAACCCGACTGCAAAAAATGTTATAACTAAAAAGAACGAAACAAGACCTAATTCTGCCGGAGGCATCGAATCCATGTTTTAATTGATACGACTCTTGCTTACGAGTTTCATGCCAGGATAAATAGAAGGTTACATAGAAAAATGTAGAAGAAGAAAGTGATGTGAAGTGAAGTGAAGAGTGAAGAAAGATAATAAAATGCAGTCGGAGGCATAATATTTTATGATTTATGAATTAATGTTAAACTTGGTGCGACATGCCTCCGACTGCATTTTATTATCCACTTTCTTCTTCTACATTTTTCTATGTAACCTTCTATTTATCCTGACATGAAACTCGTAAGCAAGAGTCGTATCAATTAAAACATGGATTCGATGCCTCCGGCAGAATTAGGTCTTGTTTCGTTCTTTTTAGTTATAACATTTTTTGCAGTCGGGGTTTTTTGATTTTTAATTAATTTACTTTATTTAAATACAAATACAAGGACGGTTTTTTTTTCAATGATAGCGGGAAATTTACAAACGACACAACTTAAAAGGCAGCCCTCGTACATTAGGTGACCTACATATCGAATTAACATTCTTTAATTGCGAATTGCAATAATTCACTACATAGATGCCTGCAGTCTACCTCGAACTTCTTCCAACTCTTCTTCCAGGAACCTGAAGTCCTTTAGGAGGCTGCAGAGCATCTCAATTCTCATCTCATCCGGTGATGATTTCCTACACGCAGCACGCTTCTTTCGGTTCCATGATCCACCCCTCCGTTGCGATCACCGCGATGGCATGTTAGCGATCGGGCCGGTCGTGTGAAACATAATAATTGTAATAAAATAAATTAATAAAAGTGGAAAAAGTGCATGAAAAGTGTATTATTATTGTGAAAATACAAATAGGAAGATAGGACTAAAAGTGGGGAATATGTCAAAGATATAAATAAATAAGTTAGGTGTATTTCAATAGTAAAATAGGTAATACTAACGAATAATAAAAAGAAACTATGACTGGTACACTAAATACAAAAAAGGCCAACATCACGCGGTATTCCCAGGCGGTCACCCATCCAAGTACTAACCGCGCCCGACGTTGCTTAACTTCGGTGATCGGACGAGAACCGGTGTATTCAACGTGGTATGGACGTTGGCGATTATTGGGATGATTTTTCCAGTTTTGTACCTCAATACTACTCAATAGCAGAAGCGGGTCCCTTATAAAATCATTTTGTTGGCCATCCATCCATGTGAAAAGTCTGACAAGACAAATCATTTCGTGTTTAGCGAATTCAAAGCATTGAAACTGCTTCTAAATAATAATATGTTTGAACGCCAGAACAATTTTGTGGCTCATATTTAACCTCTCGTGACACGCTTTATCGAATGGCTCGATGTAATCATGCTCTTCTAACTACAAGAGACATCAGAGCTTGACGTCGAGCATAATAGTTTTTACGATAGATGTCGCTGCGTTCCCGCAGTCAGTATTCTAGATCGCGCTATCGAAAGCGCGAGCCTCCCGTATATAGGGCTCCGCAGAGAGGTGTCGGGTATCGCTTCTCGGCCTTTTGGCTAAGATCAAAGTGTAGTATCTGTTCTTTTCAGCTTAATATCTGAAAGTTCCCGCACTGCGGGACCAGTATATTAAACTGATTTTTGTACCACGATGGGATGTTCGGGGCTCGCTCCACTCCCGTCACGGGTTGGCCCGGCATTGCAGTGCCGCCGGGATCGGCCCACAAAATCTTGTTACTATTTTAGTTCTAATTGTACTAATTACTAAAGCCTACAAACATGGTCATTTTCTCAATCTGCGTAAAGTACGTATTAAAAAAGTATTTAAGATCAAAAATCATGTGAAATTGAAACTTATTGTCAGTTAAAGATTTTAGATTAGTGATGACAATGGCGCGGATTACACCATCAATATTATCATGATTCGAGTATCACGCGAAATCCACGCGGATCCAGGTCGTCTCGTACAAGTTTTTTTTTTTTTATATAAGAGAAAAGCAGCAAAAGCAATAATACTCACATGCGCGTTAAAAACTAAACGCATGCAAAATAAGACGGATTATTGTTTATTATTATTATCTATCTTCTATACTTATTATAAAATGAAGTCACTTTTTTTTCCTTCATGTCCCTTTGTTCCCTTTAATCTTTAAAACTACGCAACGGATTTTGATGATTCTTTCAATGTTAGATAGCCCATTTGTCGAGGAAGGTTATAGGCTATATTTTATCACGCTAAGATTAATAGAAGCGAAGAAATAGAGGAAAATGTGGAAAAAACGGGGAAAATTATTTGAAAGGGCTAACTTGAACGCGCTTATCTCAGGAACTACTAGTCCGATTTGAAAAATTCTTTCAGTGTTAGATAGCCCATTTATTGAGGAAGGCTATAGGCTATATTTTATCACGCTAAGATTAATAGGAGAATGTGAAAAATTATTTGAAAGGGTTTAATCTCGCGAACAACTGGAGCAATTTTTATGTTATTTGGCACAGATAAGAATAGACCACATGAGGGCGTGATAGGCTATCGATTTTAATCATTTTTTCAGTGGCTATATATTTTATTCCCGTGCAACGCCGGAACGGGTCGCTAGTATATTATATTTAAACATCTTTCGGATTCCATAAAAATGGGAATGTTTCTTACAAAAGAATTTACAACAGACATAGTTGAGGCTTATAGGCCAATCCTAAAAAGCCACTAACATAGAATTAGAATTATTTAATACTTTTTAGTTTATTCACCGTAGTTTTTAGTGTGGAAGTCGGTTTAAATTTTTTGTTTAAAAATAATTATTTTTCTCTTTTTAGTTATATATAATATTGTTTAATATGTCCATTATGCATATCATACGCAGTCAGTTGTACATATTATATCATAATTTTATCTAATTTGTGTATAACTACTACAAAAGTTAACTATACCTCGGTGGATTTCAAAAATTTACAAATCTAGATCTTTTAAAAAGAAAGACTACGATTTTCCATATATTTTACGGTTATGTTATTGTAATAATAACTTGCAGTAATCATCAAATTTCTAAACTTATAATATCTTTAAAGGCTCCGGAAGTCTGTGCTGTGCCAATCGATTAAGGGTACACTTCACCTTCGTATGGGATTCTACATAATGGCAAAATATTGTCACCTTTGAATAGACGATACAATAAGTCGTTTCGACCAACCTGAAAATATTCTTTTGTTTTTACCCGACTGCCAGGAGGGTTATGTGATTAGCGCGTATCTTCTATGTATGTAATATTCTTTATTACCTCGTATCTTCAGAACGGCTAAACGGATTTTCACATTTGAGGTATCGTTAGATTTGTCTTAATAGCCCAAGTGTTCTTAAATAGGTGACATTAAGAAAAAACTAAAATGGCGGATGTTTGACGCCATATCGTGAGGTAAACAAAAATAAAATTTTACCAAGCATATCGAGTGGGGTATCAAAATAAAGAATTTTAAACACTGATTCTAATTATGTATATAACTTGCAGTTTTAATATTAAATCGAACGATAAATCTAAACTAATAGTACAATGAGGAAAGATTTGATTTTTCGTTTGTTGGGCTCGGAAACTACTGGACCGATTTGAAAAATTCTTTTACCATTGGAATTCTACATTACTTTTGCTGAACATAGGCTGAATTTTATTTTGGAAAAAATAAGGTTCCGTAAGATATTTGGGTTCTTCGGACGCAAGGTGTAAAAAATCAACCAGAAAAGCTACTTATTTTACGTACGCTGCCTAAACTATAAAAGATAGAACCATAAAATTCTAAGTAATTGTAGAACTTACAAATATCTACAAAAAAGTCCGCGACACACTATACCTATCTATGTCGAGTGAGGCACAATAACCATTTTTTTATTTAAAAATCTTGAATTTTTTTTGGACTACATTTAAACGCGTTTATTTTACTCATTCTTTTAATCCTTATCAAAATAAATTTAGGGAGGAAGACAATCTGTGCAGGGTGCAGCCTGGTGCAGCCTGCGTATAATGACTGCGTCGTCGATGTCAGTGTCGGAGTCTATGAATTGAACTGGGAATCATTTTGCTGACCGAGTCTTTCCTGGGTATGCTTTTTGCAGAGCTCACCGACATCCACGTGGGCGGAGCCGCGGTCGACCGCTAGTTATAAAATAAGAAAAAACCAGAATCCGCCTGCATGGATAAATCCAATATTAATTAAAAATTAACTGCCATTACTGAAACAAGATGAAAATTCAATGACAAAGTATTAAAAAAAACAATGATTTGGTACTTAAAACTAGAAACATAGGTACATTGAAACAGTACCAAACCTATGTACAGACCTATTATTATAACGTATTGTAGGTACACTTTTCTAAGTGTACCTACGATATATGGTTATATCAGCACGGTAGTTTTTCAATTTTTATTAGATTGATTTTCGAAATGGTTAGATGACTACAACTAAAAAGTCGCAAATAAAATAAATTAATTAATTAATTCAAAAAACCCGACTGCAAAAAATGTTATAACTAAAAAGAACGAAACAAGACCTAATTCTGCCGGAGGCATCGAATCCATGTTTTAATTGATACGACTCTTGCTTACGAGTTTCATGCCAGGATAAATAGAAGGTTACATAGAAAAATGTAGAAGAAGAACGTGATGTGAAGTGAAGTGAAGAGTGAAGAAAGATAATAAAATGCAGTCGGAGGCATAATATTTTATGATTTATGAATTAATGTTAAACTTGGTGCGACATGCCTCCGACTGCATTTTATTATCCACTCTCTTCTTCTACATTTTTCTATGTAACCTTCTATTTATCCTGACATGAAACTCGTAAGCAAGAGTCGTATCAATTAAAACATGGATTCGATGCCTCCGGCAGAATTAGGTCTTGTTTCGTTCTTTTTAGTTATAACATTTTTTGCAGTCGGGGTTTTTTGATTTTTAATTAATTTATTTTATTTAAATACAAATACAAGGACGGTTTTTTTTTTTTCAATGATAGCGGGAAATTTACAAACGACACAACTTAAAAGGCAGCCCTCGTACATTAGGTGACCTACATATCGAATTAACATTCTTTAATTGCGAATTGCAATAATTCACTACATAGATGCCTGCAGTCTACCTCGAACTTCTTCCAACTCTTCTTCAGGGAACCTGATGTCCTTTAGGAGGCTGCAGAGCATCTCAATTCTCATCTCATCCGGTGATGATTTCCTACACGCAGCACGCTTCTTTCGGTTCCATGATCCACCCCTCCGTTGCGATCACCGCGATGGCATGTTAGCGATTGGGCCGGTCGTGTGAAACATAATAATTGTAATAAAATAAATTAATAAAAGTGGAAAAAGTGCATGAAAAGTGTATTATTACTGTGAAAATACAAATAGGAAGATAGGACTAAAAGTGGGGAATATGTCAAAGATATAAATAAATAAGTTAGGTGTATTTTAATAGTAAAATAGGTAATACTAACGAATAATAAAAAGAAACTATGACTGGTACACTAAATACAAAAAAGGCCAACATCACGCGGTATTCCCAGGCGGTCACCCATCCAAGTACTAACCGCGCCCGACGTTGCTTAACTTCGGTGATCGGACGAGAACCGGTGTATTCAACGTGGTATGGACGTTGGCGATTATTGGGATGATTTTTCCAGTTTTGTACCTCAATACTACTCAATAGCAGAAGCGGGTCCCTTATAAAATCATTTTGTTGGCCATCCATCCATGTGAAAAGTCTGACAAGACAAATCATTTCGTGTTTAGCGAATTCAAAGCATTGAAACTGCTTCTAAATAATAATATGTTTGAACGCCAGAACAATTTTGTGGCTCATATTTAACCTCTCGTGACACGCTTTATCGAATGGCTCGATGTAATCATGCTCTTCTAACTACAAGAGACATCAGAGCTTGACGTCGAGCATAATAGTTTTTACGATAGATGTCGCTGCGTTCCCGCAGTCAGTATTCTAGATCGCGCTATCGAAAGCGCGAGCCTCCCGTATATAGGGCTCCGCAGAGAGGTGTCGGGTATCGCTTCTCGGCCTTTTGGCTAAGATCAAAGTGTAGTATCTGTTCTTTTCAGCTTAATATCTGAAAGTTCCCGCACTGCGGGACCAGTATATTAAACTGATTTTTGTACCACGATGGGATGTTCGGGGCTCGCTCCACTCCCGTCACGGGTTGGCCCGGCATTGCAGTGCCGCCGGGATCGGCCCACAAAATCTTGTTACTATTTTAGTTCTAATTGTACTAATTACTAAAGCCTACAAACATGGTCATTTTCTCAATCTGCGTAAAGTACGTATTAAAAAAGTATTTAAGATCAAAAATCATGTGAAATTGAAACTTATTGTCAGTTAAAGATTTTAGATTAGTGATGACAATGGCGCGGATTACACCATCAATATTATCATGATTCGAGTATCACGCGAAATCCACGCGGATCCAGGTCGTCTCGTACAAGTTTTTTTTTTTTTATATAAGAGAAAAGCAGCAAAAGCAATAATACTCACATGCGCGTTAAAAACTAAACGCATGCAAAATAAGACGGATTATTGTTTATTATTATTATCTATCTTCTATACTTATTATAAAATGAAGTCACTTTTTTTTCCTTCATGTCCCTTTGTTCCCTTTAATCTTTAAAACTACGCAACGGATTTTGATGATTCTTTCAATGTTAGATAGCCCATTTGTCGAGGAAGGTTATAGGCTATATTTTATCACGCTAAGATTAATAGAAGCGAAGAAATAGAGGAAAATGTGGAAAAAACGGGGAAAATTATTTGAAAGGGCTAACTTGAACGCGCTTATCTCAGGAACTACTAGTCCGATTTGAAAAATTCTTTCAGTGTTAGATAGCCCATTTATTGAGGAAGGCTATAGGCTATATTTTATCACGCTAAGATTAATAGGAGAATGTGAAAAATTATTTGAAAGGGTTTAATCTCGCGAACAACTGGAGCAATTTTTATGTTATTTGGCACAGATAAGAATAGACCACATGAGGGCGTGATAGGCTATCGATTTTAATCATTTTTTCAGTGGCTATATATTTTATTCCCGTGCAACGCCGGAGCGGGTCGCTAGTATATTATATTTAAACATCTTTCGGATTCCATAAAAATGGGAATGTTTCTTACAAAAGAATAAACTCCTTGAGGTCATCAGGCTCTAATTATTATTATTGTCATAAGAATTCCTTATCTCATTATTAAGTATGTTTATTATTAAAATTATATTTATGAATTCTGTATATCTGCATAATTATATTATATTATATTACATAATTTATAGGGTAAAAAACATAATTTTCTGCTATATTTGCACTCCACCTGTCACTGGCAAATCAACTGGGACTTGGGAGGCATATCACCAAAAAAAGAAGAAGAATAAGCACCATAATCTGTGGAAGCCACGCCCCCCAGAATCGCGTGGATTTCAAGAATTTTTAAAATCTCTGTGATATTATCATGATTCTGCGATTCGGCCGCTTACACCATCAATATTATCACGGAATCATGATAATATTGATGCGTGTAATCCACGCCAATAAGGTTTAGTACGATCATAGACTAAGGAAAATTACTCTATGGTACATTATTAAATTATGATTATTGATAACATCCCGTGAAATAAATCTCGATCTCTAAGTGAATAATCATATTTTCTTTAGAGAGGTTCATGCAGCATGCTATAAGTACTTACGTACTAATATATTATGTATGCCTATTGCCTATGCGTACCTACACTCAATGTTATTTAATATATTTTTTACTTGGAGATTCAGTTCGCGGGACATTGCTAAACAGGAAATAATTCTAAATTTGTGTGCTACGAACTTTGTGCACACTATAATAGACCCTAACGATTCATAATATTATGGTTATAATTTGCTATTGTTTTACTCTTTTCTTCCACCCCATTTTGACTGCAATATTATGTTATCATCAAATAATAGAACGCAGATTTGTTTTTTTATTTTCATTGTATTAGACGGTAGGGCTTAGACGTGAGCTCGAATTGTGCTTTCCTGTTACAGCTGTAGGCTGTAGCTCAATCCTTCTATTTATAACAAAGCCCTCTTTCGGTACCTAACTGTTAGCGACGAGTAGTGAGAGAACATATTGTTTTCGCATTCTCCTACTAGAGGTCACTCTCAGATTGTGGCGTATTTCTACATCGCGCTATCGAAAACGCGGCCCGGACAATGACTACCGCGCGGTTCGTCGTTTAAAGCATACTTACCTGGCGTAGGGGATACCGTGATCAAGAAGGCGGTTCCCCCAGAGCGAGGCCCTTCCATTGCACTGCGGTCGGGTTGACCTCTGCGATTATCCCTAATGCGGATAACTCGGACGCGTAATTTTTGGTAGTGGGGACTGCGTACGCGCCGTCCCCTTCATAATTCTTTAAAGTGCGGTACCTATCAACTCATGTTGCTTTCCGGCTTCCGCAACCGTATCCTGCAAATGCATTAATAATACATTTACAAGACGTATAAAGCTAATCACGTCTTACATTACAATACTTATAAAAGTAATTATTGTAAGTAATAACACAGTGTAATAGTGTTAACTGTTAAGAATTAATCTTGTTTATAACAAGGCTATTACGTAGATTAAGTAGCTTTGCATGAAAACATAATATATAAAAATAGAGAAAATAATTTACAATTAATGCTCAGTTTCTGGGGTTTTTTGAAAAGAGTTTATCCATTTACCGTCTCTTTAGATTGGCAGTGCCAATTTGGCACTCTTTAAAATAAAATCGACCAATCAACAACGATATCGAAAAGATAAAGTCCTGTCGAAAGAAAACAGAAACAACGAAATTATTAAACTCAGAACGGCCGCCACCCGCGGCCCGCCACTCACAAGTTAGACTCGTGCCTCGATAGATGGCGCCGACCCGCGTCAGATACAAAGTATCGAAATGCCGTCAGCCACATACAAAACCGCCGCCACCGAATACAATACAACTCTGGTTTTCCTTCAAAACGTATAAATCTTTCGCCTTTTACTAAAGATTTCCGTGGAGGGGAACACTCAAATGAGTCTTCTCATATTTTTGATGCCTTACGTTCGTAAGGCTATATATTATATTATTATACGTTAAATAGGTAACAATATATAAAGAAAAATGTATTTTTCTTTATTTGCATTTTGCCGCTATTTAGATGATTATTTGACAGATCCTTCTGCTCTACGACTTCGATGTAATCAATGAAAAGAAAAGATGGCCGAATGGACTAAAAACTAGAAAGTATTATCATTGATTTCGGCGATTGTTAATTTAATAACACTAAATGTCGTTTCTTTGTTTTTTCCAGGTAAGATTTTGTTATAATTTAAATGTAATAATTAAAGCTTTATGTTATGTGGATCCACATATTTTGATTAAAATAAAAACTTTGTTTTTTCCAGAAACCCAATTGTGTTATTATTTACTACGTAAATGTCGAAAATCCTAAGAAGTAGCTTTACAAAACGACATTTAGTGTTATTAAATTAACTTATTAGTATTTTCAAAAACATTTTTAGACCATATAATACACCTAAAACAATTATTTGAAGCCATAAAAAATGAAGGCCTGAAACTCAAATTTTCTAAATGTATGTTTGCAGCACAATCAGTCAAATACTTGGGTCATATAATACAGAGTAACTCAGTCAGACCGCTGAAGGATAATTTGATATCAATACAAAATTTCCCAATTCCAAAAACACAGAAACAGATAAGGCAATTTTTAGGGAAAATAAACTTTTACCATAAGTATGTGCCAAATATAGCAATAAAACTAGAGCCTTTGCATAATCTTTTAAGAAAAGGACAAATATTTAACTGGACTGAAAAATGTCAACAGTCATTCGATGAAATGAAACAAATTTTATGTTCTCAACCAATATTAACAATCTTTGATCCTAATCTCCCTATCCACATATGTACAGATGCCAGTATACAGGGACTGGGAGCAGTCTTGAAGCAGCCACAAGACAATAATTTATTTATTTATTAAGTTAATTACAACGGGTTGGCCCAATTACAATAATTAACTACAATCTTGACTTAAAATTAAAACTTAAAATTAATTATGACAATGTTACAAAACATACACAAATTAAATTAAATAATAATAGAAGAAACCCTTTCGTACTTATTTTCACAAAATCTAATGAAGAAAAACCTGTTGCATACTTCTCTAAAAAGCTAAATGAAGTTCAAAAAAGGAAGAAAGCAATATATCTGGAATGCCTGGCGATTAAAGAATGTGTAAAGTATTGGCAGCATTTATTGATAGGTAGAAAATTTACTGTAATTACTGACCACAAACCGTTAGAAACTATGAACATTAAATCAAGGACAGATGAGGAATTGGGTGAACTTACATTCTATCTATCACAATATGATTTCCAAATTAAGTACTCGCCCGGCAGATATAACATTGAAGCTGATTGTCTGAGTAGAAACCCTGTCCTTGGACCAAATGAAAATCAAGTTGAACAATTAAAAATAGTAAACACAATAAAACTACAAGAAGTCTTAGAAGATCAAGAAAAAAATGAAAATATACAGTGCAAGAAAGATAAATTAATATCAAAAGACAACATATATTATAAGAGAGTAAAGAACAAAGACAAAATAATTTTATCTGAAAAATTTAGCATACAATTCATAAATAAAATACATAAAGACATGGGTCACTTAGGAATAAGGCAGATGCAAAGTATGATTGGTTCATTGTATACAGCGGAGAACATCACAAAGAACATAAAAAGAATTTGTGAAAATTGCTTAGTGTGTATAATAAACCGACTTCCACACTAAAAACTACGGTGAATAAACTAAAAAGTGTTAAATAATTCTAATTCTATGTTAGTGGCTTTTTTAGGATTGGCCTAAGCCTCAACTATATTGTCTGTACTCAATCTTCATACTTTTGAAGTCGGTACCAGCTCCTAAAATTTCTGAGATTTTTGACATAGAAGTTAGCTGGCTGGTACCTACTTCAAAAGTGTGAAGATTGAGTACAGACATAGTTGAGGCTTATAGGCCAATCCTAAAAAAGCCACTAACATAGAATTAAAATTATTTAACACTTTTTAGTTTATTCACCGTAGTTTTTAGTGTGGAAGTCGGTTTAAATTTTTTGTTTAAAAATAATTATTTTTCTCTTTTTAGTTATATATAATATTGTTTAATATGTCCATTATGCATATCATACGCAGTCAGTTGTACATATTATATCATAATTTTATCTAATTTGTGTAAAACTACTACAAAAGTTAACTATACCTCGGTGGATTTCAAAAATTTACAAATCTAGATTTTTTAAAAAGAAAGACTACGATTTTCCATATATTTTACGGTTATGTTATTGTAATGATAACTTGCAGTAATCATCAAATTTCTAAACTTATAATATCTTTAAAGGCTCCGGAAGTCTGTGCTGTGCCAATCGATTAAGGGTACACTACACCTTCGTATGGGATTCTACATAATGGCAAAATATTGTCACCTTTGAATAGACGATACAATAAGTCGTTTCGACCAACCTGAAAATATTCTTTTGTTTTTACCCGACTGCCAGGAGGGTTATGTGATTAGCGCGTATCTTCTATGTATGTAATATTCTTTATTACCTCGTATCTTCAGAACGGCTAAACGGATTTTCACATTTGAGGTATCGTTAGATTTGTCTTAATAGCCCAAGTGTTCTTAAATAGGTGACATTAAGAAAAAACTAAAATGGCGGATGTTTGACGCCATATCGTGAGGTAAACAAAAATAAAATTTTACCAAGCATATCGAGTGGGGTATCAAAATAAAGAATTTTAAACACTGATTCTAATTATGTATATAACTTGCAGTTTTAATATTAAATCGAACGATAAATCTAAACTAATAGTACAATGAGGAAAGATTTGATTTTTCGTTTGTTGGGCTCGGAAACTACTGGACCGATTTGAAAAATTCTTTTACCATTGGAATTCTACATTACTTTTGCTGAACATAGGCTGAATTTTATTTTGGAAAAAATAAGGTTCCGTAAGATATTTGGGTTCTTCGGACGCAAGGTGTAAAAAATCAACCAGAAAAGCTACTTATTTTACGTACGCTGCCTAAACTATAAAAGATAGAACCATAAAATTCTAAGTAATTGTAGAACTTACAAATATCTACAAAAAAGTCCGCGACACACTATACCTATCTATGTCGAGTGAGGCACAATAACCATTTTTTTATTTAAAAATCTTGAATTTTTTTTGGACTACATTTAAACGCGTTTATTTTACTCATTCTTTTAATCCTTATCAAAATAAATTATTCCATTACTAAGTACAGTCTATGTAGATAATATTTGGTCTTTGAATGAATAAAATTGGACATTTGGTTTTGAAATTATGGCGAAATTAAAATATTACGATAGTTGGCGTCACAAGGCGGGTGCGCGTTAGGGAGGAAGACAATCTGTGCAGGGTGCAGCCTGGTGCAGCCTGCGTATAATGACTGCGTCGTCGATGTCAGTGTCGGAGTCTATGAATTGAACTGGGAATCATTTTGCTGACCGAGTCTTTCCTGGGTATGCTTTTTGCAGAGCTCACCAACATCCACGTGGGCGGAGCCGCGGTCGACCGCTAGTAATAAAATAAGAAAAAACCAGAATCCGCCTGCATGGATAAATCCAATATTAATTAAAAATTAACTGCCATTACTGAAACAAGATGAAAATTCAATGACAAATTATTAAAAAAAAAACAATGATTTGGTACTTATTACTAGAAACATAGGTACATTGAAACAGTACCAAACCTATGTACAGACCTATTATTATAACGTATTGTAGGTACACTTTTCTAAGTGTACCTACGATATATGGTTATATCAGCACGGTAGTTTTTCAATTTTTATTGAATTGATTTTCGAAATGGTTAGATGACTACAACTAAAAAGTCGCAAATAAAATAAATTAATTAAAAATCAAAAAACCCGACTGCAAAAAATGTTATAACTAAAAAGAACGAAACAAGACCTAATTCTGCCGGAGGCATCGAATCCATGTTTTAATTGATACGACTCTTGCTTACGAGTTTCATGCCAGGATAAATAGAAGGTTACATAGAAAAATGTAGAAGAAGAAAGTGATGTGAAGTGAAGTGAAGAGTGAAGAAAGATAATAAAATGCAGTCGGAGGCATAATATTTTATGATTTATGAATTAATGTTAAACTTGGTGCGACATGCCTCCGACTGCATTTTATTATCCACTTTCTTCTTCTACATTTTTCTATGTAACCTTCTATTTATCCTGACATGAAACTCGTAAGCAAGAGTCGTATCAATTAAAACATGGATTCGATGCCTCCGGCAGAATTAGGTCTTGTTTCGTTCTTTTTAGTTATAACATTTTTTGCAGTCGGGGTTTTTTGATTTTTAATTAATTTACTTTATTTAAATACAAATACAAGGACGGTTTTTTTTTCAATGATAGCGGGAAATTTACAAACGACACAACTTAAAAGGCAGCCCTCGTACATTAGGTGACCTACATATCGAATTAACATTCTTTAATTGCGAATTGCAATAATTCACTACATAGATGCCTGCAGTCTACCTCGAACTTCTTCCAACTCTTCTTCCAGGAACCTGAAGTCCTTTAGGAGGCTGCAGAGCATCTCAATTCTCATCTCATCCGGTGATGATTTCCTACACGCAGCACGCTTCTTTCGGTTCCATGATCCACCCCTCCGTTGCGATCACCGCGATGGCATGTTAGCGATCGGGCCGGTCGTGTGAAACATAATAATTGTAATAAAATAAATTAATAAAAGTGGAAAAAGTGCATGAAAAGTGTATTATTATTGTGAAAATACAAATAGGAAGATAGGACTAAAAGTGGGGAATATGTCAAAGATATAAATAAATAAGTTAGGTGTATTTCAATAGTAAAATAGGTAATACTAACGAATAATAAAAAGAAACTATGACTGGTACACTAAATACAAAAAAGGCCAACATCACGCGGTATTCCCAGGCGGTCACCCATCCAAGTACTAACCGCGCCCGACGTTGCTTAACTTCGGTGATCGGACGAGAACCGGTGTATTCAACGTGGTATGGACGTTGGCGATTATTGGGATGATTTTTCCAGTTTTGTACCTCAATACTACTCAATAGCAGAAGCGGGTCCCTTATAAAATCATTTTGTTGGCCATCCATCCATGTGAAAAGTCTGACAAGACAAATCATTTCGTGTTTAGCGAATTCAAAGCATTGAAACTGCTTCTAAATAATAATATGTTTGAACGCCAGAACAATTTTGTGGCTCATATTTAACCTCTCGTGACACGCTTTATCGAATGGCTCGATGTAATCATGCTCTTCTAACTACAAGAGACATCAGAGCTTGACGTCGAGCATAATAGTTTTTACGATAGATGTCGCTGCGTTCCCGCAGTCAGTATTCTAGATCGCGCTATCGAAAGCGCGAGCCTCCCGTATATAGGGCTCCGCAGAGAGGTGTCGGGTATCGCTTCTCGGCCTTTTGGCTAAGATCAAAGTGTAGTATCTGTTCTTTTCAGCTTAATATCTGAAAGTTCCCGCACTGCGGGACCAGTATATTAAACTGATTTTTGTACCACGATGGGATGTTCGGGGCTCGCTCCACTCCCGTCACGGGTTGGCCCGGCATTGCAGTGCCGCCGGGATCGGCCCACAAAATCTTGTTACTATTTTAGTTCTAATTGTACTAATTACTAAAGCCTACAAACATGGTCATTTTCTCAATCTGCGTAAAGTACGTATTAAAAAAGTATTTAAGATCAAAAATCATGTGAAATTGAAACTTATTGTCAGTTAAAGATTTTAGATTAGTGATGACAATGGCGCGGATTACACCATCAATATTATCATGATTCGAGTATCACGCGAAATCCACGCGGATCCAGGTCGTCTCGTACAAGTTTTTTTTTTTATATAAGAGAAAAGCAGCAAAAGCAATAATACTCACATGCGCGTTAAAAACTAAACGCATGCAAAACAAGACGGATTATTGTTTATTATTATTATCTATCTTCTATACTTATTATAAAATGAAGTCACTTTTTTTTCCTTCATGTCCCTTTGTTCCCTTTAATCTTTAAAACTACGCAACGGATTTTGATGATTCTTTCAATGTTAGATAGCCCATTTGTCGAGGAAGGTTATAGGCTATATTTTATCACGCTAAGATTAATAGAAGCGAAGAAATAGAGGAAAATGTGGAAAAAACGGGGAAAATTATTTGAAAGGGCTAACTTGAACGCGCTTATCTCAGGAACTACTAGTCCGATTTGAAAAATTCTTTCAGTGTTAGATAGCCCATTTATTGAGGAAGGCTATAGGCTATATTTTATCACGCTAAGATTAATAGGAGAATGTGAAAAATTATTTGAAAGGGTTTAATCTCGCGAACAACTGGAGCAATTTTTATGTTATTTGGCACAGATAAGAATAGACCACATGAGGGCGTGATAGGCTATCGATTTTAATCATTTTTTCAGTGGCTATATATTTTATTCCCGTGCAACGCCGGAGCGGGTCGCTAGTATATTATATTTAAACATCTTTCGGATTCCATAAAAATGGGAATGTTTCTTACAAAAGAATAAACTCCTTGAGGTCATCAGGCTCTAATTATTATTATTGTCATAAGAATTCCTTATCTCATTATTAAGTATGTTTATTATTAAAATTATATTTATGAATTCTGTATATCTGCATAATTATATTATATTATATTACATAATTTATAGGGTAAAAAACATAATTTTCTGCTATATTTGCACTCCACCTGTCACTGGCAAATCAACTGGGACTTGGGAGGCATATCACCAAAAAAAGAAGAAGAATAAGCACCATAATCTGTGGAAGCCACGCCCCCCAGAATCGCGTGGATTTCAAGAATTTTTAAAATCTCTGTGATATTATCATGATTCTGCGATTCGGCCGCTTACACCATCAATATTATCACGGAATCATGATAATATTGATGCGTGTAATCCACGCCAATAAGGTTTAGTACGATCATAGACTAAGGAAAATTACTCTATGGTACATTATTAAATTATGATTATTGATAACATCCCGTGAAATAAATCTCGATCTCTAAGTGAATAATCATATTTTCTTTAGAGAGGTTCATGCAGCATGCTATAAGTACTTACGTACTAATATATTATGTATGCCTATTGCCTATGCGTACCTACACTCAATGTTATTTAATATATTTTTTACTTGGAGATTCAGTTCGCGGGACATTGCTAAACAGGAAATAATTCTAAATTTGTGTGCTACGAACTTTGTGCACACTATAATAGACCCTAACGATTCATAATATTATGGTTATAATTTGCTATTGTTTTACTCTTTTCTTCCACCCCATTTTGACTGCAATATTATGTTATCATCAAATAATAGAACGCAGATTTGTTTTTTTATTTTCATTGTATTAGACGGTAGGGCTTAGACGTGAGCTCGAATTGTGCTTTCCTGTTACAGCTGTAGGCTGTAGCTCAATCCTTCTATTTATAACAAAGCCCTCTTTCGGTACCTAACTGTTAGCGACGAGTAGTGAGAGAACATATTGTTTTCGCATTCTCCTACTAGAGGTCACGCTCAGATTGTGGCGTATTTCTACATCGCGCTATCGAAAACGCGGCCCGGACAATGACTACCGCGCGGTTCGTCGTTTAAAGCATACTTACCTGGCGTAGGGGATACCGTGATCAAGAAGGCGGTTCCCCCAGAGCGAGGCCCTTCCATTGCACTGCGGTCGGGTTGACCTCTGCGATTATCCCTAATGCGGATAACTCGGACGCGTAATTTTTGGTAGTGGGGACTGCGTACGCGCCGTCCCCTTCATAATTCTTTAAAGTGCGGTACCTATCAACTCATGTTGCTTTCCGGCTTCCGCAACCGTATCCTGCAAATGCATTAATAATACATTTACAAGACGTATAAAGCTAATCACGTCTTACATTACAATACTTATAAAAGTAATTATTGTAAGTAATAACACAGTGTAATAGTGTTAACTGTTAAGAATTAATCTTGTTTATAACAAGGCTATTACGTAGATTAAGTAGCTTTGCATGAAAACATAATATATAAAAATAGAGAAAATAATTTACAATTAATGCTCAGTTTCTGGGGTTTTTTGAAAAGAGTTTATCCATTTACCGTCTCTTTAGATTGGCAGTGCCAATTTGGCACTCTTTAAAATAAAATCGACCAATCAACAACGATATCGAAAAGATAAAGTCCTGTCGAAAGAAAACAGAAACAACGAAATTATTAAACTCAGAACGGCCGCCACCCGCGGCCCGCCACTCACAAGTTAGACTCGTGCCTCGATAGATGGCGCCGACCCGCGTCAGATACAAAGTATCGAAATGCCGTCAGCCACATACAAAACCGCCGCCACCGAATACAATACAACTCTGGTTTTCCTTCAAAACGTATAAATCTTTCGCCTTTTACTAAAGATTTCCGTGGAGGGGAACACTCAAATGAGTCTTCTCATATTTTTGATGCCTTACGTTCGTAAGGCTATATATTATATTATTATACGTTAAATAGGTAACAATATATAAAGAAAAATGTATTTTTCTTTATTTGCATTTTGCCGCTATTTAGATGATTATTTGACAGATCCTTCTGCTCTACGACTTCGATGTAATCAATGAAAAGAAAAGATGGCCGAATGGACTAAAAACTAGAAAGTATTATCATTGATTTCGGCGATTGTTAATTTAATAACACTAAATGTCGTTTCTTTGTTTTTTCCAGGTAAGATTTTGTTATAATTTAAATGTAATAATTAAAGCTTTATGTTATGTGGATCCACATATTTTGATTAAAATAAAAACTTTGTTTTTTCCAGAAACCCAATTGTGTTATTATTTACTACGTAAATGTCGAAAATCCTAAGAAGTAGCTTTACAAAACGACATTTAGTGTTATTAAATTAACTTATTAGTATTTTCAAAAACATTTTTAGACCATATAATACACCTAAAACAATTATTTGAAGCCATAAAAAATGAAGGCCTGAAACTCAAATTTTCTAAATGTATGTTTGCAGCACAATCAGTCAAATACTTGGGTCATATAATACAGAGTAACTCAGTCAGACCGCTGAAGGATAATTTGATATCAATACAAAATTTCCCAATTCCAAAAACACAGAAACAGATAAGGCAATTTTTAGGGAAAATAAACTTTTACCATAAGTATGTGCCAAATATAGCAATAAAACTAGAGCCTTTGCATAATCTTTTAAGAAAAGGACAAATATTTAACTGGACTGAAAAATGTCAACAGTCATTCGATGAAATGAAACAAATTTTATGTTCTCAACCAATATTAACAATCTTTGATCCTAATCTCCCTATCCACATATGTACAGATGCCAGTATACAGGGACTGGGAGCAGTCTTGAAGCAGCCACAAGACAATAATTTATTTATTTATTTATTTATTAAGTTAATTACAACGGGTTGCCCCAATTACAATAATTAACTACAATCTTGACTTAAAATTAAAACTTAAAATTAATTATGACAATGTTACAAAACATACACAAATTAAATTAAATAATAATAGAAGAAACCCTTTCGTACTTATTTTCACAAAATCTAATGAAGAAAAACCTGTTGCATACTTCTCTAAAAAGCTAAATGAAGTTCAAAAAAGGAAGAAAGCAATATATCTGGAATGCCTGGCGATTAAGGAATGTGTTAAGTATTGGCAGCATTTATTGATAGGTAGAAAATTTACTGTAATTACTGACCACAAACCGTTAGAAACTATGAACATTAAATCAAGGACAGATGAGGAATTGGGTGAACTTACATTCTATCTATCACAATATGATTTCCAAATTAAGTACTCGCCCGGCAGATATAACATTGAAGCTGATTGTCTGAGTAGAAACCCTGTCCTTGGACCAAATGAAAATCAAGTTGAACAATTAAAAATAGTAAACACAATAAAACTACAAGAAGTCTTAGAAGATCAAGAAAAAAATGAAAATATACAGTGCAAGAAAGATAAATTAATATCAAAAGACAACATATATTATAAGAGAGTAAAGAACAAAGACAAAATAATTTTATCTGAAAAATTTAGCATACAATTCATAAATAAAATACATAAAGACATGGGTCACTTAGGAATAAGGCAGATGCAAAGTATGATTGGTTCATTGTATACAGCGGAGAACATCACAAAGAACATAAAAAGAATTTGTGAAAATTGCTTAGTGTGTATAATAAACCGACTTCCACACTAAAAACTACGGTGAATAAACTAAAAAGTGTTAAATAATTCTAATTCTATGTTAGTGGCTTTTTTAGGATTGGCCTAAGCCTCAACTATATTGTCTGTACTCAATCTTCATACTTTTGAAGTCGGTACCAGCTCCTAAAATTTCTGAGATTTTTGACATAGAAGTTAGCTGGCTGGTACCTACTTCAAAAGTGTGAAGATTGAGTACAGACATAGTTGAGGCTTATAGGCCAATCCTAAAAAAGCCACTAACATAGAATTAAAATTATTTAACACTTTTTAGTTTATTCACCGTAGTTTTTAGTGTGGAAGTCGGTTTAAATTTTTTGTTTAAAAATAATTATTTTTCTCTTTTTAGTTATATATAATATTGTTTAATATGTCCATTATGCATATCATACGCAGTCAGTTGTACATATTATATCATAATTTTATCTAATTTGTGTAAAACTACTACAAAAGTTAACTATACCTCGGTGGATTTCAAAAATTTACAAATCTAGATTTTTTAAAAAGAAAGACTACGATTTTCCATATATTTTACGGTTATGTTATTGTAATGATAACTTGCAGTAATCATCAAATTTCTAAACTTATAATATCTTTAAAGGCTCCGGAAGTCTGTGCTGTGCCAATCGATTAAGGGTACACTACACCTTCGTATGGGATTCTACATAATGGCAAAATATTGTCACCTTTGAATAGACGATACAATAAGTCGTTTCGACCAACCTGAAAATATTCTTTTGTTTTTACCCGACTGCCAGGAGGGTTATGTGATTAGCGCGTATCTTCTATGTATGTAATATTCTTTATTACCTCGTATCTTCAGAACGGCTAAACGGATTTTCACATTTGAGGTATCGTTAGATTTGTCTTAATAGCCCAAGTGTTCTTAAATAGGTGACATTAAGAAAAAACTAAAATGGCGGATGTTTGACGCCATATCGTGAGGTAAACAAAAATAAAATTTTACCAAGCATATCGAGTGGGGTATCAAAATAAAGAATTTTAAACACTGATTCTAATTATGTATATAACTTGCAGTTTTAATATTAAATCGAACGATAAATCTAAACTAATAGTACAATGAGGAAAGATTTGATTTTTCGTTTGTTGGGCTCGGAAACTACTGGACCGATTTGAAAAATTCTTTTACCATTGGAATTCTACATTACTTTTGCTGAACATAGGCTGAATTTTATTTTGGAAAAAATAAGGTTCCGTAAGATATTTGGGTTCTTCGGACGCAAGGTGTAAAAAATCAACCAGAAAAGCTACTTATTTTACGTACGCTGCCTAAACTATAAAAGATAGAACCATAAAATTCTAAGTAATTGTAGAACTTACAAATATCTACAAAAAAGTCCGCGACACACTATACCTATCTATGTCGAGTGAGGCACAATAACCATTTTTTTATTTAAAAATCTTGAATTTTTTTTGGACTACATTTAAACGCGTTTATTTTACTCATTCTTTTAATCCTTATCAAAATAAATTATTCCATTACTAAGTACAGTCTATGTAGATAATATTTGGTCTTTGAATGAATAAAATTGGACATTTGGTTTTGAAATTATGGCGAAATTAAAATATTACGATAGTTGGCGTCACAAGGCGGGTGCGCGTTAGGGAGGAAGACAATCTGTGCAGGGTGCAGCCTGGTGCAGCCTGCGTATAATGACTGCGTCGTCGATGTCAGTGTCGGAGTCTATGAATTGAACTGGGAATCATTTTGCTGACCGAGTCTTTCCTGGGTATGCTTTTTGCAGAGCTCACCAACATCCACGTGGGCGGAGCCGCGGTCGACCGCTAGTAATAAAATAAGAAAAAACCAGAATCCGCCTGCATGGATAAATCCAATATTAATTAAAAATTAACTGCCATTACTGAAACAAGATGAAAATTCAATGACAAATTATTAAAAAAAAAACAATGATTTGGTACTTATTACTAGAAACATAGGTACATTGAAACAGTACCAAACCTATGTACAGACCTATTATTATAACGTATTGTAGGTACACTTTTCTAAGTGTACCTACGATATATGGTTATATCAGCACGGTAGTTTTTCAATTTTTATTGAATTGATTTTCGAAATGGTTAGATGACTACAACTAAAAAGTCGCAAATAAAATAAATTAATTAAAAATCAAAAAACCCGACTGCAAAAAATGTTATAACTAAAAAGAACGAAACAAGACCTAATTCTGCCGGAGGCATCGAATCCATGTTTTAATTGATACGACTCTTGCTTACGAGTTTCATGCCAGGATAAATAGAAGGTTACATAGAAAAATGTAGAAGAAGAAAGTGATGTGAAGTGAAGTGAAGAGTGAAGAAAGATAATAAAATGCAGTCGGAGGCATAATATTTTATGATTTATGAATTAATGTTAAACTTGGTGCGACATGCCTCCGACTGCATTTTATTATCCACTTTCTTCTTCTACATTTTTCTATGTAACCTTCTATTTATCCTGACATGAAACTCGTAAGCAAGAGTCGTATCAATTAAAACATGGATTCGATGCCTCCGGCAGAATTAGGTCTTGTTTCGTTCTTTTTAGTTATAACATTTTTTGCAGTCGGGGTTTTTTGATTTTTAATTAATTTACTTTATTTAAATACAAATACAAGGACGGTTTTTTTTTCAATGATAGCGGGAAATTTACAAACGACACAACTTAAAAGGCAGCCCTCGTACATTAGGTGACCTACATATCGAATTAACATTCTTTAATTGCGAATTGCAATAATTCACTACATAGATGCCTGCAGTCTACCTCGAACTTCTTCCAACTCTTCTTCCAGGAACCTGAAGTCCTTTAGGAGGCTGCAGAGCATCTCAATTCTCATCTCATCCGGTGATGATTTCCTACACGCAGCACGCTTCTTTCGGTTCCATGATCCACCCCTCCGTTGCGATCACCGCGATGGCATGTTAGCGATCGGGCCGGTCGTGTGAAACATAATAATTGTAATAAAATAAATTAATAAAAGTGGAAAAAGTGCATGAAAAGTGTATTATTATTGTGAAAATACAAATAGGAAGATAGGACTAAAAGTGGGGAATATGTCAAAGATATAAATAAATAAGTTAGGTGTATTTCAATAGTAAAATAGGTAATACTAACGAATAATAAAAAGAAACTATGACTGGTACACTAAATACAAAAAAGGCCAACATCACGCGGTATTCCCAGGCGGTCACCCATCCAAGTACTAACCGCGCCCGACGTTGCTTAACTTCGGTGATCGGACGAGAACCGGTGTATTCAACGTGGTATGGACGTTGGCGATTATTGGGATGATTTTTCCAGTTTTGTACCTCAATACTACTCAATAGCAGAAGCGGGTCCCTTATAAAATCATTTTGTTGGCCATCCATCCATGTGAAAAGTCTGACAAGACAAATCATTTCGTGTTTAGCGAATTCAAAGCATTGAAACTGCTTCTAAATAATAATATGTTTGAACGCCAGAACAATTTTGTGGCTCATATTTAACCTCTCGTGACACGCTTTATCGAATGGCTCGATGTAATCATGCTCTTCTAACTACAAGAGACATCAGAGCTTGACGTCGAGCATAATAGTTTTTACGATAGATGTCGCTGCGTTCCCGCAGTCAGTATTCTAGATCGCGCTATCGAAAGCGCGAGCCTCCCGTATATAGGGCTCCGCAGAGAGGTGTCGGGTATCGCTTCTCGGCCTTTTGGCTAAGATCAAAGTGTAGTATCTGTTCTTTTCAGCTTAATATCTGAAAGTTCCCGCACTGCGGGACCAGTATATTAAACTGATTTTTGTACCACGATGGGATGTTCGGGGCTCGCTCCACTCCCGTCACGGGTTGGCCCGGCATTGCAGTGCCGCCGGGATCGGCCCACAAAATCTTGTTACTATTTTAGTTCTAATTGTACTAATTACTAAAGCCTACAAACATGGTCATTTTCTCAATCTGCGTAAAGTACGTATTAAAAAAGTATTTAAGATCAAAAATCATGTGAAATTGAAACTTATTGTCAGTTAAAGATTTTAGATTAGTGATGACAATGGCGCGGATTACACCATCAATATTATCATGATTCGAGTATCACGCGAAATCCACGCGGATCCAGGTCGTCTCGTACAAGTTTTTTTTTTTATATAAGAGAAAAGCAGCAAAAGCAATAATACTCACATGCGCGTTAAAAACTAAACGCATGCAAAACAAGACGGATTATTGTTTATTATTATTATCTATCTTCTATACTTATTATAAAATGAAGTCACTTTTTTTTCCTTCATGTCCCTTTGTTCCCTTTAATCTTTAAAACTACGCAACGGATTTTGATGATTCTTTCAATGTTAGATAGCCCATTTGTCGAGGAAGGTTATAGGCTATATTTTATCACGCTAAGATTAATAGAAGCGAAGAAATAGAGGAAAATGTGGAAAAAACGGGGAAAATTATTTGAAAGGGCTAACTTGAACGCGCTTATCTCAGGAACTACTAGTCCGATTTGAAAAATTCTTTCAGTGTTAGATAGCCCATTTATTGAGGAAGGCTATAGGCTATATTTTATCACGCTAAGATTAATAGGAGAATGTGAAAAATTATTTGAAAGGGTTTAATCTCGCGAACAACTGGAGCAATTTTTATGTTATTTGGCACAGATAAGAATAGACCACATGAGGGCGTGATAGGCTATCGATTTTAATCATTTTTTCAGTGGCTATATATTTTATTCCCGTGCAACGCCGGAGCGGGTCGCTAGTATATTATATTTAAACATCTTTCGGATTCCATAAAAATGGGAATGTTTCTTACAAAAGAATAAACTCCTTGAGGTCATCAGGCTCTAATTATTATTATTGTCATAAGAATTCCTTATCTCATTATTAAGTATGTTTATTATTAAAATTATATTTATGAATTCTGTATATCTGCATAATTATATTATATTATATTACATAATTTATAGGGTAAAAAACATAATTTTCTGCTATATTTGCACTCCACCTGTCACTGGCAAATCAACTGGGACTTGGGAGGCATATCACCAAAAAAAGAAGAAGAATAAGCACCATAATCTGTGGAAGCCACGCCCCCCAGAATCGCGTGGATTTCAAGAATTTTTAAAATCTCTGTGATATTATCATGATTCTGCGATTCGGCCGCTTACACCATCAATATTATCACGGAATCATGATAATATTGATGCGTGTAATCCACGCCAATAAGGTTTAGTACGATCATAGACTAAGGAAAATTACTCTATGGTACATTATTAAATTATGATTATTGATAACATCCCGTGAAATAAATCTCGATCTCTAAGTGAATAATCATATTTTCTTTAGAGAGGTTCATGCAGCATGCTATAAGTACTTACGTACTAATATATTATGTATGCCTATTGCCTATGCGTACCTACACTCAATGTTATTTAATATATTTTTTACTTGGAGATTCAGTTCGCGGGACATTGCTAAACAGGAAATAATTCTAAATTTGTGTGCTACGAACTTTGTGCACACTATAATAGACCCTAACGATTCATAATATTATGGTTATAATTTGCTATTGTTTTACTCTTTTCTTCCACCCCATTTTGACTGCAATATTATGTTATCATCAAATAATAGAACGCAGATTTGTTTTTTTATTTTCATTGTATTAGACGGTAGGGCTTAGACGTGAGCTCGAATTGTGCTTTCCTGTTACAGCTGTAGGCTGTAGCTCAATCCTTCTATTTATAACAAAGCCCTCTTTCGGTACCTAACTGTTAGCGACGAGTAGTGAGAGAACATATTGTTTTCGCATTCTCCTACTAGAGGTCACTCTCAGATTGTGGCGTATTTCTACATCGCGCTATCGAAAACGCGGCCCGGACAATGACTACCGCGCGGTTCGTCGTTTAAAGCATACTTACCTGGCGTAGGGGATACCGTGATCAAGAAGGCGGTTCCCCCAGAGCGAGGCCCTTCCATTGCACTGCGGTCGGGTTGACCTCTGCGATTATCCCTAATGCGGATAACTCGGACGCGTAATTTTTGGTAGTGGGGACTGCGTACGCGCCGTCCCCTTCATAATTCTTTAAAGTGCGGTACCTATCAACTCATGTTGCTTTCCGGCTTCCGCAACCGTATCCTGCAAATGCATTAATAATACATTTACAAGACGTATAAAGCTAATCACGTCTTACATTACAATACTTATAAAAGTAATTATTGTAAGTAATAACACAGTGTAATAGTGTTAACTGTTAAGAATTAATCTTGTTTATAACAAGGCTATTACGTAGATTAAGTAGCTTTGCATGAAAACATAATATATAAAAATAGAGAAAATAATTTACAATTAATGCTCAGTTTCTGGGGTTTTTTGAAAAGATTTTATCCATTTACCGTCTCTTTAGATTGGCAGTGCCAATTTGGCACTCTTTAAAATAAAATCGACCAATCAACAACGATATCGAAAAGATAAAGTCCTGTCGAAAGAAAACAGAAACAACGAAATTATTAAACTCAGAACGGCCGCCACCCGCGGCCCGCCACTCACAAGTTAGACTCGTGCCTCGATAGATGGCGCCGACCCGCGTCAGATACAAAGTATCGAAATGCCGTCAGCCACATACAAAACCGCCGCCACCGAATACAATACAACTCTGGTTTTCCTTCAAAACGTATAAATCTTTCGCCTTTTACTAAAGATTTCCGTGGAGGGGAACACTCAAATGAGTCTTCTCATATTTTTGATGCCTTACGTTCGTAAGGCTATATATTATATTATTATACGTTAAATAGGTAACAATATATAAAGAAAAATGTATTTTTCTTTATTTGCATTTTGCCGCTATTTAGATGATTATTTGACAGATCCTTCTGCTCTACGACTTCGATGTAATCAATGAAAAGAAAAGATGGCCGAATGGACTAAAAACTAGAAAGTATTATCATTGATTTCGGCGATTGTTAATTTAATAACACTAAATGTCGTTTCTTTGTTTTTTCCAGGTAAGATTTTGTTATAATTTAAATGTAATAATTAAAGCTTTATGTTATGTGGATCCACATATTTTGATTAAAATAAAAACTTTGTTTTTTCCAGAAACCCAATTGTGTTATTATTTACTACGTAAATGTCGAAAATCCTAAGAAGTAGCTTTACAAAACGACATTTAGTGTTATTAAATTAACTTATTAGTATTTTCAAAAACATTTTTAGACCATATAATACACCTAAAACAATTATTTGAAGCCATAAAAAATGAAGGCCTGAAACTCAAATTTTCTAAATGTATGTTTGCAGCACAATCAGTCAAATACTTGGGTCATATAATACAGAGTAACTCAGTCAGACCGCTGAAGGATAATTTGATATCAATACAAAATTTCCCAATTCCAAAAACACAGAAACAGATAAGGCAATTTTTAGGGAAAATAAACTTTTACCATAAGTATGTGCCAAATATAGCAATAAAACTAGAGCCTTTGCATAATCTTTTAAGAAAAGGACAAATATTTAACTGGACTGAAAAATGTCAACAGTCATTCGATGAAATGAAACAAATTTTATGTTCTCAACCAATATTAACAATCTTTGATCCTAATCTCCCTATCCACATATGTACAGATGCCAGTATACAGGGACTGGGAGCAGTCTTGAAGCAGCCACAAGACAATAATTTATTTATTTATTTATTTATTAAGTTAATTACAACGGGTTGCCCCAATTACAATAATTAACTACAATCTTGACTTAAAATTAAAACTTAAAATTAATTATGACAATGTTACAAAACATACACAAATTAAATTAAATAATAATAGAAGAAACCCTTTCGTACTTATTTTCACAAAATCTAATGAAGAAAAACCTGTTGCATACTTCTCTAAAAAGCTAAATGAAGTTCAAAAAAGGAAGAAAGCAATATATCTGGAATGCCTGGCGATTAAGGAATGTGTTAAGTATTGGCAGCATTTATTGATAGGTAGAAAATTTACTGTAATTACTGACCACAAACCGTTAGAAACTATGAACATTAAATCAAGGACAGATGAGGAATTGGGTGAACTTACATTCTATCTATCACAATATGATTTCCAAATTAAGTACTCGCCCGGCAGATATAACATTGAAGCTGATTGTCTGAGTAGAAACCCTGTCCTTGGACCAAATGAAAATCAAGTTGAACAATTAAAAATAGTAAACACAATAAAACTACAAGAAGTCTTAGAAGATCAAGAAAAAAATGAAAATATACAGTGCAAGAAAGATAAATTAATATCAAAAGACAACATATATTATAAGAGAGTAAAGAACAAAGACAAAATAATTTTATCTGAAAAATTTAGCATACAATTCATAAATAAAATACATAAAGACATGGGTCACTTAGGAATAAGGCAGATGCAAAGTATGATTGGTTCATTGTATACAGCGGAGAACATCACAAAGAACATAAAAAGAATTTGTGAAAATTGCTTAGTGTGTATAATAAACCGACTTCCACACTAAAAACTACGGTGAATAAACTAAAAAGTGTTAAATAATTCTAATTCTATGTTAGTGGCTTTTTTAGGATTGGCCTAAGCCTCAACTATATTGTCTGTACTCAATCTTCATACTTTTGAAGTCGGTACCAGCTCCTAAAATTTCTGAGATTTTTGACATAGAAGTTAGCTGGCTGGTACCTACTTCAAAAGTGTGAAGATTGAGTACAGACATAGTTGAGGCTTATAGGCCAATCCTAAAAAAGCCACTAACATAGAATTAAAATTATTTAACACTTTTTAGTTTATTCACCGTAGTTTTTAGTGTGGAAGTCGGTTTAAATTTTTTGTTTAAAAATAATTATTTTTCTCTTTTTAGTTATATATAATATTGTTTAATATGTCCATTATGCATATCATACGCAGTCAGTTGTACATATTATATCATAATTTTATCTAATTTGTGTAAAACTACTACAAAAGTTAACTATACCTCGGTGGATTTCAAAAATTTACAAATCTAGATTTTTTAAAAAGAAAGACTACGATTTTCCATATATTTTACGGTTATGTTATTGTAATGATAACTTGCAGTAATCATCAAATTTCTAAACTTATAATATCTTTAAAGGCTCCGGAAGTCTGTGCTGTGCCAATCGATTAAGGGTACACTACACCTTCGTATGGGATTCTACATAATGGCAAAATATTGTCACCTTTGAATAGACGATACAATAAGTCGTTTCGACCAACCTGAAAATATTCTTTTGTTTTTACCCGACTGCCAGGAGGGTTATGTGATTAGCGCGTATCTTCTATGTATGTAATATTCTTTATTACCTCGTATCTTCAGAACGGCTAAACGGATTTTCACATTTGAGGTATCGTTAGATTTGTCTTAATAGCCCAAGTGTTCTTAAATAGGTGACATTAAGAAAAAACTAAAATGGCGGATGTTTGACGCCATATCGTGAGGTAAACAAAAATAAAATTTTACCAAGCATATCGAGTGGGGTATCAAAATAAAGAATTTTAAACACTGATTCTAATTATGTATATAACTTGCAGTTTTAATATTAAATCGAACGATAAATCTAAACTAATAGTACAATGAGGAAAGATTTGATTTTTCGTTTGTTGGGCTCGGAAACTACTGGACCGATTTGAAAAATTCTTTTACCATTGGAATTCTACATTACTTTTGCTGAACATAGGCTGAATTTTATTTTGGAAAAAATAAGGTTCCGTAAGATATTTGGGTTCTTCGGACGCAAGGTGTAAAAAATCAACCAGAAAAGCTACTTATTTTACGTACGCTGCCTAAACTATAAAAGATAGAACCATAAAATTCTAAGTAATTGTAGAACTTACAAATATCTACAAAAAGTTGTACATATTATATCATAATTTTATCTAATTTGTGTAAAACTACTACAAAAGTTAACTATACCTCGGTGGATCTACAAAAAAGTCCGCGACACACTATACCTATCTATGTCGAGTGAGGCACAATAACCATTTTTTTATTTAAAAATCTTGAATTTTTTTTGGACTACATTTAAACGCGTTTATTTTACTCATTCTTTTAATCCTTATCAAAATAAATTATTCCATTACTAAGTACAGTCTATGTAGATAATATTTGGTCTTTGAATGAATAAAATTGGACATTTGGTTTTGAAATTATGGCGAAATTAAAATATTACGATAGTTGGCGTCACAAGGCGGGTGCGCGTTAGGGAGGAAGACAATCTGTGCAGGGTGCAGCCTGGTGCAGCCTGCGTATAATGACTGCGTCGTCGATGTCAGTGTCGGAGTCTATGAATTGAACTGGGAATCATTTTGCTGACCGAGTCTTTCCTGGGTATGCTTTTTGCAGAGCTCACCAACATCCACGTGGGCGGAGCCGCGGTCGACCGCTAGTAATAAAATAAGAAAAAACCAGAATCCGCCTGCATGGATAAATCCAATATTAATTAAAAATTAACTGCCATTACTGAAACAAGATGAAAATTCAATGACAAATTATTAAAAAAAAAACAATGATTTGGTACTTATTACTAGAAACATAGGTACATTGAAACAGTACCAAACCTATGTACAGACCTATTATTATAACGTATTGTAGGTACACTTTTCTAAGTGTACCTACGATATATGGTTATATCAGCACGGTAGTTTTTCAATTTTTATTGAATTGATTTTCGAAATGGTTAGATGACTACAACTAAAAAGTCGCAAATAAAATAAATTAATTAAAAATCAAAAAACCCGACTGCAAAAAATGTTATAACTAAAAAGAACGAAACAAGACCTAATTCTGCCGGAGGCATCGAATCCATGTTTTAATTGATACGACTCTTGCTTACGAGTTTCATGCCAGGATAAATAGAAGGTTACATAGAAAAATGTAGAAGAAGAAAGTGATGTGAAGTGAAGTGAAGAGTGAAGAAAGATAATAAAATGCAGTCGGAGGCATAATATTTTATGATTTATGAATTAATGTTAAACTTGGTGCGACATGCCTCCGACTGCATTTTATTATCCACTTTCTTCTTCTACATTTTTCTATGTAACCTTCTATTTATCCTGACATGAAACTCGTAAGCAAGAGTCGTATCAATTAAAACATGGATTCGATGCCTCCGGCAGAATTAGGTCTTGTTTCGTTCTTTTTAGTTATAACATTTTTTGCAGTCGGGGTTTTTTGATTTTTAATTAATTTACTTTATTTAAATACAAATACAAGGACGGTTTTTTTTTCAATGATAGCGGGAAATTTACAAACGACACAACTTAAAAGGCAGCCCTCGTACATTAGGTGACCTACATATCGAATTAACATTCTTTAATTGCGAATTGCAATAATTCACTACATAGATGCCTGCAGTCTACCTCGAACTTCTTCCAACTCTTCTTCCAGGAACCTGAAGTCCTTTAGGAGGCTGCAGAGCATCTCAATTCTCATCTCATCCGGTGATGATTTCCTACACGCAGCACGCTTCTTTCGGTTCCATGATCCACCCCTCCGTTGCGATCACCGCGATGGCATGTTAGCGATCGGGCCGGTCGTGTGAAACATAATAATTGTAATAAAATAAATTAATAAAAGTGGAAAAAGTGCATGAAAAGTGTATTATTATTGTGAAAATACAAATAGGAAGATAGGACTAAAAGTGGGGAATATGTCAAAGATATAAATAAATAAGTTAGGTGTATTTCAATAGTAAAATAGGTAATACTAACGAATAATAAAAAGAAACTATGACTGGTACACTAAATACAAAAAAGGCCAACATCACGCGGTATTCCCAGGCGGTCACCCATCCAAGTACTAACCGCGCCCGACGTTGCTTAACTTCGGTGATCGGACGAGAACCGGTGTATTCAACGTGGTATGGACGTTGGCGATTATTGGGATGATTTTTCCAGTTTTGTACCTCAATACTACTCAATAGCAGAAGCGGGTCCCTTATAAAATCATTTTGTTGGCCATCCATCCATGTGAAAAGTCTGACAAGACAAATCATTTCGTGTTTAGCGAATTCAAAGCATTGAAACTGCTTCTAAATAATAATATGTTTGAACGCCAGAACAATTTTGTGGCTCATATTTAACCTCTCGTGACACGCTTTATCGAATGGCTCGATGTAATCATGCTCTTCTAACTACAAGAGACATCAGAGCTTGACGTCGAGCATAATAGTTTTTACGATAGATGTCGCTGCGTTCCCGCAGTCAGTATTCTAGATCGCGCTATCGAAAGCGCGAGCCTCCCGTATATAGGGCTCCGCAGAGAGGTGTCGGGTATCGCTTCTCGGCCTTTTGGCTAAGATCAAAGTGTAGTATCTGTTCTTTTCAGCTTAATATCTGAAAGTTCCCGCACTGCGGGACCAGTATATTAAACTGATTTTTGTACCACGATGGGATGTTCGGGGCTCGCTCCACTCCCGTCACGGGTTGGCCCGGCATTGCAGTGCCGCCGGGATCGGCCCACAAAATCTTGTTACTATTTTAGTTCTAATTGTACTAATTACTAAAGCCTACAAACATGGTCATTTTCTCAATCTGCGTAAAGTACGTATTAAAAAAGTATTTAAGATCAAAAATCATGTGAAATTGAAACTTATTGTCAGTTAAAGATTTTAGATTAGTGATGACAATGGCGCGGATTACACCATCAATATTATCATGATTCGAGTATCACGCGAAATCCACGCGGATCCAGGTCGTCTCGTACAAGTTTTTTTTTTTATATAAGAGAAAAGCAGCAAAAGCAATAATACTCACATGCGCGTTAAAAACTAAACGCATGCAAAACAAGACGGATTATTGTTTATTATTATTATCTATCTTCTATACTTATTATAAAATGAAGTCACTTTTTTTTCCTTCATGTCCCTTTGTTCCCTTTAATCTTTAAAACTACGCAACGGATTTTGATGATTCTTTCAATGTTAGATAGCCCATTTGTCGAGGAAGGTTATAGGCTATATTTTATCACGCTAAGATTAATAGAAGCGAAGAAATAGAGGAAAATGTGGAAAAAACGGGGAAAATTATTTGAAAGGGCTAACTTGAACGCGCTTATCTCAGGAACTACTAGTCCGATTTGAAAAATTCTTTCAGTGTTAGATAGCCCATTTATTGAGGAAGGCTATAGGCTATATTTTATCACGCTAAGATTAATAGGAGAATGTGAAAAATTATTTGAAAGGGTTTAATCTCGCGAACAACTGGAGCAATTTTTATGTTATTTGGCACAGATAAGAATAGACCACATGAGGGCGTGATAGGCTATCGATTTTAATCATTTTTTCAGTGGCTATATATTTTATTCCCGTGCAACGCCGGAGCGGGTCGCTAGTATATTATATTTAAACATCTTTCGGATTCCATAAAAATGGGAATGTTTCTTACAAAAGAATAAACTCCTTGAGGTCATCAGGCTCTAATTATTATTATTGTCATAAGAATTCCTTATCTCATTATTAAGTATGTTTATTATTAAAATTATATTTATGAATTCTGTATATCTGCATAATTATATTATATTATATTACATAATTTATAGGGTAAAAAACATAATTTTCTGCTATATTTGCACTCCACCTGTCACTGGCAAATCAACTGGGACTTGGGAGGCATATCACCAAAAAAAGAAGAAGAATAAGCACCATAATCTGTGGAAGCCACGCCCCCCAGAATCGCGTGGATTTCAAGAATTTTTAAAATCTCTGTGATATTATCATGATTCTGCGATTCGGCCGCTTACACCATCAATATTATCACGGAATCATGATAATATTGATGCGTGTAATCCACGCCAATAAGGTTTAGTACGATCATAGACTAAGGAAAATTACTCTATGGTACATTATTAAATTATGATTATTGATAACATCCCGTGAAATAAATCTCGATCTCTAAGTGAATAATCATATTTTCTTTAGAGAGGTTCATGCAGCATGCTATAAGTACTTACGTACTAATATATTATGTATGCCTATTGCCTATGCGTACCTACACTCAATGTTATTTAATATATTTTTTACTTGGAGATTCAGTTCGCGGGACATTGCTAAACAGGAAATAATTCTAAATTTGTGTGCTACGAACTTTGTGCACACTATAATAGACCCTAACGATTCATAATATTATGGTTATAATTTGCTATTGTTTTACTCTTTTCTTCCACCCCATTTTGACTGCAATATTATGTTATCATCAAATAATAGAACGCAGATTTGTTTTTTTATTTTCATTGTATTAGACGGTAGGGCTTAGACGTGAGCTCGAATTGTGCTTTCCTGTTACAGCTGTAGGCTGTAGCTCAATCCTTCTATTTATAACAAAGCCCTCTTTCGGTACCTAACTGTTAGCGACGAGTAGTGAGAGAACATATTGTTTTCGCATTCTCCTACTAGAGGTCACTCTCAGATTGTGGCGTATTTCTACATCGCGCTATCGAAAACGCGGCCCGGACAATGACTACCGCGCGGTTCGTCGTTTAAAGCATACTTACCTGGCGTAGGGGATACCGTGATCAAGAAGGCGGTTCCCCCAGAGCGAGGCCCTTCCATTGCACTGCGGTCGGGTTGACCTCTGCGATTATCCCTAATGCGGATAACTCGGACGCGTAATTTTTGGTAGTGGGGACTGCGTACGCGCCGTCCCCTTCATAATTCTTTAAAGTGCGGTACCTATCAACTCATGTTGCTTTCCGGCTTCCGCAACCGTATCCTGCAAATGCATTAATAATACATTTACAAGACGTATAAAGCTAATCACGTCTTACATTACAATACTTATAAAAGTAATTATTGTAAGTAATAACACAGTGTAATAGTGTTAACTGTTAAGAATTAATCTTGTTTATAACAAGGCTATTACGTAGATTAAGTAGCTTTGCATGAAAACATAATATATAAAAATAGAGAAAATAATTTACAATTAATGCTCAGTTTCTGGGGTTTTTTGAAAAGATTTTATCCATTTACCGTCTCTTTAGATTGGCAGTGCCAATTTGGCACTCTTTAAAATAAAATCGACCAATCAACAACGATATCGAAAAGATAAAGTCCTGTCGAAAGAAAACAGAAACAACGAAATTATTAAACTCAGAACGGCCGCCACCCGCGGCCCGCCACTCACAAGTTAGACTCGTGCCTCGATAGATGGCGCCGACCCGCGTCAGATACAAAGTATCGAAATGCCGTCAGCCACATACAAAACCGCCGCCACCGAATACAATACAACTCTGGTTTTCCTTCAAAACGTATAAATCTTTCGCCTTTTACTAAAGATTTCCGTGGAGGGGAACACTC
This sequence comes from Polyommatus iphigenia, assembly GCA_963422495.1. Taxonomy (NCBI): domain Eukaryota; kingdom Metazoa; phylum Arthropoda; class Insecta; order Lepidoptera; family Lycaenidae; genus Polyommatus; species Polyommatus iphigenia. The sequence continues at coordinate 745,677 of OY730183.1, forward strand.
AAATGAGTCTTCTCATATTTTTGATGCCTTACGTTCGTAAGGCTATATATTATATTATTATACGTTAAATAGGTAACAATATATAAAGAAAAATGTATTTTTCTTTATTTGCATTTTGCCGCTATTTAGATGATTATTTGACAGATCCTTCTGCTCTACGACTTCGATGTAATCAATGAAAAGAAAAGATGGCCGAATGGACTAAAAACTAGAAAGTATTATCATTGATTTCGGCGATTGTTAATTTAATAACACTAAATGTCGTTTCTTTGTTTTTTCCAGGTAAGATTTTGTTATAATTTAAATGTAATAATTAAAGCTTTATGTTATGTGGATCCACATATTTTGATTAAAATAAAAACTTTGTTTTTTCCAGAAACCCAATTGTGTTATTATTTACTACGTAAATGTCGAAAATCCTAAGAAGTAGCTTTACAAAACGACATTTAGTGTTATTAAATTAACTTATTAGTATTTTCAAAAACATTTTTAGACCATATAATACACCTAAAACAATTATTTGAAGCCATAAAAAATGAAGGCCTGAAACTCAAATTTTCTAAATGTATGTTTGCAGCACAATCAGTCAAATACTTGGGTCATATAATACAGAGTAACTCAGTCAGACCGCTGAAGGATAATTTGATATCAATACAAAATTTCCCAATTCCAAAAACACAGAAACAGATAAGGCAATTTTTAGGGAAAATAAACTTTTACCATAAGTATGTGCCAAATATAGCAATAAAACTAGAGCCTTTGCATAATCTTTTAAGAAAAGGACAAATATTTAACTGGACTGAAAAATGTCAACAGTCATTCGATGAAATGAAACAAATTTTATGTTCTCAACCAATATTAACAATCTTTGATCCTAATCTCCCTATCCACATATGTACAGATGCCAGTATACAGGGACTGGGAGCAGTCTTGAAGCAGCCACAAGACAATAATTTATTTATTTATTAAGTTAATTACAACGGGTTGCCCCAATTACAATAATTAACTACAATCTTGACTTAAAATTAAAACTTAAAATTAATTATGACAATGTTACAAAACATACACAAATTAAATTAAATAATAATAGAAGAAACCCTTTCGTACTTATTTTCACAAAATCTAATGAAGAAAAACCTGTTGCATACTTCTCTAAAAAGCTAAATGAAGTTCAAAAAAGGAAGAAAGCAATATATCTGGAATGCCTGGCGATTAAGGAATGTGTTAAGTATTGGCAGCATTTATTGATAGGTAGAAAATTTACTGTAATTACTGACCACAAACCGTTAGAAACTATGAACATTAAATCAAGGACAGATGAGGAATTGGGTGAACTTACATTCTATCTATCACAATATGATTTCCAAATTAAGTACTCGCCCGGCAGATATAACATTGAAGCTGATTGTCTGAGTAGAAACCCTGTCCTTGGACCAAATGAAAATCAAGTTGAACAATTAAAAATAGTAAACACAATAAAACTACAAGAAGTCTTAGAAGATCAAGAAAAAAATGAAAATATACAGTGCAAGAAAGATAAATTAATATCAAAAGACAACATATATTATAAGAGAGTAAAGAACAAAGACAAAATAATTTTATCTGAAAAATTTAGCATACAATTCATAAATAAAATACATAAAGACATGGGTCACTTAGGAATAAGGCAGATGCAAAGTATGATTGGTTCATTGTATACAGCGGAGAACATCACAAAGAACATAAAAAGAATTTGTGAAAATTGCTTAGTGTGTATAATAAACCGACTTCCACACTAAAAACTACGGTGAATAAACTAAAAAGTGTTAAATAATTCTAATTCTATGTTAGTGGCTTTTTTAGGATTGGCCTAAGCCTCAACTATATTGTCTGTACTCAATCTTCATACTTTTGAAGTCGGTACCAGCTCCTAAAATTTCTGAGATTTTTGACATAGAAGTTAGCTGGCTGGTACCTACTTCAAAAGTGTGAAGATTGAGTACAGACATAGTTGAGGCTTATAGGCCAATCCTAAAAAAGCCACTAACATAGAATTAAAATTATTTAACACTTTTTAGTTTATTCACCGTAGTTTTTAGTGTGGAAGTCGGTTTAAATTTTTTGTTTAAAAATAATTATTTTTCTCTTTTTAGTTATATATAATATTGTTTAATATGTCCATTATGCATATCATACGCAGTCAGTTGTACATATTATATCATAATTTTATCTAATTTGTGTAAAACTACTACAAAAGTTAACTATACCTCGGTGGATTTCAAAAATTTACAAATCTAGATTTTTTAAAAAGAAAGACTACGATTTTCCATATATTTTACGGTTATGTTATTGTAATGATAACTTGCAGTAATCATCAAATTTCTAAACTTATAATATCTTTAAAGGCTCCGGAAGTCTGTGCTGTGCCAATCGATTAAGGGTACACTACACCTTCGTATGGGATTCTACATAATGGCAAAATATTGTCACCTTTGAATAGACGATACAATAAGTCGTTTCGACCAACCTGAAAATATTCTTTTGTTTTTACCCGACTGCCAGGAGGGTTATGTGATTAGCGCGTATCTTCTATGTATGTAATATTCTTTATTACCTCGTATCTTCAGAACGGCTAAACGGATTTTCACATTTGAGGTATCGTTAGATTTGTCTTAATAGCCCAAGTGTTCTTAAATAGGTGACATTAAGAAAAAACTAAAATGGCGGATGTTTGACGCCATATCGTGAGGTAAACAAAAATAAAATTTTACCAAGCATATCGAGTGGGGTATCAAAATAAAGAATTTTAAACACTGATTCTAATTATGTATATAACTTGCAGTTTTAATATTAAATCGAACGATAAATCTAAACTAATAGTACAATGAGGAAAGATTTGATTTTTCGTTTGTTGGGCTCGGAAACTACTGGACCGATTTGAAAAATTCTTTTACCATTGGAATTCTACATTACTTTTGCTGAACATAGGCTGAATTTTATTTTGGAAAAAATAAGGTTCCGTAAGATATTTGGGTTCTTCGGACGCAAGGTGTAAAAAATCAACCAGAAAAGCTACTTATTTTACGTACGCTGCCTAAACTATAAAAGATAGAACCATAAAATTCTAAGTAATTGTAGAACTTACAAATATCTACAAAAAGTTGTACATATTATATCATAATTTTATCTAATTTGTGTAAAACTACTACAAAAGTTAACTATACCTCGGTGGATCTACAAAAAAGTCCGCGACACACTATACCTATCTATGTCGAGTGAGGCACAATAACCATTTTTTTATTTAAAAATCTTGAATTTTTTTTGGACTACATTTAAACGCGTTTATTTTACTCATTCTTTTAATCCTTATCAAAATAAATTATTCCATTACTAAGTACAGTCTATGTAGATAATATTTGGTCTTTGAATGAATAAAATTGGACATTTGGTTTTGAAATTATGGCGAAATTAAAATATTACGATAGTTGGCGTCACAAGGCGGGTGCGCGTTAGGGAGGAAGACAATCTGTGCAGGGTGCAGCCTGGTGCAGCCTGCGTATAATGACTGCGTCGTCGATGTCAGTGTCGGAGTCTATGAATTGAACTGGGAATCATTTTGCTGACCGAGTCTTTCCTGGGTATGCTTTTTGCAGAGCTCACCAACATCCACGTGGGCGGAGCCGCGGTCGACCGCTAGTAATAAAATAAGAAAAAACCAGAATCCGCCTGCATGGATAAATCCAATATTAATTAAAAATTAACTGCCATTACTGAAACAAGATGAAAATTCAATGACAAATTATTAAAAAAAAAACAATGATTTGGTACTTATTACTAGAAACATAGGTACATTGAAACAGTACCAAACCTATGTACAGACCTATTATTATAACGTATTGTAGGTACACTTTTCTAAGTGTACCTACGATATATGGTTATATCAGCACGGTAGTTTTTCAATTTTTATTGAATTGATTTTCGAAATGGTTAGATGACTACAACTAAAAAGTCGCAAATAAAATAAATTAATTAAAAATCAAAAAACCCGACTGCAAAAAATGTTATAACTAAAAAGAACGAAACAAGACCTAATTCTGCCGGAGGCATCGAATCCATGTTTTAATTGATACGACTCTTGCTTACGAGTTTCATGCCAGGATAAATAGAAGGTTACATAGAAAAATGTAGAAGAAGAAAGTGATGTGAAGTGAAGTGAAGAGTGAAGAAAGATAATAAAATGCAGTCGGAGGCATAATATTTTATGATTTATGAATTAATGTTAAACTTGGTGCGACATGCCTCCGACTGCATTTTATTATCCACTTTCTTCTTCTACATTTTTCTATGTAACCTTCTATTTATCCTGACATGAAACTCGTAAGCAAGAGTCGTATCAATTAAAACATGGATTCGATGCCTCCGGCAGAATTAGGTCTTGTTTCGTTCTTTTTAGTTATAACATTTTTTGCAGTCGGGGTTTTTTGATTTTTAATTAATTTACTTTATTTAAATACAAATACAAGGACGGTTTTTTTTTCAATGATAGCGGGAAATTTACAAACGACACAACTTAAAAGGCAGCCCTCGTACATTAGGTGACCTACATATCGAATTAACATTCTTTAATTGCGAATTGCAATAATTCACTACATAGATGCCTGCAGTCTACCTCGAACTTCTTCCAACTCTTCTTCCAGGAACCTGAAGTCCTTTAGGAGGCTGCAGAGCATCTCAATTCTCATCTCATCCGGTGATGATTTCCTACACGCAGCACGCTTCTTTCGGTTCCATGATCCACCCCTCCGTTGCGATCACCGCGATGGCATGTTAGCGATCGGGCCGGTCGTGTGAAACATAATAATTGTAATAAAATAAATTAATAAAAGTGGAAAAAGTGCATGAAAAGTGTATTATTATTGTGAAAATACAAATAGGAAGATAGGACTAAAAGTGGGGAATATGTCAAAGATATAAATAAATAAGTTAGGTGTATTTCAATAGTAAAATAGGTAATACTAACGAATAATAAAAAGAAACTATGACTGGTACACTAAATACAAAAAAGGCCAACATCACGCGGTATTCCCAGGCGGTCACCCATCCAAGTACTAACCGCGCCCGACGTTGCTTAACTTCGGTGATCGGACGAGAACCGGTGTATTCAACGTGGTATGGACGTTGGCGATTATTGGGATGATTTTTCCAGTTTTGTACCTCAATACTACTCAATAGCAGAAGCGGGTCCCTTATAAAATCATTTTGTTGGCCATCCATCCATGTGAAAAGTCTGACAAGACAAATCATTTCGTGTTTAGCGAATTCAAAGCATTGAAACTGCTTCTAAATAATAATATGTTTGAACGCCAGAACAATTTTGTGGCTCATATTTAACCTCTCGTGACACGCTTTATCGAATGGCTCGATGTAATCATGCTCTTCTAACTACAAGAGACATCAGAGCTTGACGTCGAGCATAATAGTTTTTACGATAGATGTCGCTGCGTTCCCGCAGTCAGTATTCTAGATCGCGCTATCGAAAGCGCGAGCCTCCCGTATATAGGGCTCCGCAGAGAGGTGTCGGGTATCGCTTCTCGGCCTTTTGGCTAAGATCAAAGTGTAGTATCTGTTCTTTTCAGCTTAATATCTGAAAGTTCCCGCACTGCGGGACCAGTATATTAAACTGATTTTTGTACCACGATGGGATGTTCGGGGCTCGCTCCACTCCCGTCACGGGTTGGCCCGGCATTGCAGTGCCGCCGGGATCGGCCCACAAAATCTTGTTACTATTTTAGTTCTAATTGTACTAATTACTAAAGCCTACAAACATGGTCATTTTCTCAATCTGCGTAAAGTACGTATTAAAAAAGTATTTAAGATCAAAAATCATGTGAAATTGAAACTTATTGTCAGTTAAAGATTTTAGATTAGTGATGACAATGGCGCGGATTACACCATCAATATTATCATGATTCGAGTATCACGCGAAATCCACGCGGATCCAGGTCGTCTCGTACAAGTTTTTTTTTTTTATATAAGAGAAAAGCAGCAAAAGCAATAATACTCACATGCGCGTTAAAAACTAAACGCATGCAAAACAAGACGGATTATTGTTTATTATTATTATCTATCTTCTATACTTATTATAAAATGAAGTCACTTTTTTTTCCTTCATGTCCCTTTGTTCCCTTTAATCTTTAAAACTACGCAACGGATTTTGATGATTCTTTCAATGTTAGATAGCCCATTTGTCGAGGAAGGTTATAGGCTATATTTTATCACGCTAAGATTAATAGAAGCGAAGAAATAGAGGAAAATGTGGAAAAAACGGGGAAAATTATTTGAAAGGGCTAACTTGAACGCGCTTATCTCAGGAACTACTAGTCCGATTTGAAAAATTCTTTCAGTGTTAGATAGCCCATTTATTGAGGAAGGCTATAGGCTATATTTTATCACGCTAAGATTAATAGGAGAATGTGAAAAATTATTTGAAAGGGTTTAATCTCGCGAACAACTGGAGCAATTTTTATGTTATTTGGCACAGATAAGAATAGACCACATGAGGGCGTGATAGGCTATCGATTTTAATCATTTTTTCAGTGGCTATATATTTTATTCCCGTGCAACGCCGGAGCGGGTCGCTAGTATATTATATTTAAACATCTTTCGGATTCCATAAAAATGGGAATGTTTCTTACAAAAGAATAAACTCCTTGAGGTCATCAGGCTCTAATTATTATTATTGTCATAAGAATTCCTTATCTCATTATTAAGTATGTTTATTATTAAAATTATATTTATGAATTCTGTATATCTGCATAATTATATTATATTATATTACATAATTTATAGGGTAAAAAACATAATTTTCTGCTATATTTGCACTCCACCTGTCACTGGCAAATCAACTGGGACTTGGGAGGCATATCACCAAAAAAAGAAGAAGAATAAGCACCATAATCTGTGGAAGCCACGCCCCCCAGAATCGCGTGGATTTCAAGAATTTTTAAAATCTCTGTGATATTATCATGATTCTGCGATTCGGCCGCTTACACCATCAATATTATCACGGAATCATGATAATATTGATGCGTGTAATCCACGCCAATAAGGTTTAGTACGATCATAGACTAAGGAAAATTACTCTATGGTACATTATTAAATTATGATTATTGATAACATCCCGTGAAATAAATCTCGATCTCTAAGTGAATAATCATATTTTCTTTAGAGAGGTTCATGCAGCATGCTATAAGTACTTACGTACTAATATATTATGTATGCCTATTGCCTATGCGTACCTACACTCAATGTTATTTAATATATTTTTTACTTGGAGATTCAGTTCGCGGGACATTGCTAAACAGGAAATAATTCTAAATTTGTGTGCTACGAACTTTGTGCACACTATAATAGACCCTAACGATTCATAATATTATGGTTATAATTTGCTATTGTTTTACTCTTTTCTTCCACCCCATTTTGACTGCAATATTATGTTATCATCAAATAATAGAACGCAGATTTGTTTTTTTATTTTCATTGTATTAGACGGTAGGGCTTAGACGTGAGCTCGAATTGTGCTTTCCTGTTACAGCTGTAGGCTGTAGCTCAATCCTTCTATTTATAACAAAGCCCTCTTTCGGTACCTAACTGTTAGCGACGAGTAGTGAGAGAACATATTGTTTTCGCATTCTCCTACTAGAGGTCACTCTCAGATTGTGGCGTATTTCTACATCGCGCTATCGAAAACGCGGCCCGGACAATGACTACCGCGCGGTTCGTCGTTTAAAGCATACTTACCTGGCGTAGGGGATACCGTGATCAAGAAGGCGGTTCCCCCAGAGCGAGGCCCTTCCATTGCACTGCGGTCGGGTTGACCTCTGCGATTATCCCTAATGCGGATAACTCGGACGCGTAATTTTTGGTAGTGGGGACTGCGTACGCGCCGTCCCCTTCATAATTCTTTAAAGTGCGGTACCTATCAACTCATGTTGCTTTCCGGCTTCCGCAACCGTATCCTGCAAATGCATTAATAATACATTTACAAGACGTATAAAGCTAATCACGTCTTACATTACAATACTTATAAAAGTAATTATTGTAAGTAATAACACAGTGTAATAGTGTTAACTGTTAAGAATTAATCTTGTTTATAACAAGGCTATTACGTAGATTAAGTAGCTTTGCATGAAAACATAATATATAAAAATAGAGAAAATAATTTACAATTAATGCTCAGTTTCTGGGGTTTTTTGAAAAGAGTTTATCCATTTACCGTCTCTTTAGATTGGCAGTGCCAATTTGGCACTCTTTAAAATAAAATCGACCAATCAACAACGATATCGAAAAGATAAAGTCCTGTCGAAAGAAAACAGAAACAACGAAATTATTAAACTCAGAACGGCCGCCACCCGCGGCCCGCCACTCACAAGTTAGACTCGTGCCTCGATAGATGGCGCCGACCCGCGTCAGATACAAAGTATCGAAATGCCGTCAGCCACATACAAAACCGCCGCCACCGAATACAATACAACTCTGGTTTTCCTTCAAAACGTATAAATCTTTCGCCTTTTACTAAAGATTTCCGTGGAGGGGAACACTCAAATGAGTCTTCTCATATTTTTGATGCCTTACGTTCGTAAGGCTATATATTATATTATTATACGTTAAATAGGTAACAATATATAAAGAAAAATGTATTTTTCTTTATTTGCATTTTGCCGCTATTTAGATGATTATTTGACAGATCCTTCTGCTCTACGACTTCGATGTAATCAATGAAAAGAAAAGATGGCCGAATGGACTAAAAACTAGAAAGTATTATCATTGATTTCGGCGATTGTTAATTTAATAACACTAAATGTCGTTTCTTTGTTTTTTCCAGGTAAGATTTTGTTATAATTTAAATGTAATAATTAAAGCTTTATTGTACCCAATTGTGTTATTATTTACTACGTAAATGTCGAAAATCCTAAGAAGTAGCTTTACAAAACGACATTTAGTGTTATTAAATTAACTTATTAGTATTTTCAAAAACATTTTTAGACCATATAATACACCTAAAACAATTATTTGAAGCCATAAAAAATGAAGGCCTGAAACTCAAATTTTCTAAATGTATGTTTGCAGCACAATCAGTCAAATACTTGGGTCATATAATACAGAGTAACTCAGTCAGACCGCTGAAGGATAATTTGATATCAATACAAAATTTCCCAATTCCAAAAACACAGAAACAGATAAGGCAATTTTTAGGGAAAATAAACTTTTACCATAAGTATGTGCCAAATATAGCAATAAAACTAGAGCCTTTGCATAATCTTTTAAGAAAAGGACAAATATTTAACTGGACTGAAAAATGTCAACAGTCATTCGATGAAATGAAACAAATTTTATGTTCTCAACCAATATTAACAATCTTTGATCCTAATCTCCCTATCCACATATGTACAGATGCCAGTATACAGGGACTGGGAGCAGTCTTGAAGCAGCCACAAGACAATAATTTATTTATTTATTTATTTATTAAGTTAATTACAACGGGTTGCCCCAATTACAATAATTAACTACAATCTTGACTTAAAATTAAAACTTAAAATTAATTATGACAATGTTACAAAACATACACAAATTAAATTAAATAATAATAGAAGAAACCCTTTCGTACTTATTTTCACAAAATCTAATGAAGAAAAACCTGTTGCATACTTCTCTAAAAAGCTAAATGAAGTTCAAAAAAGGAAGAAAGCAATATATCTGGAATGCCTGGCGATTAAGGAATGTGTTAAGTATTGGCAGCATTTATTGATAGGTAGAAAATTTACTGTAATTACTGACCACAAACCGTTAGAAACTATGAACATTAAATCAAGGACAGATGAGGAATTGGGTGAACTTACATTCTATCTATCACAATATGATTTCCAAATTAAGTACTCGCCCGGCAGATATAACATTGAAGCTGATTGTCTGAGTAGAAACCCTGTCCTTGGACCAAATGAAAATCAAGTTGAACAATTAAAAATAGTAAACACAATAAAACTACAAGAAGTCTTAGAAGATCAAGAAAAAAATGAAAATATACAGTGCAAGAAAGATAAATTAATATCAAAAGACAACATATATTATAAGAGAGTAAAGAACAAAGACAAAATAATTTTATCTGAAAAATTTAGCATACAATTCATAAATAAAATACATAAAGACATGGGTCACTTAGGAATAAGGCAGATGCAAAGTATGATTGGTTCATTGTATACAGCGGAGAACATCACAAAGAACATAAAAAGAATTTGTGAAAATTGCTTAGTGTGTATAATAAACCGACTTCCACACTAAAAACTACGGTGAATAAACTAAAAAGTGTTAAATAATTCTAATTCTATGTTAGTGGCTTTTTTAGGATTGGCCTAAGCCTCAACTATATTGTCTGTACTCAATCTTCATACTTTTGAAGTCGGTACCAGCTCCTAAAATTTCTGAGATTTTTGACATAGAAGTTAGCTGGCTGGTACCTACTTCAAAAGTGTGAAGATTGAGTACAGACATAGTTGAGGCTTATAGGCCAATCCTAAAAAAGCCACTAACATAGAATTAAAATTATTTAACACTTTTTAGTTTATTCACCGTAGTTTTTAGTGTGGAAGTCGGTTTAAATTTTTTGTTTAAAAATAATTATTTTTCTCTTTTTAGTTATATATAATATTGTTTAATATGTCCATTATGCATATCATACGCAGTCAGTTGTACATATTATATCATAATTTTATCTAATTTGTGTAAAACTACTACAAAAGTTAACTATACCTCGGTGGATTTCAAAAATTTACAAATCTAGATTTTTTAAAAAGAAAGACTACGATTTTCCATATATTTTACGGTTATGTTATTGTAATGATAACTTGCAGTAATCATCAAATTTCTAAACTTATAATATCTTTAAAGGCTCCGGAAGTCTGTGCTGTGCCAATCGATTAAGGGTACACTACACCTTCGTATGGGATTCTACATAATGGCAAAATATTGTCACCTTTGAATAGACGATACAATAAGTCGTTTCGACCAACCTGAAAATATTCTTTTGTTTTTACCCGACTGCCAGGAGGGTTATGTGATTAGCGCGTATCTTCTATGTATGTAATATTCTTTATTACCTCGTATCTTCAGAACGGCTAAACGGATTTTCACATTTGAGGTATCGTTAGATTTGTCTTAATAGCCCAAGTGTTCTTAAATAGGTGACATTAAGAAAAAACTAAAATGGCGGATGTTTGACGCCATATCGTGAGGTAAACAAAAATAAAATTTTACCAAGCATATCGAGTGGGGTATCAAAATAAAGAATTTTAAACACTGATTCTAATTATGTATATAACTTGCAGTTTTAATATTAAATCGAACGATAAATCTAAACTAATAGTACAATGAGGAAAGATTTGATTTTTCGTTTGTTGGGCTCGGAAACTACTGGACCGATTTGAAAAATTCTTTTACCATTGGAATTCTACATTACTTTTGCTGAACATAGGCTGAATTTTATTTTGGAAAAAATAAGGTTCCGTAAGATATTTGGGTTCTTCGGACGCAAGGTGTAAAAAATCAACCAGAAAAGCTACTTATTTTACGTACGCTGCCTAAACTATAAAAGATAGAACCATAAAATTTTAAGTAATTGTAGAACTTACAAATATCTACAAAAAGTTGTACATATTATATCATAATTTTATCTAATTTGTGTAAAACTACTACAAAAGTTAACTATACCTCGGTGGATCTACAAAAAAGTCCGCGACACACTATACCTATCTATGTCGAGTGAGGCACAATAACCATTTTTTTATTTAAAAATCTTGAATTTTTTTTGGACTACATTTAAACGCGTTTATTTTACTCATTCTTTTAATCCTTATCAAAATAAATTATTCCATTACTAAGTACAGTCTATGTAGATAATATTTGGTCTTTGAATGAATAAAATTGGACATTTGGTTTTGAAATTATGGCGAAATTAAAATATTACGATAGTTGGCGTCACAAGGCGGGTGCGCGTTAGGGAGGAAGACAATCTGTGCAGGGTGCAGCCTGGTGCAGCCTGCGTATAATGACTGCGTCGTCGATGTCAGTGTCGGAGTCTATGAATTGAACTGGGAATCATTTTGCTGACCGAGTCTTTCCTGGGTATGCTTTTTGCAGAGCTCACCAACATCCACGTGGGCGGAGCCGCGGTCGACCGCTAGTAATTAAATAAGAAAAAACCAGAATCCGCCTGCATGGATAAATCCAATATTAATTAAAAATTAACTGCCATTACTGAAACAAGATGAAAATTCAATGACAAATTATTAAAAAAAAACAATGATTTGGTACTTATTACTAGAAACATAGGTACATTGAAACAGTACCAAACCTATGTACAGACCTATTATTATAACGTATTGTAGGTACACTTTTCTAAGTGTACCTACGATATATGGTTATATCAGCACGGTAGTTTTTCAATTTTTATTGAATTGATTTTCGAAATGGTTAGATGACTACAACTAAAAAGTCGCAAATAAAATAAATTAATTAAAAATCAAAAAACCCGACTGCAAAAAATGTTATAACTAAAAAGAACGAAACAAGACCTAATTCTGCCGGAGGCATCGAATCCATGTTTTAATTGATACGACTCTTGCTTACGAGTTTCATGCCAGGATAAATAGAAGGTTACATAGAAAAATGTAGAAGAAGAAAGTGATGTGAAGTGAAGTGAAGAGTGAAGAAAGATAATAAAATGCAGTCGGAGGCATAATATTTTATGATTTATGAATTAATGTTAAACTTGGTGCGACATGCCTCCGACTGCATTTTATTATCCACTTTCTTCTTCTACATTTTTCTATGTAACCTTCTATTTATCCTGACATGAAACTCGTAAGCAAGAGTCGTATCAATTAAAACATGGATTCGATGCCTCCGGCAGAATTAGGTCTTGTTTCGTTCTTTTTAGTTATAACATTTTTTGCAGTCGGGGTTTTTTGATTTTTAATTAATTTACTTTATTTAAATACAAATACAAGGACGGTTTTTTTTTCAATGATAGCGGGAAATTTACAAACGACACAACTTAAAAGGCAGCCCTCGTACATTAGGTGACCTACATATCGAATTAACATTCTTTAATTGCGAATTGCAATAATTCACTACATAGATGCCTGCAGTCTACCTCGAACTTCTTCCAACTCTTCTTCCAGGAACCTGAAGTCCTTTAGGAGGCTGCAGAGCATCTCAATTCTCATCTCATCCGGTGATGATTTCCTACACGCAGCACGCTTCTTTCGGTTCCATGATCCACCCCTCCGTTGCGATCACCGCGATGGCATGTTAGCGATCGGGCCGGTCGTGTGAAACATAATAATTGTAATAAAATAAATTAATAAAAGTGGAAAAAGTGCATGAAAAGTGTATTATTATTGTGAAAATACAAATAGGAAGATAGGACTAAAAGTGGGGAATATGTCAAAGATATAAATAAATAAGTTAGGTGTATTTCAATAGTAAAATAGGTAATACTAACGAATAATAAAAAGAAACTATGACTGGTACACTAAATACAAAAAAGGCCAACATCACGCGGTATTCCCAGGCGGTCACCCATCCAAGTACTAACCGCGCCCGACGTTACTTAACTTCGGTGATCGGACGAGAACCGGTGTATTCAACGTGGTATGGACGTTGGCGATTATTGGGATGATTTTTCCAGTTTTGTACCTCAATACTACTCAATAGCAGAAGCGGGTCCCTTATAAAATCATTTTGTTGGCCATCCATCCATGTGAAAAGTCTGACAAGACAAATCATTTCGTGTTTAGCGAATTCAAAGCATTGAAACTGCTTCTAAATAATAATATGTTTGAACGCCAGAACAATTTTGTGGCTCATATTTAACCTCTCGTGACACGCTTTATCGAATGGCTCGATGTAATCATGCTCTTCTAACTACAAGAGACATCAGAGCTTGACGTCGAGCATAATAGTTTTTACGATAGATGTCGCTGCGTTCCCGCAGTCAGTATTCTAGATCGCGCTATCGAAAGCGCGAGCCTCCCGTATATAGGGCTCCGCAGAGAGGTGTCGGGTATCGCTTCTCGGCCTTTTGGCTAAGATCAAAGTGTAGTATCTGTTCTTTTCAGCTTAATATCTGAAAGTTCCCGCACTGCGGGACCAGTATATTAAACTGATTTTTGTACCACGATGGGATGTTCGGGGCTCGCTCCACTCCCGTCACGGGTTGGCCCGGCATTGCAGTGCCGCCGGGATCGGCCCACAAAATCTTGTTACTATTTTAGTTCTAATTGTACTAATTACTAAAGCCTACAAACATGGTCATTTTCTCAATCTGCGTAAAGTACGTATTAAAAAAGTATTTAAGATCAAAAATCATGTGAAATTGAAACTTATTGTCAGTTAAAGATTTTAGATTAGTGATGACAATGGCGCGGATTACACCATCAATATTATCATGATTCGAGTATCACGCGAAATCCACGCGGATCCAGGTCGTCTCGTACAAGTTTTTTTTTTTTATATAAGAGAAAAGCAGCAAAAGCAATAATACTCACATCCGCGTTAAAAACTAAACGCATGCAAAACAAGACGGATTATTGTTTATTATTATTATCTATCTTCTATACTTATTATAAAATGAAGTCACTTTTTTTTCCTTCATGTCCCTTTGTTCCCTTTAATCTTTAAAACTACGCAACGGATTTTGATGATTCTTTCAATGTTAGATAGCCCATTTGTCGAGGAAGGTTATAGGCTATATTTTATCACGCTAAGATTAATAGAAGCGAAGAAATAGAGGAAAATGTGGAAAAAACGGGGAAAATTATTTGAAAGGGCTAACTTGAACGCGCTTATCTCAGGAACTACTAGTCCGATTTGAAAAATTCTTTCAGTGTTAGATAGCCCATTTATTGAGGAAGGCTATAGGCTATATTTTATCACGCTAAGATTAATAGGAGAATGTGAAAAATTATTTGAAAGGGTTTAATCTCGCGAACAACTGGAGCAATTTTTATGTTATTTGGCACAGATAAGAATAGACCACATGAGGGCGTGATAGGCTATCGATTTTAATCATTTTTTCAGTGGCTATATATTTTATTCCCGTGCAACGCCGGAGCGGGTCGCTAGTATATTATATTTAAACATCTTTCGGATTCCATAAAAATGGGAATGTTTCTTACAAAAGAATAAACTCCTTGAGGTCATCAGGCTCTAATTATTATTATTGTCATAAGAATTCCTTATCTCATTATTAAGTATGTTTATTATTAAAATTATATTTATGAATTCTGTATATCTGCATAATTATATTATATTATATTACATAATTTATAGGGTAAAAAACATAATTTTCTGCTATATTTGCACTCCACCTGTCACTGGCAAATCAACTGGGACTTGGGAGGCATATCACCAAAAAAAGAAGAAGAATAAGCACCATAATCTGTGGAAGCCACGCCCCCCAGAATCGCGTGGATTTCAAGAATTTTTAAAATCTCTGTGATATTATCATGATTCTGCGATTCGGCCGCTTACACCATCAATATTATCACGGAATCATGATAATATTGATGCGTGTAATCCACGCCAATAAGGTTTAGTACGATCATAGACTAAGGAAAATTACTCTATGGTACATTATTAAATTATGATTATTGATAACATCCCGTGAAATAAATCTCGATCTCTAAGTGAATAATCATATTTTCTTTAGAGAGGTTCATGCAGCATGCTATAAGTACTTACGTACTAATATATTATGTATGCCTATTGCCTATGCGTACCTACACTCAATGTTATTTAATATATTTTTTACTTGGAGATTCAGTTCGCGGGACATTGCTAAACAGGAAATAATTCTAAATTTGTGTGCTACGAACTTTGTGCACACTATAATAGACCCTAACGATTCATAATATTATGGTTATAATTTGCTATTGTTTTACTCTTTTCTTCCACCCCATTTTGACTGCAATATTATGTTATCATCAAATAATAGAACGCAGATTTGTTTTTTTATTTTCATTGTATTAGACGGTAGGGCTTAGACGTGAGCTCGAATTGTGCTTTCCTGTTACAGCTGTAGGCTGTAGCTCAATCCTTCTATTTATAACAAAGCCCTCTTTCGGTACCTAACTGTTAGCGACGAGTAGTGAGAGAACATATTGTTTTCGCATTCTCCTACTAGAGGTCACTCTCAGATTGTGGCGTATTTCTACATCGCGCTATCGAAAACGCGGCCCGGACAATGACTACCGCGCAGTTCGTCGTTTAAAGCATACTTACCTGGCGTAGGGGATACCGTGATCAAGAAGGCGGTTCCCCCAGAGCGAGGCCCTTCCATTGCACTGCGGTCGGGTTGACCTCTGCGATTATCCCTAATGCGGATAACTCGGACGCGTAATTTTTGGTAGTGGGGACTGCGTACGCGCCGTCCCCTTCATAATTCTTTAAAGTGCGGTACCTATCAACTCATGTTGCTTTCCGGCTTCCGCAACCGTATCCTGCAAATGCATTAATAATACATTTACAAGACGTATAAAGCTAATCACGTCTTACATTACAATACTTATAAAAGTAATTATTGTAAGTAATAACACAGTGTAATAGTGTTAACTGTTAAGAATTAATCTTGTTTATAACAAGGCTATTACGTAGATTAAGTAGCTTTGCATGAAAACATAATATATAAAAATAGAGAAAATAATTTACAATTAATGCTCAGTTTCTGGGGTTTTTTGAAAAGATTTTATCCATTTACCGTCTCTTTAGATTGGCAGTGCCAATTTGGCACTCTTTAAAATAAAATCGACCAATCAACAACGATATCGAAAAGATAAAGTCCTGTCGAAAGAAAACAGAAACAACGAAATTATTAAACTCAGAACGGCCGCCACCCGCGGCCCGCCACTCACAAGTTAGACTCGTGCCTCGATAGATGGCGCCGACCCGCGTCAGATACAAAGTATCGAAATGCCGTCAGCCACATACAAAACCGCCGCCACCGAATACAATACAACTCTGGTTTTCCTTCAAAACGTATAAATCTTTCGCCTTTTACTAAAGATTTCCGTGGAGGGGAACACTCAAATGAGTCTTCTCATATTTTTGATGCCTTACGTTCGTAAGGCTATATATTATATTATTATACGTTAAATAGGTAACAATATATAAAGAAAAATGTATTTTTCTTTATTTGCATTTTGCCGCTATTTAGATGATTATTTGACAGATCCTTCTGCTCTACGACTTCGATGTAATCAATGAAAAGAAAAGATGGCCGAATGGACTAAAAACTAGAAAGTATTATCATTGATTTCGGCGATTGTTAATTTAATAACACTAAATGTCGTTTCTTTGTTTTTTCCAGGTAAGATTTTGTTATAATTTAAATGTAATAATTAAAGCTTTATGTTATGTGGATCCACATATTTTGATTAAAATAAAAACTTTGTTTTTTCCAGAAACCCAATTGTGTTATTATTTACTACGTAAATGTCGAAAATCCTAAGAAGTAGCTTTACAAAACGACATTTAGTGTTATTAAATTAACTTATTAGTATTTTCAAAAACATTTTTAGACCATATAATACACCTAAAACAATTATTTGAAGCCATAAAAAATGAAGGCCTGAAACTCAAATTTTCTAAATGTATGTTTGCAGCACAATCAGTCAAATACTTGGGTCATATAATACAGAGTAACTCAGTCAGACCGCTGAAGGATAATTTGATATCAATACAAAATTTCCCAATTCCAAAAACACAGAAACAGATAAGGCAATTTTTAGGGAAAATAAACTTTTACCATAAGTATGTGCCAAATATAGCAATAAAACTAGAGCCTTTGCATAATCTTTTAAGAAAAGGACAAATATTTAACTGGACTGAAAAATGTCAACAGTCATTCGATGAAATGAAACAAATTTTATGTTCTCAACCAATATTAACAATCTTTGATCCTAATCTCCCTATCCACATATGTACAGATGCCAGTATACAGGGACTGGGAGCAGTCTTGAAGCAGCCACAAGACAATAATTTATTTATTTATTTATTTATTAAGTTAATTACAACGGGTTGCCCCAATTACAATAATTAACTACAATCTTGACTTAAAATTAAAACTTAAAATTAATTATGACAATGTTACAAAACATACACAAATTAAATTAAATAATAATAGAAGAAACCCTTTCGTACTTATTTTCACAAAATCTAATGAAGAAAAACCTGTTGCATACTTCTCTAAAAAGCTAAATGAAGTTCAAAAAAGGAAGAAAGCAATATATCTGGAATGCCTGGCGATTAAGGAATGTGTTAAGTATTGGCAGCATTTATTGATAGGTAGAAAATTTACTGTAATTACTGACCACAAACCGTTAGAAACTATGAACATTAAATCAAGGACAGATGAGGAATTGGGTGAACTTACATTCTATCTATCACAATATGATTTCCAAATTAAGTACTCGCCCGGCAGATATAACATTGAAGCTGATTGTCTGAGTAGAAACCCTGTCCTTGGACCAAATGAAAATCAAGTTGAACAATTAAAAATAGTAAACACAATAAAACTACAAGAAGTCTTAGAAGATCAAGAAAAAAATGAAAATATACAGTGCAAGAAAGATAAATTAATATCAAAAGACAACATATATTATAAGAGAGTAAAGAACAAAGACAAAATAATTTTATCTGAAAAATTTAGCATACAATTCATAAATAAAATACATAAAGACATGGGTCACTTAGGAATAAGGCAGATGCAAAGTATGATTGGTTCATTGTATACAGCGGAGAACATCACAAAGAACATAAAAAGAATTTGTGAAAATTGCTTAGTGTGTATAATAAACCGACTTCCACACTAAAAACTACGGTGAATAAACTAAAAAGTGTTAAATAATTCTAATTCTATGTTAGTGGCTTTTTTAGGATTGGCCTAAGCCTCAACTATATTGTCTGTACTCAATCTTCATACTTTTGAAGTCGGTACCAGCTCCTAAAATTTCTGAGATTTTTGACATAGAAGTTAGCTGGCTGGTACCTACTTCAAAAGTGTGAAGATTGAGTACAGACATAGTTGAGGCTTATAGGCCAATCCTAAAAAAGCCACTAACATAGAATTAAAATTATTTAACACTTTTTAGTTTATTCACCGTAGTTTTTAGTGTGGAAGTCGGTTTAAATTTTTTGTTTAAAAATAATTATTTTTCTCTTTTTAGTTATATATAATATTGTTTAATATGTCCATTATGCATATCATACGCAGTCAGTTGTACATATTATATCATAATTTTATCTAATTTGTGTAAAACTACTACAAAAGTTAACTATACCTCGGTGGATTTCAAAAATTTACAAATCTAGATTTTTTAAAAAGAAAGACTACGATTTTCCATATATTTTACGGTTATGTTATTGTAATGATAACTTGCAGTAATCATCAAATTTCTAAACTTATAATATCTTTAAAGGCTCCGGAAGTCTGTGCTGTGCCAATCGATTAAGGGTACACTACACCTTCGTATGGGATTCTACATAATGGCAAAATATTGTCACCTTTGAATAGACGATACAATAAGTCGTTTCGACCAACCTGAAAATATTCTTTTGTTTTTACCCGACTGCCAGGAGGGTTATGTGATTAGCGCGTATCTTCTATGTATGTAATATTCTTTATTACCTCGTATCTTCAGAACGGCTAAACGGATTTTCACATTTGAGGTATCGTTAGATTTGTCTTAATAGCCCAAGTGTTCTTAAATAGGTGACATTAAGAAAAAACTAAAATGGCGGATGTTTGACGCCATATCGTGAGGTAAACAAAAATAAAATTTTACCAAGCATATCGAGTGGGGTATCAAAATAAAGAATTTTAAACACTGATTCTAATTATGTATATAACTTGCAGTTTTAATATTAAATCGAACGATAAATCTAAACTAATAGTACAATGAGGAAAGATTTGATTTTTCGTTTGTTGGGCTCGGAAACTACTGGACCGATTTGAAAAATTCTTTTACCATTGGAATTCTACATTACTTTTGCTGAACATAGGCTGAATTTTATTTTGGAAAAAATAAGGTTCCGTAAGATATTTGGGTTCTTCGGACGCAAGGTGTAAAAAATCAACCAGAAAAGCTACTTATTTTACGTACGCTGCCTAAACTATAAAAGATAGAACCATAAAATTCTAAGTAATTGTAGAACTTACAAATATCTACAAAAAGTTGTACATATTATATCATAATTTTATCTAATTTGTGTAAAACTACTACAAAAGTTAACTATACCTCGGTGGATCTACAAAAAAGTCCGCGACACACTATACCTATCTATGTCGAGTGAGGCACAATAACCATTTTTTTATTTAAAAATCTTGAATTTTTTTTGGACTACATTTAAACGCGTTTATTTTACTCATTCTTTTAATCCTTATCAAAATAAATTATTCCATTACTAAGTACAGTCTATGTAGATAATATTTGGTCTTTGAATGAATAAAATTGGACATTTGGTTTTGAAATTATGGCGAAATTAAAATATTACGATAGTTGGCGTCACAAGGCGGGTGCGCGTTAGGGAGGAAGACAATCTGTGCAGGGTGCAGCCTGGTGCAGCCTGCGTATAATGACTGCGTCGTCGATGTCAGTGTCGGAGTCTATGAATTGAACTGGGAATCATTTTGCTGACCGAGTCTTTCCTGGGTATGCTTTTTGCAGAGCTCACCAACATCCACGTGGGCGGAGCCGCGGTCGACCGCTAGTAATAAAATAAGAAAAAACCAGAATCCGCCTGCATGGATAAATCCAATATTAATTAAAAATTAACTGCCATTACTGAAACAAGATGAAAATTCAATGACAAATTATTAAAAAAAAAACAATGATTTGGTACTTATTACTAGAAACATAGGTACATTGAAACAGTACCAAACCTATGTACAGACCTATTATTATAACGTATTGTAGGTACACTTTTCTAAGTGTACCTACGATATATGGTTATATCAGCACGGTAGTTTTTCAATTTTTATTGAATTGATTTTCGAAATGGTTAGATGACTACAACTAAAAAGTCGCAAATAAAATAAATTAATTAAAAATCAAAAAACCCGACTGCAAAAAATGTTATAACTAAAAAGAACGAAACAAGACCTAATTCTGCCGGAGGCATCGAATCCATGTTTTAATTGATACGACTCTTGCTTACGAGTTTCATGCCAGGATAAATAGAAGGTTACATAGAAAAATGTAGAAGAAGAAAGTGATGTGAAGTGAAGTGAAGAGTGAAGAAAGATAATAAAATGCAGTCGGAGGCATAATATTTTATGATTTATGAATTAATGTTAAACTTGGTGCGACATGCCTCCGACTGCATTTTATTATCCACTTTCTTCTTCTACATTTTTCTATGTAACCTTCTATTTATCCTGACATGAAACTCGTAAGCAAGAGTCGTATCAATTAAAACATGGATTCGATGCCTCCGGCAGAATTAGGTCTTGTTTCGTTCTTTTTAGTTATAACATTTTTTGCAGTCGGGGTTTTTTGATTTTTAATTAATTTATTTTATTTAAATACAAATACAAGGACGGTTTTTTTTTTTTCAATGATAGCGGGAAATTTACAAACGACACAACTTAAAAGGCAGCCCTCGTACATTAGGTGACCTACATATCGAATTAACATTCTTTAATTGCGAATTGCAATAATTCACTACATAGATGCCTGCCTGCAGTCTACCTCGAACTTCTTCCAACTCTTCTTCAGGGAACCTGATGTCCTTTAGGAGGCTGCAGAGCATCTCAATTCTCATCTCATCCGGTGATGATTTCCTACACGCAGCACGCTTCTTTCGGTTCCATGATCCACCCCTCCGTTGCGATCACCGCGATGGCATGTTAGCGATTGGGCCGGTCGTGTGAAACATAATAATTGTAATAAAATAAATTAATAAAAGTGGAAAAAGTGCATGAAAAGTGTATTATTACTGTGAAAATACAAATAGGAAGATAGGACTAAAAGTGGGGAATATGTCAAAGATATAAATAAATAAGTTAGGTGTATTTTAATAGTAAAATAGGTAATACTAACGAATAATAAAAAGAAACTATGACTGGTACACTAAATACAAAAAAGGCCAACATCACGCGGTATTCCCAGGCGGTCACCCATCCAAGTACTAACCGCGCCCGACGTTGCTTAACTTCGGTGATCGGACGAGAACCGGTGTATTCAACGTGGTATGGACGTTGGCGATTATTGGGATGATTTTTCCAGTTTTGTACCTCAATACTACTCAATAGCAGAAGCGGGTCCCTTATAAAATCATTTTGTTGGCCATCCATCCATGTGAAAAGTCTGACAAGACAAATCATTTCGTGTTTAGCGAATTCAAAGCATTGAAACTGCTTCTAAATAATAATATGTTTGAACGCCAGAACAATTTTGTGGCTCATATTTAACCTCTCGTGACACGCTTTATCGAATGGCTCGATGTAATCATGCTCTTCTAACTACAAGAGACATCAGAGCTTGACGTCGAGCATAATAGTTTTTACGATAGATGTCGCTGCGTTCCCGCAGTCAGTATTCTAGATCGCGCTATCGAAAGCGCGAGCCTCCCGTATATAGGGCTCCGCAGAGAGGTGTCGGGTATCGCTTCTCGGCCTTTTGGCTAAGATCAAAGTGTAGTATCTGTTCTTTTCAGCTTAATATCTGAAAGTTCCCGCACTGCGGGACCAGTATATTAAACTGATTTTTGTACCACGATGGGATGTTCGGGGCTCGCTCCACTCCCGTCACGGGTTGGCCCGGCATTGCAGTGCCGCCGGGATCGGCCCACAAAATCTTGTTACTATTTTAGTTCTAATTGTACTAATTACTAAAGCCTACAAACATGGTCATTTTCTCAATCTGCGTAAAGTACGTATTAAAAAAGTATTTAAGATCAAAAATCATGTGAAATTGAAACTTATTGTCAGTTAAAGATTTTAGATTAGTGATGACAATGGCGCGGATTACACCATCAATATTATCATGATTCGAGTATCACGCGAAATCCACGCGGATCCAGGTCGTCTCGTACAAGTTTTTTTTTTTTATATAAGAGAAAAGCAGCAAAAGCAATAATACTCACATGCGCGTTAAAAACTAAACGCATGCAAAACAAGACGGATTATTGTTTATTATTATTATCTATCTTCTATACTTATTATAAAATGAAGTCACTTTTTTTTCCTTCATGTCCCTTTGTTCCCTTTAATCTTTAAAACTACGCAACGGATTTTGATGATTCTTTCAATGTTAGATAGCCCATTTGTCGAGGAAGGTTATAGGCTATATTTTATCACGCTAAGATTAATAGAAGCGAAGAAATAGAGGAAAATGTGGAAAAAACGGGGAAAATTATTTGAAAGGGCTAACTTGAACGCGCTTATCTCAGGAACTACTAGTCCGATTTGAAAAATTCTTTCAGTGTTAGATAGCCCATTTATTGAGGAAGGCTATAGGCTATATTTTATCACGCTAAGATTAATAGGAGAATGTGAAAAATTATTTGAAAGGGTTTAATCTCGCGAACAACTGGAGCAATTTTTATGTTATTTGGCACAGATAAGAATAGACCACATGAGGGCGTGATAGGCTATCGATTTTAATCATTTTTTCAGTGGCTATATATTTTATTCCCGTGCAACGCCGGAGCGGGTCGCTAGTATATTATATTTAAACATCTTTCGGATTCCATAAAAATGGGAATGTTTCTTACAAAAGAATAAACTCCTTGAGGTCATCAGGCTCTAATTATTATTATTGTCATAAGAATTCCTTATCTCATTATTAAGTATGTTTATTATTAAAATTATATTTATGAATTCTGTATATCTGCATAATTATATTATATTATATTACATAATTTATAGGGTAAAAAACATAATTTTCTGCTATATTTGCACTCCACCTGTCACTGGCAAATCAACTGGGACTTGGGAGGCATATCACCAAAAAAAGAAGAAGAATAAGCACCATAATCTGTGGAAGCCACGCCCCCCAGAATCGCGTGGATTTCAAGAATTTTTAAAATCTCTGTGATATTATCATGATTCTGCGATTCGGCCGCTTACACCATCAATATTATCACGGAATCATGATAATATTGATGCGTGTAATCCACGCCAATAAGGTTTAGTACGATCATAGACTAAGGAAAATTACTCTATGGTACATTATTAAATTATGATTATTGATAACATCCCGTGAAATAAATCTCGATCTCTAAGTGAATAATCATATTTTCTTTAGAGAGGTTCATGCAGCATGCTATAAGTACTTACGTACTAATATATTATGTATGCCTATTGCCTATGCGTACCTACACTCAATGTTATTTAATATATTTTTTACTTGGAGATTCAGTTCGCGGGACATTGCTAAACAGGAAATAATTCTAAATTTGTGTGCTACGAACTTTGTGCACACTATAATAGACCCTAACGATTCATAATATTATGGTTATAATTTGCTATTGTTTTACTCTTTTCTTCCACCCCATTTTGACTGCAATATTATGTTATCATCAAATAATAGAACGCAGATTTGTTTTTTTATTTTCATTGTATTAGACGGTAGGGCTTAGACGTGAGCTCGAATTGTGCTTTCCTGTTACAGCTGTAGGCTGTAGCTCAATCCTTCTATTTATAACAAAGCCCTCTTTCGGTACCTAACTGTTAGCGACGAGTAGTGAGAGAACATATTGTTTTCGCATTCTCCTACTAGAGGTCACTCTCAGATTGTGGCGTATTTCTACATCGCGCTATCGAAAACGCGGCCCGGACAATGACTACCGCGCAGTTCGTCGTTTAAAGCATACTTACCTGGCGTAGGGGATACCGTGATCAAGAAGGCGGTTCCCCCAGAGCGAGGCCCTTCCATTGCACTGCGGTCGGGTTGACCTCTGCGATTATCCCTAATGCGGATAACTCGGACGCGTAATTTTTGGTAGTGGGGACTGCGTACGCGCCGTCCCCTTCATAATTCTTTAAAGTGCGGTACCTATCAACTCATGTTGCTTTCCGGCTTCCGCAACCGTATCCTGCAAATGCATTAATAATACATTTACAAGACGTATAAAGCTAATCACGTCTTACATTACAATACTTATAAAAGTAATTATTGTAAGTAATAACACAGTGTAATAGTGTTAACTGTTAAGAATTAATCTTGTTTATAACAAGGCTATTACGTAGATTAAGTAGCTTTGCATGAAAACATAATATATAAAAATAGAGAAAATAATTTACAATTAATGCTCAGTTTCTGGGGTTTTTTGAAAAGATTTTATCCATTTACCGTCTCTTTAGATTGGCAGTGCCAATTTGGCACTCTTTAAAATAAAATCGACCAATCAACAACGATATCGAAAAGATAAAGTCCTGTCGAAAGAAAACAGAAACAACGAAATTATTAAACTCAGAACGGCCGCCACCCGCGGCCCGCCACTCACAAGTTAGACTCGTGCCTCGATAGATGGCGCCGACCCGCGTCAGATACAAAGTATCGAAATGCCGTCAGCCACATACAAAACCGCCGCCACCGAATACAATACAACTCTGGTTTTCCTTCAAAACGTATAAATCTTTCGCCTTTTACTAAAGATTTCCGTGGAGGGGAACACTCAAATGAGTCTTCTCATATTTTTGATGCCTTACGTTCGTAAGGCTATATATTATATTATTATACGTTAAATAGGTAACAATATATAAAGAAAAATGTATTTTTCTTTATTTGCATTTTGCCGCTATTTAGATGATTATTTGACAGATCCTTCTGCTCTACGACTTCGATGTAATCAATGAAAAGAAAAGATGGCCGAATGGACTAAAAACTAGAAAGTATTATCATTGATTTCGGCGATTGTTAATTTAATAACACTAAATGTCGTTTCTTTGTTTTTTCCAGGTAAGATTTTGTTATAATTTAAATGTAATAATTAAAGCTTTATGTTATGTGGATCCACATATTTTGATTAAAATAAAAACTTTGTTTTTTCCAGAAACCCAATTGTGTTATTATTTACTACGTAAATGTCGAAAATCCTAAGAAGTAGCTTTACAAAACGACATTTAGTGTTATTAAATTAACTTATTAGTATTTTCAAAAACATTTTTAGACCATATAATACACCTAAAACAATTATTTGAAGCCATAAAAAATGAAGGCCTGAAACTCAAATTTTCTAAATGTATGTTTGCAGCACAATCAGTCAAATACTTGGGTCATATAATACAGAGTAACTCAGTCAGACCGCTGAAGGATAATTTGATATCAATACAAAATTTCCCAATTCCAAAAACACAGAAACAGATAAGGCAATTTTTAGGGAAAATAAACTTTTACCATAAGTATGTGCCAAATATAGCAATAAAACTAGAGCCTTTGCATAATCTTTTAAGAAAAGGACAAATATTTAACTGGACTGAAAAATGTCAACAGTCATTCGATGAAATGAAACAAATTTTATGTTCTCAACCAATATTAACAATCTTTGATCCTAATCTCCCTATCCACATATGTACAGATGCCAGTATACAGGGACTGGGAGCAGTCTTGAAGCAGCCACAAGACAATAATTTATTTATTTATTTATTTATTAAGTTAATTACAACGGGTTGCCCCAATTACAATAATTAACTACAATCTTGACTTAAAATTAAAACTTAAAATTAATTATGACAATGTTACAAAACATACACAAATTAAATTAAATAATAATAGAAGAAACCCTTTCGTACTTATTTTCACAAAATCTAATGAAGAAAAACCTGTTGCATACTTCTCTAAAAAGCTAAATGAAGTTCAAAAAAGGAAGAAAGCAATATATCTGGAATGCCTGGCGATTAAGGAATGTGTTAAGTATTGGCAGCATTTATTGATAGGTAGAAAATTTACTGTAATTACTGACCACAAACCGTTAGAAACTATGAACATTAAATCAAGGACAGATGAGGAATTGGGTGAACTTACATTCTATCTATCACAATATGATTTCCAAATTAAGTACTCGCCCGGCAGATATAACATTGAAGCTGATTGTCTGAGTAGAAACCCTGTCCTTGGACCAAATGAAAATCAAGTTGAACAATTAAAAATAGTAAACACAATAAAACTACAAGAAGTCTTAGAAGATCAAGAAAAAAATGAAAATATACAGTGCAAGAAAGATAAATTAATATCAAAAGACAACATATATTATAAGAGAGTAAAGAACAAAGACAAAATAATTTTATCTGAAAAATTTAGCATACAATTCATAAATAAAATACATAAAGACATGGGTCACTTAGGAATAAGGCAGATGCAAAGTATGATTGGTTCATTGTATACAGCGGAGAACATCACAAAGAACATAAAAAGAATTTGTGAAAATTGCTTAGTGTGTATAATAAACCGACTTCCACACTAAAAACTACGGTGAATAAACTAAAAAGTGTTAAATAATTCTAATTCTATGTTAGTGGCTTTTTTAGGATTGGCCTAAGCCTCAACTATATTGTCTGTACTCAATCTTCATACTTTTGAAGTCGGTACCAGCTCCTAAAATTTCTGAGATTTTTGACATAGAAGTTAGCTGGCTGGTACCTACTTCAAAAGTGTGAAGATTGAGTACAGACATAGTTGAGGCTTATAGGCCAATCCTAAAAAAGCCACTAACATAGAATTAAAATTATTTAACACTTTTTAGTTTATTCACCGTAGTTTTTAGTGTGGAAGTCGGTTTAAATTTTTTGTTTAAAAATAATTATTTTTCTCTTTTTAGTTATATATAATATTGTTTAATATGTCCATTATGCATATCATACGCAGTCAGTTGTACATATTATATCATAATTTTATCTAATTTGTGTAAAACTACTACAAAAGTTAACTATACCTCGGTGGATTTCAAAAATTTACAAATCTAGATTTTTTAAAAAGAAAGACTACGATTTTCCATATATTTTACGGTTATGTTATTGTAATGATAACTTGCAGTAATCATCAAATTTCTAAACTTATAATATCTTTAAAGGCTCCGGAAGTCTGTGCTGTGCCAATCGATTAAGGGTACACTACACCTTCGTATGGGATTCTACATAATGGCAAAATATTGTCACCTTTGAATAGACGATACAATAAGTCGTTTCGACCAACCTGAAAATATTCTTTTGTTTTTACCCGACTGCCAGGAGGGTTATGTGATTAGCGCGTATCTTCTATGTATGTAATATTCTTTATTACCTCGTATCTTCAGAACGGCTAAACGGATTTTCACATTTGAGGTATCGTTAGATTTGTCTTAATAGCCCAAGTGTTCTTAAATAGGTGACATTAAGAAAAAACTAAAATGGCGGATGTTTGACGCCATATCGTGAGGTAAACAAAAATAAAATTTTACCAAGCATATCGAGTGGGGTATCAAAATAAAGAATTTTAAACACTGATTCTAATTATGTATATAACTTGCAGTTTTAATATTAAATCGAACGATAAATCTAAACTAATAGTACAATGAGGAAAGATTTGATTTTTCGTTTGTTGGGCTCGGAAACTACTGGACCGATTTGAAAAATTCTTTTACCATTGGAATTCTACATTACTTTTGCTGAACATAGGCTGAATTTTATTTTGGAAAAAATAAGGTTCCGTAAGATATTTGGGTTCTTCGGACGCAAGGTGTAAAAAATCAACCAGAAAAGCTACTTATTTTACGTACGCTGCCTAAACTATAAAAGATAGAACCATAAAATTCTAAGTAATTGTAGAACTTACAAATATCTACAAAAAGTTGTACATATTATATCATAATTTTATCTAATTTGTGTAAAACTACTACAAAAGTTAACTATACCTCGGTGGATCTACAAAAAAGTCCGCGACACACTATACCTATCTATGTCGAGTGAGGCACAATAACCATTTTTTTATTTAAAAATCTTGAATTTTTTTTGGACTACATTTAAACGCGTTTATTTTACTCATTCTTTTAATCCTTATCAAAATAAATTATTCCATTACTAAGTACAGTCTATGTAGATAATATTTGGTCTTTGAATGAATAAAATTGGACATTTGGTTTTGAAATTATGGCGAAATTAAAATATTACGATAGTTGGCGTCACAAGGCGGGTGCGCGTTAGGGAGGAAGACAATCTGTGCAGGGTGCAGCCTGGTGCAGCCTGCGTATAATGACTGCGTCGTCGATGTCAGTGTCGGAGTCTATGAATTGAACTGGGAATCATTTTGCTGACCGAGTCTTTCCTGGGTATGCTTTTTGCAGAGCTCACCAACATCCACGTGGGCGGAGCCGCGGTCGACCGCTAGTAATAAAATAAGAAAAAACCAGAATCCGCCTGCATGGATAAATCCAATATTAATTAAAAATTAACTGCCATTACTGAAACAAGATGAAAATTCAATGACAAATTATTAAAAAAAAAACAATGATTTGGTACTTATTACTAGAAACATAGGTACATTGAAACAGTACCAAACCTATGTACAGACCTATTATTATAACGTATTGTAGGTACACTTTTCTAAGTGTACCTACGATATATGGTTATATCAGCACGGTAGTTTTTCAATTTTTATTGAATTGATTTTCGAAATGGTTAGATGACTACAACTAAAAAGTCGCAAATAAAATAAATTAATTAAAAATCAAAAAACCCGACTGCAAAAAATGTTATAACTAAAAAGAACGAAACAAGACCTAATTCTGCCGGAGGCATCGAATCCATGTTTTAATTGATACGACTCTTGCTTACGAGTTTCATGCCAGGATAAATAGAAGGTTACATAGAAAAATGTAGAAGAAGAAAGTGATGTGAAGTGAAGTGAAGAGTGAAGAAAGATAATAAAATGCAGTCGGAGGCATAATATTTTATGATTTATGAATTAATGTTAAACTTGGTGCGACATGCCTCCGACTGCATTTTATTATCCACTTTCTTCTTCTACATTTTTCTATGTAACCTTCTATTTATCCTGACATGAAACTCGTAAGCAAGAGTCGTATCAATTAAAACATGGATTCGATGCCTCCGGCAGAATTAGGTCTTGTTTCGTTCTTTTTAGTTATAACATTTTTTGCAGTCGGGGTTTTTTGATTTTTAATTAATTTATTTTATTTAAATACAAATACAAGGACGGTTTTTTTTTTTTCAATGATAGCGGGAAATTTACAAACGACACAACTTAAAAGGCAGCCCTCGTACATTAGGTGACCTACATATCGAATTAACATTCTTTAATTGCGAATTGCAATAATTCACTACATAGATGCCTGCCTGCAGTCTACCTCGAACTTCTTCCAACTCTTCTTCAGGGAACCTGATGTCCTTTAGGAGGCTGCAGAGCATCTCAATTCTCATCTCATCCGGTGATGATTTCCTACACGCAGCACGCTTCTTTCGGTTCCATGATCCACCCCTCCGTTGCGATCACCGCGATGGCATGTTAGCGATTGGGCCGGTCGTGTGAAACATAATAATTGTAATAAAATAAATTAATAAAAGTGGAAAAAGTGCATGAAAAGTGTATTATTACTGTGAAAATACAAATAGGAAGATAGGACTAAAAGTGGGGAATATGTCAAAGATATAAATAAATAAGTTAGGTGTATTTTAATAGTAAAATAGGTAATACTAACGAATAATAAAAAGAAACTATGACTGGTACACTAAATACAAAAAAGGCCAACATCACGCGGTATTCCCAGGCGGTCACCCATCCAAGTACTAACCGCGCCCGACGTTGCTTAACTTCGGTGATCGGACGAGAACCGGTGTATTCAACGTGGTATGGACGTTGGCGATTATTGGGATGATTTTTCCAGTTTTGTACCTCAATACTACTCAATAGCAGAAGCGGGTCCCTTATAAAATCATTTTGTTGGCCATCCATCCATGTGAAAAGTCTGACAAGACAAATCATTTCGTGTTTAGCGAATTCAAAGCATTGAAACTGCTTCTAAATAATAATATGTTTGAACGCCAGAACAATTTTGTGGCTCATATTTAACCTCTCGTGACACGCTTTATCGAATGGCTCGATGTAATCATGCTCTTCTAACTACAAGAGACATCAGAGCTTGACGTCGAGCATAATAGTTTTTACGATAGATGTCGCTGCGTTCCCGCAGTCAGTATTCTAGATCGCGCTATCGAAAGCGCGAGCCTCCCGTATATAGGGCTCCGCAGAGAGGTGTCGGGTATCGCTTCTCGGCCTTTTGGCTAAGATCAAAGTGTAGTATCTGTTCTTTTCAGCTTAATATCTGAAAGTTCCCGCACTGCGGGACCAGTATATTAAACTGATTTTTGTACCACGATGGGATGTTCGGGGCTCGCTCCACTCCCGTCACGGGTTGGCCCGGCATTGCAGTGCCGCCGGGATCGGCCCACAAAATCTTGTTACTATTTTAGTTCTAATTGTACTAATTACTAAAGCCTACAAACATGGTCATTTTCTCAATCTGCGTAAAGTACGTATTAAAAAAGTATTTAAGATCAAAAATCATGTGAAATTGAAACTTATTGTCAGTTAAAGATTTTAGATTAGTGATGACAATGGCGCGGATTACACCATCAATATTATCATGATTCGAGTATCACGCGAAATCCACGCGGATCCAGGTCGTCTCGTACAAGTTTTTTTTTTTTATATAAGAGAAAAGCAGCAAAAGCAATAATACTCACATGCGCGTTAAAAACTAAACGCATGCAAAACAAGACGGATTATTGTTTATTATTATTATCTATCTTCTATACTTATTATAAAATGAAGTCACTTTTTTTTCCTTCATGTCCCTTTGTTCCCTTTAATCTTTAAAACTACGCAACGGATTTTGATGATTCTTTCAATGTTAGATAGCCCATTTGTCGAGGAAGGTTATAGGCTATATTTTATCACGCTAAGATTAATAGAAGCGAAGAAATAGAGGAAAATGTGGAAAAAACGGGGAAAATTATTTGAAAGGGCTAACTTGAACGCGCTTATCTCAGGAACTACTAGTCCGATTTGAAAAATTCTTTCAGTGTTAGATAGCCCATTTATTGAGGAAGGCTATAGGCTATATTTTATCACGCTAAGATTAATAGGAGAATGTGAAAAATTATTTGAAAGGGTTTAATCTCGCGAACAACTGGAGCAATTTTTATGTTATTTGGCACAGATAAGAATAGACCACATGAGGGCGTGATAGGCTATCGATTTTAATCATTTTTTCAGTGGCTATATATTTTATTCCCGTGCAACGCCGGAGCGGGTCGCTAGTATATTATATTTAAACATCTTTCGGATTCCATAAAAATGGGAATGTTTCTTACAAAAGAATAAACTCCTTGAGGTCATCAGGCTCTAATTATTATTATTGTCATAAGAATTCCTTATCTCATTATTAAGTATGTTTATTATTAAAATTATATTTATGAATTCTGTATATCTGCATAATTATATTATATTATATTACATAATTTATAGGGTAAAAAACATAATTTTCTGCTATATTTGCACTCCACCTGTCACTGGCAAATCAACTGGGACTTGGGAGGCATATCACCAAAAAAAGAAGAAGAATAAGCACCATAATCTGTGGAAGCCACGCCCCCCAGAATCGCGTGGATTTCAAGAATTTTTAAAATCTCTGTGATATTATCATGATTCTGCGATTCGGCCGCTTACACCATCAATATTATCACGGAATCATGATAATATTGATGCGTGTAATCCACGCCAATAAGGTTTAGTACGATCATAGACTAAGGAAAATTACTCTATGGTACATTATTAAATTATGATTATTGATAACATCCCGTGAAATAAATCTCGATCTCTAAGTGAATAATCATATTTTCTTTAGAGAGGTTCATGCAGCATGCTATAAGTACTTACGTACTAATATATTATGTATGCCTATTGCCTATGCGTACCTACACTCAATGTTATTTAATATATTTTTTACTTGGAGATTCAGTTCGCGGGACATTGCTAAACAGGAAATAATTCTAAATTTGTGTGCTACGAACTTTGTGCACACTATAATAGACCCTAACGATTCATAATATTATGGTTATAATTTGCTATTGTTTTACTCTTTTCTTCCACCCCATTTTGACTGCAATATTATGTTATCATCAAATAATAGAACGCAGATTTGTTTTTTTATTTTCATTGTATTAGACGGTAGGGCTTAGACGTGAGCTCGAATTGTGCTTTCCTGTTACAGCTGTAGGCTGTAGCTCAATCCTTCTATTTATAACAAAGCCCTCTTTCGGTACCTAACTGTTAGCGACGAGTAGTGAGAGAACATATTGTTTTCGCATTCTCCTACTAGAGGTCACTCTCAGATTGTGGCGTATTTCTACATCGCGCTATCGAAAACGCGGCCCGGACAATGACTACCGCGCAGTTCGTCGTTTAAAGCATACTTACCTGGCGTAGGGGATACCGTGATCAAGAAGGCGGTTCCCCCAGAGCGAGGCCCTTCCATTGCACTGCGGTCGGGTTGACCTCTGCGATTATCCCTAATGCGGATAACTCGGACGCGTAATTTTTGGTAGTGGGGACTGCGTACGCGCCGTCCCCTTCATAATTCTTTAAAGTGCGGTACCTATCAACTCATGTTGCTTTCCGGCTTCCGCAACCGTATCCTGCAAATGCATTAATAATACATTTACAAGACGTATAAAGCTAATCACGTCTTACATTACAATACTTATAAAAGTAATTATTGTAAGTAATAACACAGTGTAATAGTGTTAACTGTTAAGAATTAATCTTGTTTATAACAAGGCTATTACGTAGATTAAGTAGCTTTGCATGAAAACATAATATATAAAAATAGAGAAAATAATTTACAATTAATGCTCAGTTTCTGGGGTTTTTTGAAAAGAGTTTATCCATTTACCGTCTCTTTAGATTGGCAGTGCCAATTTGGCACTCTTTAAAATAAAATCGACCAATCAACAACGATATCGAAAAGATAAAGTCCTGTCGAAAGAAAACAGAAACAACGAAATTATTAAACTCAGAACGGCCGCCACCCGCGGCCCGCCACTCACAAGTTAGACTCGTGCCTCGATAGATGGCGCCGACCCGCGTCAGATACAAAGTATCGAAATGCCGTCAGCCACATACAAAACCGCCGCCACCGAATACAATACAACTCTGGTTTTCCTTCAAAACGTATAAATCTTTCGCCTTTTACTAAAGATTTCCGTGGAGGGGAACACTCAAATGAGTCTTCTCATATTTTTGATGCCTTACGTTCGTAAGGCTATATATTATATTATTATACGTTAAATAGGTAACAATATATAAAGAAAAATGTATTTTTCTTTATTTGCATTTTGCCGCTATTTAGATGATTATTTGACAGATCCTTCTGCTCTACGACTTCGATGTAATCAATGAAAAGAAAAGATGGCCGAATGGACTAAAAACTAGAAAGTATTATCATTGATTTCGGCGATTGTTAATTTAATAACACTAAATGTCGTTTCTTTGTTTTTTCCAGGTAAGATTTTGTTATAATTTAAATGTAATAATTAAAGCTTTATGTTATGTGGATCCACATATTTTGATTAAAATAAAAACTTTGTTTTTTCCAGAAACCCAATTGTGTTATTATTTACTACGTAAATGTCGAAAATCCTAAGAAGTAGCTTTACAAAACGACATTTAGTGTTATTAAATTAACTTATTAGTATTTTCAAAAACATTTTTAGACCATATAATACACCTAAAACAATTATTTGAAGCCATAAAAAATGAAGGCCTGAAACTCAAATTTTCTAAATGTATGTTTGCAGCACAAT
The DNA here is from genome assembly GCA_963422495.1 of Polyommatus iphigenia. Classification (NCBI taxonomy): domain Eukaryota; kingdom Metazoa; phylum Arthropoda; class Insecta; order Lepidoptera; family Lycaenidae; genus Polyommatus; species Polyommatus iphigenia. Next base: position 780,571 of record OY730183.1, read on the forward strand.
CAGTCAAATACTTGGGTCATATAATACAGAGTAACTCAGTCAGACCGCTGAAGGATAATTTGATATCAATACAAAATTTCCCAATTCCAAAAACACAGAAACAGATAAGGCAATTTTTAGGGAAAATAAACTTTTACCATAAGTATGTGCCAAATATAGCAATAAAACTAGAGCCTTTGCATAATCTTTTAAGAAAAGGACAAATATTTAACTGGACTGAAAAATGTCAACAGTCATTCGATGAAATGAAACAAATTTTATGTTCTCAACCAATATTAACAATCTTTGATCCTAATCTCCCTATCCACATATGTACAGATGCCAGTATACAGGGACTGGGAGCAGTCTTGAAGCAGCCACAAGACAATAATTTATTTATTTATTAAGTTAATTACAACGGGTTGCCCCAATTACAATAATTAACTACAATCTTGACTTAAAATTAAAACTTAAAATTAATTATGACAATGTTACAAAACATACACAAATTAAATTAAATAATAATAGAAGAAACCCTTTCGTACTTATTTTCACAAAATCTAATGAAGAAAAACCTGTTGCATACTTCTCTAAAAAGCTAAATGAAGTTCAAAAAAGGAAGAAAGCAATATATCTGGAATGCCTGGCGATTAAGGAATGTGTTAAGTATTGGCAGCATTTATTGATAGGTAGAAAATTTACTGTATTTACTGACCACAAACCGTTAGAAACTATGAACTAAATCAAGGACAGATGAGGAATTGGGTGAACTTACATTCTATCTACCACAATATTATTTCCAAATTAAGTACTCGCCCGGCAGATATAACATTGAAGCTGATTGTCTGAGTAGAAACCCTGTCCTTGGACCAAATGAAAATCAAGTTGAACAATTAAAAATAGTAAACACAATAAAACTACAAGAAGTCTTAGAAGATCAAGAAAAAAATGAAAATATACAGTGCAAGAAAGATAAATTAATATCAAAAGACAACATATATTATAAGAGAGTAAAGAACAAAGACAAAATAATTTTATCTGAAAAATTTAGCATACAATTCATAAATAAAATACATAAAGACATGGGTCACTTAGGAATTAGGCAGATGCAAAGTATGATTGGTTCATTGTATACAGCGGAGAACATCACAAAGAACATAAAAAGAATTTATGAAAATTGCTTAGTGTGTATAATAAACCGACTTCCACACTAAAAACTACGGTGAATAAACTAAAAAGTGTTAAATAATTCTAATTCTATGTTAGTTGCTTTTTTAGGATTGGCCTAAGCCTCAACTATATTGTCTGTACTCAATCTTCATACTTTTGAAGTCGGTACCAGCTCCTAAAATTTCTGAGATTTTTGACATAGAAGTTAGCTGGCTGGTACCTACTTCAAAAGTGTGAAGATTGAGTACAGACATAGTTGAGGCTTATAGGCCAATCCTAAAAAAGCCACTAACATAGAATTAGAATTATTTAACACTTTTTAGTTTATTCACCGTAGTTTTTAGTGTGGAAGTCGGTTTAAATTTTTTGTTTAAAAATAATTATTTTTCTCTTTTTAGTTATATATAATATTGTTTAATATGTCCATTATGCATATCATACGCAGTCAGTTGTACATATTATATCATAATTTTATCTAATTTGTGTATAACTACTACAAAAGTTAACTATACCTCGGTGGATTTCAAAAATTTACAAATCTAGATCTTTTAAAAAGAAAGACTACGATTTTCCATATATTTTACGGTTATGTTATTGTAATGATAACTTGCAGTAATCATCAAATTTCTAAACTTATAATATCTTTAAAGGCTCCGGAAGTCTGTGCTGTGCCAATCGATTAAGGGTACACTACACCTTCGTATGGGATTCTACATAATGGCAAAATATTGTCACCTTTGAATAGACGATACAATAAGTCGTTTCGACCAACCTGAAAATATTCTTTTGTTTTTACCCGACTGCCAGGAGGGTTATGTGATTAGCGCGTATCTTCTATGTATGTAATATTCTTTATTACCTCGTATCTTCAGAACGGCTAAACGGATTTTCACATTTGAGGTATCGTTAGATTTGTCTTAATAGCCCAAGTGTTCTTAAATAGGTGACATTAAGAAAAAACTAAAATGGCGGATGTTTGACGCCACATCGTGAAGAAAACAAAAATAAAATTTTACCAAGCATATCGAGTGGGGTATCAAAATAATGAATTTTAAACACTGATTCTAAATATGTATATAACATGCAGTTTTAATATTAAATCGAACGATAAATCTACACTAATAGTACAACGAGGAAAGATTTGATTTTTTGTTTGTTGGGCTCGGAAACTACTGGACCGATTTGAAAAATTCTTTTACCATTGGAATTCTACATTATTTTTGCTGAACATAGGCTGAATTTTATTTTGGAAAAAATAAGGTTCCGTAAGATATTTGGGTTTTTCGGACGCAAGGTGTAAAAAATCAACCAGAAAAGTTACTTATTTTACGTACGCTGCCTAAACTATAAAAGATAGAACCATAAAATTCTAAGTAATTGTAGAACTTACAAATATCTACAAAAAAGTCCGCGACACACTATACCTATCTATATCGAGTGAGGCACAATAACCATTTTTTTATTTAAAAATCTTGAATTTTTTTTTGGACCACATTTAAACGCGTTTATTTTACTCATTCTTTTAATCCTTATCAAAATAAATTATTCCGTTACTAATTACAGTTTATGTAGATAATATTTGGTCTTTGAATGAATAAAATTGGACATTTGGTTTTGAAATTATGGCGAAATTAAAATATTACGATAGTTGGCATCACAAGGCGGGTGCGCGTTCGGGAGGAAGACAATCTGTGCAGGGTGCAGCCTGGTGCAGCCTGCGTATAATGACTGCGTCGTCGATGTTAGTGTCGGAGTCTATGAATTGAACTGGGAATCATTTTGCTGACCGAGTCTTTCCTGGGTATGCTTTTTGCAGAGCTCACCAACATCCACGTGGGCGGAGCCGCGGTCGACCGCTAGTAATAAAATAAGAAAAAACCAGAATCCGCCTGCATGGATAAATCCAACATTAATTAAAAATTAACTGCCATTACTGAAACAAGATGAAAATTCAATGATAAAGTATTGTAAGTAAAAAAAAAAACAATGATTTGGTACTTAAAACTAGAAACATAGGTACATTGAAACAGTACCAAACCTATGTACAGACCTATTATTATAACGTGTTGTAGGTACACTTTTCTAAGTGTACCTACGATATATGGTTATATCAGCACGGTAGTTTTTTAATTTTTATTAGATTGATTTTCGGAATGGTTAGATGACTACAACTTAAAAGTCGCAAATAAAATAAATTAATTAAAAATCAAAAAACCCGACTGCAAAAAATGTTATAATTAAAAAGAACCAAACAAGACCTAATTCTGCCGGAGGCATCGAATCCATGTTTTAATTGATACGACTCTTGCTTACGAGTTTCATGCCAGGATAAATAGAAGGTTACATAGAAAAATGTAGAAGAAGAAAGTGATGTGAAGTGAAGTGAAGAGTGAAGAAAGATAATAAAATGCAGTCGGAGGCATAATATTTTATGATTTATGAATTAATGTTAAACTTGGTGCGACATGCCTCCGACTGCATTTTATTATCCACTTTCTTCTTCTACATTTTTCTATGTAACCAGAAGATTTATCCTGGCATGAAACTCGTAAGCAAGAGTCGTATCAATTAAAATTTAAAACATGGATTCGATGCCTCCGGCAGAATAAGGTCTTGTTTCGTTCTTTTTCGTTAACATTTTTTGCAGTCGGGTTTTTTTATTTTTAATTAATTTATTTTATTTGCGACTTTTTAGTTGTAGTCATCTAACCATTTCGATAATCAATCTAATAAAAAATTGAAAAACTACCGTGCTGATATACCCATATATCGTAGCTGTACACTTTTCTATAGGTTTGGTACTGTTTCAATGTATGTTTCTAGTTTTTTAACCGACTTCCAAAAAGGAGGAGCTTATATGTTCGTCTGTTTATATATATTTTTTTTGTATGTTCAACCATAACTTCGCCGTTTCTGGACCGATTTTCATGATTCTTTTGTTGTTGTACAGGGTTGAATCCGAGGTTGGTACCATGTTCACAAAAGTGGAGATCTGATGATGGGATCCATGAGGAATCGAGGCGACTCCTTGAAATTTACATGGGAACATATGGTGATTTTGATTTTTTCTGAAGTATTTCAGGCATATACTACCAAAAAGTAAGATTTTGCACCAGGATATATCCTGGTTCTGAAGGTACCCAACAGAACTTTTGAATCCTTATAGATACAAGTTTGAAGATTTTGGCTTTATTTAAACTACTCCAAGCAAATCCTACATTATTTGTCCTGAACATAGGCTAAATTTTATTTTGGACAAAATAGGGTTTCGTTAGATATTTGGGTTTTTCGGACGCCAGGTGAAAAAATCAACCAGAAAAGTTACTTATTTTGCGTACGCTGCCGAAACTATAAAAGATAGAACCATAAAATGTTCTAAGTATTGTAGATCTTATAAATATCTACAAAAAAGTCCGCGACACACTATACTTATCTAGGTATGTCGAGTGAGGCACAATAACCATTTTTTTATTTAATACCAGGTATGCACATATTTTAACTACAAGTACACAAAACTCAAATGACTTCATCAAACTCATAAAAAACTGTGGAGAAATTCATAATATTGAATTGATTTTATCGGATCAGTATCCAGGTATTAATTCTAAAGAATTTAAAGGATTTTTGGACCAGGAAAATATCTGTATAATCTTTACAGCAGTTTACTCGCCTTACTCAAATGGTCTAAATGAAAGACTTAATCAGACATTAGTCAACAAAATCCGATGCAAAGCAAATGAAAATGTTAAAAAAGTTGCATGGACTACCATTGCTCAAAACTGTGTAAAAAACTATAATGAGACGAAACACTCGGTTACTGGATGTATCTCTTTTGCCGAATGAGATGAAGCTGAAAAAGACTGAGAATGATTTAATAAAAGACAGGCAAAAAGCTTTAGAAAACACAATAAAATCACATAATTACACAAAGAAATCTATGATAAGAATCGAATATGCATAAACTTTAAAGTTGGTTAATATTGTCTTTGTGGAGAATGGTAACAGACTTAATAGAAAAAAACTGGATGAATTGAAACTCGTACCTTATCAAATTATAGAAAAAATATCAAATACAATCAACAAGATAAATACTGATTATAAGAAGTCGGAGTCAGGGGGGGGGGGGGGGGGGGGGGGGAGATGTAAAGAAAAATGTATTTTTCTTTATTTGCATTTTGCCGCTATTTAGATGATTATTTGACAGATCCTTCTGCTCTACGACTTCGATGTAATCAATGAAAAGAAAAGATGGCCGAATGGACTAAAAACTAGAAAGTATTATCATTGATTTCGGCGATTGTTAATTTAATAACACTAAATGTCCTTTCTTTGTTTTTTCCAGGTAAGATTTTGTTATAATTTAAATGTAATAATTAAAGCTTTATGTTATGTGGATCCACATATTTTGATTAAAATAAAAACTTTGTTTTTTCCAGAAACCCAATTGTGTTATTATATTTACTACGTAATCGTCGAAAATCCTAAGAAGTAGCTTTACATTATTATTAATTTACCGCCGTTACACGGTCGTCGCCGGTTACACGGTCAAATTTTCATCAATCTGATCCATCAATCTGGCGTCAATCTGATTGACGGAATATTGATGGTTATAAAAAGTTCATAATATTAAAAATATGATCAATCCATCAATCCGTGGGTTAGACGATCAAATTATCGTCAATCCATACCGGATTGATGAAAATTTGGGATATATCCTTTATTTTAGGATATATCCTTTCATTTATTTATTTTAGTTCACTATTTATTGCAGGCATCTTGGCCCACATCACCTTACAGACTAATATACTTACATATAATATTTATTCGACGTGGAGCCGCGATTTGTTTGGAAGTCGTCCTCGGAATCTCCTGTAGAATGTAGATGACTTCAACCGCCATAACTCCTCTCTCCTTATCGATCACCGTAAAGGTGCTAAAATTCACTTTTTGGCGTGCCTCCAAGCGCTCGATCCTCAGAACGAAGTGGGTTTTGCTCACAGTCGTGAACCAGTCAAATCAAAATCAAATCAAAATCATTAATTATTTGCTGAAATAAGGTACAATTATGGTGTTATAGTAAGGTGTTCAAGTTATTTAAGTACCAAATCATTGTTTTTTTTAATACTTTGTCATTGAATTTTCATCTTGTTTCAGTAATGTCAGTTAATTTTTAATTAATATTGGATTTATCCATGCAGGCAGATTTTGGTTTTTTCTTATTTTATTACTAGCTGTCGGCCGCGGCTCCGCCCGCGTGGATGTCGGTGAGCTCTGCAAAAAGCATACCCAGGAAAGACTCGGTCAGCAAAATGATTCCCAGGTCAATTCACAGACTCCGACACTAACATCGACGACGCAGTCATTATACGCAGGCTGCACCCTGCACAGATTGGGCGTTTGCACACTGCACGATAACGACACGACACGATACCACAGAATAGAGGGCCACCGCACATATTATACAATTTCAAGTAGGCCGACTATCGTACAAACTGACTATCGTACTAATTCTAATATTCTGTCACTTAGTATTGAATGCACCCAAAATATTCTCCTTTCTTTTCGCCTTCGTTTTATTAGTGCCACAATAAAAACGTGCTTTTTACGCATTTTAACACGCACGTCGCTAGGCTAGCAACACCGTTACCATCTTAAGGTGACGCAGCGTTAAAGTAAGAAACCGTGTTGGATATGTTTTAGATTGCTTGTTTTCTATGAGAGGCCGGCCCGGCCTCTCATAGAAAACAAGCAATGGAACAGCAAAAAATAGAAAGGGCGTAAGCGACAAAATGGTTTTTGTCGCATAATTTAAAAACCATAAATACATTTCATTTAAGCTATGCACAAATTAAAGTGCATGCTTGAACCAATTTATGTACAAATTTTGGAACCTTAAATCACTCTCCTCTGTCGGAAAAATAGGAATCCCTTTTTTTACAGAGGTCTTTTCGATTGATTATTCTGTGCTATAAAAGTTGTCCAATCGTGTTATGCTATAGGCAATTCAAATACAAAGACATGATGAATACTGACAATGAACTTCAATTTCTTAGCTTTAGTCATTGCTGAGAAAAATCGGCATCGCTACAGCCAAATTATCAAGGCGTCGCCTTAAATCTAAAAGTCTGCGGCTGGCAGCGTACACGATGAAGTTGTCCAATTAAATTGTGACACTACGCAATTTAGTTTGCACGATAGTCGGCCAACTTGAAATTGTATTATATGTGCGGTGGCCCTTATCTATTCTGTGGTATCGTGTCGTGTCGTTACCGTCGCAGTGTGAAAACGCCCATTGTCTTCCTCCCGCACGCGCACCCGCCTTGGTGACGCCAACTATCGTAATATTTTAATTTCGCCATAATTTCAAAACCAAATGTCCAATTTTATTCATTACTAGCTGTCCCGGCAAACGTTGTTTTGCCATTCAAAGTATTTCTACTTCATCAGTTGATACAAAATCTTACCCCCTTAACGTTGTTTTGCCATTTAAAGTATTTCTACTTCATCAGTTGATACAAAATCTTACGTTTCAGTAATGTCAGTTAATTTTTAATTAATATCGGATTTATCCATGCAAGCGGATTTTGTTTTTTTTCTTATTTTATTACTAGCGGTCGGCCGCGGCTCCGCCCGCGTGGATGTCGGTGAGCTCTGCAAAAAGCATACCCAGGAAAGACTCGGTCAGCAAAATGATTCCCAGGTCAATTCACAGACCAAATATTATGTACATAAACTGTGCTTGGTAATGGAATAATTTATTTTGATAAGGATTAAAAGAATGAGTAAAATAAACGCGTTTAAATGTAGTCCAAAAAATTTTCAAGATTTTTAAATAAAAAAATGGTTATTGTGCCTCACTCGACATAGATAGGTATAGTGTGTCGCGGACTTTTTTGTAGATATTTGTTAGTTCTACAATTACTTAGAATTTTATGGTTCTATCGTTTATAGTTTAGGCAGCGTACGTAAAATAAGTAACTTTTCTGGTTGATTTTTTACACCTTGCGTCTGAAGAACCAAAATATCTTACGGTACCCTATTTTTTTCCAAAATAAAATTCATCCTATGTCCAGCAAAAATAATGTAGAATTCTAATGGTAAAAGAATTTTTCAAATCAGTCCAGTAGTTTCGGAGCCAAACAAACAAAAAATCAAATCTTTCCTCTTTATAATATTAGTGTAGATTTATTGTTCTATTTAATATTAAAACTGCAAGTAATATACATATTTAGAATCAGTGTTTAAAATCCTTTATTTTGATACCCCACTCGATATGCTTGGTAGAATTTTTTTTTTTTTTTACCTTACAATATGGCGTCAAACATCTGCCATTTTGTTTTTTTTTTAATGTCACCTATCTAAGAACACTTGGGTCATTAAGACAAATCTAACGATACCTCAAATGTGAAAATCCGTTCAGCGGTTCTGAAGATACAAGGTAAGGAAGAATATTACAAACATACAAGATACGCGCTAAACACATAACCCTCCCGGCAGCGTATTGCCAAACTGTATACTGACCCAGACGCCCATAGTCTGTACTGAACTACGTCGCGCTCATTGAAAATTGGAGCAAAGTATATACGAGCTCAGACCAATCTGAGTAGGTATGCACTTTGCTCGCTTGTAAGTAAAGCAAACTGTGACATGCGAATATCTGTAACTACCTATACAATGTGTTTAATAATTTTCCGTATATTTTTGTTATGTTGTTGTGTGTGGTTGTTATACCTATCCGTGAAACTGAACAACTTTCCCTAAAACATACCTATTGTGAATTATTTTGGGTTATAACGAAAGAAAACCCGTTGTACGAGTAAGTATTTCGAAAAATTTGAACTGTAAAAATTTGAACTGTTACAATTATAGGTACAGGCTGTTAAAAAAAATGTAAGTGTTTCCAATGACAGTATTTATTAATTTTTCATAAGAAAGATGTACTGACTGACACAATAAATTGTACCTATTTGTAATCGATGTTCACTGAAAATAATAAAGGGTTCCTTCAATCAACAACAAACAAATAAATTAATGAATCAAGAACAGAAAAATGTCATAATTACTATTTTTGTTTTTTGCCTGTATTGTAACATCGAATTTTGGCTTTTACTACATTTCTTACTAAAGGGGTCACAGAAAGGGGTCGATATTGAAAAATAAAGTGTCTTTAATACATAAATTTGTGTAATCATGTATAATCATAATTAAAGTAAATGTAATCATTAATCAACTACAACTACCACATTAACCATCAATCTTTTTTAACGTTTCTTTGCATTCGGCTGATTTTTATTAATATTTTCTGATAAATTATGTTTTCGTTTTTTAGTTACGTCTCTGCCACTCTGTATACGTCCTTTTCCTTTAGTTATTCCTCTGTCTTTTCTCCTTGCAATAGAAGTTGGCTGAACACCAATTTTTTTTTATCTACAATATTTAACTCTTTGTGCAAATAAGTTTTTGGCTTGTTCCGAGGTTTCAATATCACTTAAAACTTTGTTTAATTTTCTAAGTAACATTAAGTTGCTGGGAGATGAGTCAGTTTGGAGTATATCAGCCAAGCGATCACATTGTTGTTTCATTGTATTTATTTCCTTTCTTATGTTTCTCTCATTTTGTTGAGAATTTTCTACTGGTATAATAACGATGTCAGACGAATTCATTAGTGTGGGTTGGACTGAAGAGCTGGCTACAACCTCCTCGAAAGAATTGTTACCACTGTTTAAGTCGACGCTAGAATAGAAGTCCCCTGATGGTGTTTCATTTCCTAACGCCAGTTCTGCAAAGCTTTTCCTATCTTGCGATATTATACGTGGTGATGTTTTGAAAATAATATTTAGTTTGTTTTCCATGAAACACAAATGTTTACAGTATCTTCCACTGGAGCCTTCAGGGCATTCACAACATGCAATGTCTACAGATACCGTGTAAGATTGTTTAGGGTCCTTTTCCGATTGCACTTTGTATTCGTTTTCATTTATCTGGTAGTATTCGTTGAGTCCCTCTACTTTTTTGAAATATTTCATGTAAATCATATTTTTGTCACGTCGGGAGTGTGCAAAATCTAAAAGACGTAACTTGTGGTAGTTCTCAAAACTTTCCGTCATAAACTTTACCAGTGCGCAACTGTTGAAAACCTTCGACCTTTGCAACACTACATCCTTGAATATTCGAATAGAGGCTTCCACATAATTGTTTGTGTTGTTACCTCTAGTCATCAAGTCATTTCTGTAACACATGCACCATTCTTTTCGTCTGGCCCATATATTGGTAAAATATTCAGTCAGCATAGTATTTGCTTTAACAATATGGTTCGATAACAATTTAGCAAAGTTTTCGGACGCCGATTCTTCACTTTCAGCATAAAGTACATCTTGAAAAGCTTTCATCACAACTTTTCTATTTTCTTTTGCAACTTTATGTTCAGAAAGCCATAGCCATCGCCAAACTGCTTGACAGATATGGAAGTGACAGAGTAATAAATTCGCTTGAGGGAAAACACATTTTAGAGCATTACGTTCCGCTTCGCTGTCGTCGGTCATTATAATAAGTGGTTGAAATTTTCTTGCTGAATCGTTTTCTAAAGCTTATTTAACAGACATAAAGGCAAGAGTATAATTGGCTTCTGTATCAGCGGTGTGTAAAACACAACCAATGGGAACTGCACCAATTTTTAGAGATGCAAATATGAATGTCACTCGCGTTGATGTCTGGTCACAGGAACCGCTGGAATCTATGTACACCATTTCATCGGAAAATCCTTTTAAAAATAATCTCTTCATAATTGGAGTTATTATGACGATCACCATAGGATCTTCTTTAATCAGTACATGAATTCCTTTATCAGTAAAGGAAGCCAATTGGTTTTTCAAGACGGTAATAACATCGCGATCTGAACGTCCACCTAAATTTGTTTTACGCCATTTATCGTATAAATATCTAATATGACGATATGTAGGATTTTTTTGAGCATTAGCGACAGTTTTACTACCTTCAGAATTTAACACGATCATCTCATGATAGTGCTTCGCAATGGTGGGGGTCATACCTTGCTCGAAGTATTCATGGAACTGTCTTTGCACGGCTGGATCGCATCGTAAATACTTGTAAGCAGACGCAACGTGGATTTTATGCGAATGGTTAAAACAAATGTCAATAATAGTGTTTAATCCTTGTTTCAAAAAGGCGTCGTTTTTAATTGTATTTCTGTTAGTTTTCTTAAATAGGAAGTTTACTGAAGCTTTGCATTGAAAATTTCTTGATTTACCATGTTTTTTATTGAATGATGAATGCTGACAACCATACTGTTTACGGAATTCATATCGCTTCACAGTAGGACTTCGCTTGACAATCCAATTTGTGTTCGAAAACTTGGAGAATTGTTGAACAAAACGCTTGCACTGTTCGCGCGGCGAATCGTTCTGCAGTGATGGCAGTTTGCACTGAATTTTTGCGTTAAATGTCTCATTATTCACATAATTGCTTTGTAAAATCGTAAATTCTATACACTGCTTCGCTAAGAATGTTTTTAACTTCACTTCACACATGTTTGAACACTCGATTGGCAAGTAATTGTTTTATTTGTGAAAGAATAACCTTGACACGTGCGTAATTGCTAATTAGGTCACGAACACTGACAAAAAGGCGTCAAGGTCGCAAGCGGCGCAAGTTTTAGAAGACAAGGCAGGCATGATAGCGCGCCGCGCGGGAATAAAAGAGATAAGATATGTCTGCACTCGCATGCATTTTGCTCTAAATTATCGATGCCATATTACATACTACACCAGACGCCGAAAAGTATGGACGTCTGGACTCGTATGTATTTTGCTCAAGTATTTTAAAGCAAAATGTATTTCGATTCAGACACGCTCTGAATAGGTATACAGTTTGCTCTTCAACTATAAAGGCAAACTGCGATCGAACTCAGAGCAACCCCGGTCTGGGTCAGTATACAGTTTGGCAATACGCCTCCCGGCAGTCGGGTAAAAAGTATTTAAGATCAAAAATCATGTGAAATTGAAACTTATTGTCAGTTTAAGATTTTAGATTAGTGATGACAATAAGGTTTAGTACGATCATAGACTAAGGAAAATTACTCTATGGTACATTATTAAATTATGATTATTGATAACATCCCGTGAAATAAATCTCGATCTCTAACGGCCGTTCCCAATATTCAATCTATCTCTGGTTTGACATACAACCGATCGCAGTTAACATTGAATTGACATAAAATATATGTCTCTAATGTCTAATGCTGCCTCCCCATATAGACAAACGCACTGCCAACGCGTTGGCCCACGCGTTGGCGGTGCGCTTGCAATCCACACATTGGAAGGTCATTCAGTATGCTTTGGATCGCGCCAATGTGCGGACGGATTCAAAATGGATGTTGAGTCGCTAACAGCTGCAGCTGTATATTTATTCACAGCTTATATAATTATTATTACTTTAAAAATGTGGACAGCAAAAAGTTTTTAAAGGGCATTCTCGAAATAAATAAGTAAAAAGCGAGAAAACGTAACAAACAAAGAAATAAACTCACTTTTACATATTTTATAATATTAAAATAATATAATTATTTTATTACTTATTATTTTTTATATATAATAATTATTACCTTATGATTATAATTATCATGATCAATATACATATATTTATTATTGATTAAATATTTTATTTATTTTGTTTTTAGTATATTTATTGTTAATAGCGACAACATATATAAGTACACAATCTGTAAAAATTTCAGAAATCTAGCTACAGCGGTTCTTGATATCTCAAGAACCGCTGTAGCTAGATTCTCTGGAGACAGACAGACAGACAGACAGATAGACAAACAGACAGACAGACGGACGGACAAAAAGGCAGACAGACATTGAAGTCTTAGTGATAGGGTCCCGTTTTTACCCTTTGGGTACGGAATCCTAAAAAACATCGTGAGGAAAATAGCATGTCCAAGAACCTTATTTTTTTGGCACTTTTGATATGATTTTTTTGTTCCACAGGTAGATTTACTCTGATAATTAACTCAATAAATTTAAATGTTTACTCGATACTTATATTGTTCGCTATTTCGTCAAGTGCACTCTTCAGCGCTGCTCCGGGCGAACTGAACGCGCGGCCTATGTGTGGATGGAACGCAAGCCTTGCGACAAGCCTTGCGACAAATTTCCTTTGATCATTCCGACACCGCGCGGCAAGCTCGCAAACGCGTTGGCCAACGTCTAAATACCTACCGCGAACGCGCGAACGCCTGTTCTACACATTGGGCCAACGCGTTGGCTAACGCCAACGGCCAACGCGTTCGCCTATTTGTAGTGCCGACATAATGTGAGCTATTCCTATCTCTAGTAGGGCAAAACCAGAGATAGATCAAAAATTGGGAACGGCCGTAAGTGAATAATCATATTTTCTTTCGAGAGGTTCATGCAGCATGCTATAAGTACTTACGTACTAATATATTGTTACGTGCTAGGGTTCGAGGATTCGGAGAGAAAGACCTGGTGACTCTCTGGAAGACTTTATTCACTGACACTAGCTCACACAAATCACTAAGTCCAAACACTAAGCACTAGATCCAAATCACTGAGCACTATCACTGTCCTAGGTCCTAGCCGAGTCGTAGGTTCACTATCACAATCACTCACTATTGATCACTTGTTTTCACTTCGAAGTCGCCTCGAAGATCGCTCAGATAAAACTGAATTCCGGGCCGTCCACCTGCGCCTATTTATATGGGCGACTCGAATTCTAGAAAGTTCCTTACTCGATTCACCGACACTTACTCGATTCGTCCAGGTATAATGACTTCCTTTACACATGCGACTTTCCCGCAGGCGCCTCCAAGGATGAAAATTTCTTCTTCGCCACACTTGAAAACTCCGTCAGCGACATTAATTCCGCAGTTATGCTTCTTCATGAAATCCAAACCCAAGATGCAATCATCCACAATCTCAGCCACGATAACGTCATGAGGGTAAGAGGACCCCCCTACATTCATCATAACTGACATTTCTCCCAGGACGGGTATTGGCTGACCGGAGGCAGTAAGAAGCCGACAGTTAGTTCTCCTCCTGTGCCTCCTTGCGGCTTTTACCAAATTTGGGTTCACTATTGTTCTAGAGGCTCCTGTGTCTAGAGTAATTTTGCAATCCGTCCCGTTAATAGTCCCCTGGATCACAAGACTATTCCCGCTGCTTGCTTGGGAAACAACAGTTATTGGGGCTTCCTCCGCGTCAGCCAGCACTCGCCCCTTAGTCCTGGCTTTTATTCGTTTCCCTGCTCCCGGGCGGGGGGACGAAGCCCCTTGCTTCATCAGCTCCTCCATTTGTTCCTCGAGCCTTTTCATCCTTGCCATCTGGGTCTCCTTCTGCGGGCAGTTGAGCTGAAGATGGCCCCTCTCACCGCACTTGTAGCACATGGCTCCAAAACTTCTCTTCGTGGGAGCCTTGACCTCCTTAACATCCTCAGAGACCTCATGGATCTTATGGGTCTGTCGTATGTCACGGCGAACAGCCTCGACCTCCAAAGCATGCGCCAATGCTTCCTTTAGCGAGGTGTGGTGACGTAGCCTCACTGCAGCTCTGACCTCGAGGTCCCTGATTCCGTCGACAAATGCTTGCACAATATTCGTGTCGATCATAAACTGACTTGCAGGTTGTGGATACCCCAGGATTGGTGTTTCACACAGATGTTTCTTCAGTTTCTGAAAAGAATCTTCAGAAGTCTCGTCCCAAATAAACTGTCGTTTATCCTCTGTCAGCCGATGTAATGGCTTGGCTATCCCCGAGAATCCCTTAACAAAACGCCTGTAGTAGGAGCATAGGCCGAGAAATGCCCGCACTTCGGTTTTGTTCTTAGGGGTTGGCCAATTTTGAACTGCTTCCAGTTTCTCCGGGTCCGTCTGGATTCCATCACTGGAGATGACATGGCCGAGATAATTGACCTTACTCCTGAATAAACGACATTTTTTCGGATTCAACTTTAACTTGGCCCCCTCTATTTTGGCGAAAACACGTTCTAAGTTTCGCAAATGGTCCTCGAAGTCGCGGCCAACAATGATGACGTCGTCCAAGTAGACTAAGCAAGCCTCTCCAACTAAGCCTGCCAGTACACACTCCATGAGTCGCTCAAATGTGGCAGGTGCGTTGCACAATCCAAAGGGCATGACGTTAAACTGCCATAAACCTTTACCGGTGGAGAAAGCTGTCTTCTCCTTGTCTTTTGGGTGAATTTCCACCTGCCAGTATCCAGATTTCAGGTCCAGGGTCGAGAACCATTTCATGCCACTCAAGGTATCCAGAGTGTCGTCAATTCGAGGTAATGGATAGCTGTCCTTCTTAGTGACATCATTGAGACGCCTGTAGTCCACACAAAATCTTGTGCTGCCATCTTTCTTCTTCACTAACACAACAGGTGAGCACCACGGACTTGCAGACGGTTCAATAATCTTATGCCTTCTCATGTCCTCCAAAAGGCTTTCAACTTCTTTTTCCTTTGCAATGGGTATCCGTCTTGCTCGTTGACGAATTGGGTTCTTGAATTGCAGTAGCCACTTCAAGGCTGCGTGATCAGTTCGCAGTAAAAACTGTCTGCCGATGAGATATTTGCTGAAATTTTGTAGCGTCTTTACAACAGCCAAGAGTTCTCTTCTTGTCACACAGTAGTTTCTCTCTGGCTTAGATAAAGATTTGCTGAAATATGCAATTACAACTTCTCTTTCACCCTGTTTTTGAGATAACACCCCTCCAATGGCCGTGTTGCTTGCGTCCGTGTCGACTCTTGCAACGCGCTGAGCTTGCGGTCTTGTGCCCTTTGAGAATCTTGCAACGCCCCGAGCTTGCGGTCTTGTGACTCCTGCAAAGCCTTAATTAACCCAATTATGCTTTCCAATTGAGGAGCCATTTGAGGGGCCGTAGAAACTACGGGCGTGGCAGGATGGATGGAGTTAGTTGACGGGGCCTGAGCAGGCGGGGCCAAGTGGGCGGAGCCAGTGGGCGTGGCCTGAGTGGGCGTGGCCTGGTGGGCGGAGCTAGTGGGCGTGGCCATGTCCAGAGTGGGCGGGGCCTGAGGGGCGTGGTCGGTGGGCGGATCCCGGTGGGCGGAGCCAGTGGGCGTGGTTTCACCCGAAGTGGGTGGAGCCTGGGGGGGCGTGGTCAGTGGGCGGAGCCTGGTGGGCGGGGCCAGCGGGTGGGGCCTGCCCCGCAGTGGGCGGAGCTTGGTCCCCAGTGGGTGTGGCCTCCGCAGCTCCACCTCCAACTCCTCTCTCGGAGTCAATGGCAGCAGCTCGCTGCGCCCTTGTCCTGACACTCCCCTTGAAGTCCTCTCTTGGAGTCAATGGCATCTCCAAATCTCACTTCCGACACCAGTTGTTACGTGCTAGGGTTCGAGGATTCGGAGAGAAAGACCTGGTGACTCTCTGGAAGACTTTATTCACTGACACTAGCTCACACAAATCACTAAGTCCAAACACTAAGCACTAGATCCAAATCACTGAGCACTATCACTGTCCTAGGTCCTAGCCGAGTCGTAGGTTCACTATCACAATCACTCACTATTGATCACTTGTTTTCACTTCGAAGTCGCCTCGAAGATCGCTCAGATAAAACTGAATTCCGGGCCGTCCACCTGCGCCTATTTATATGGGCGACTCGAATTCTAGAAAGTTCCTTACTCGATTCACGTAAACAAGTAAACAACGGTCGGAACTTTCTAGGAGATTCGAGCATGTACCAACTAGTGCCATCTAGTTTCGAGTAGGGGATTTATGTGTAGTGTGTCCCCTAGTTTTGCCGGTTCGACGGTAGATGGCTCTGTGTGTCCGTATTCGTAACAATATTATGTATGCCTATTGCCTATGCGTACACTCAATGTTATTTAATATATTTTTACTTGGAGATTCAGTTCGCAGGACATTGCTAAACAGGAAATAATTCTAAATTTGTGTGCTACGAATTTTGTGCACACTATAATAGACCCTAACGATTCATAATATTATGGTTATAATTTGCTTTTGTTTTACTCTTTTCTTCCACCCCATTTTGACTGCAATATTATGTTATCATCAAATAATAGAACGCAGATTTGTTTTTTTATTTTCATTGTATTAGACGGTAGGGCTTAGACGTGAGCTCGAATTGTGCTTTCCTGTTACAGCTGTAGGCTGTAGCTCAATCCTTCTATTTATAACAAAGCCCTCTTTCGGTACCTAACTGTTAGCGACGAGTAGTGAGAGAACATATTGTTTTCGCATTCTCCTACTAGAGGTCACTCTCAGATTGTGGCGCAATTCTACATCGCGCTATCGAAAACGCGGCCCGGACAATGACTACCGCGCGGTTCGTCGTGGAGAGCATAATTACCTAATGAGGTTGTAAACTGTATACTACGTAACAAGAGGTCGTACTTAAAAGAAAAATAAACATCCGTTATTTTATAATTGAATCTGAAGTAAAATTTCTAGTGCAAAACCTTTCACTGATCATACCCAAAATTAAAAATTATAATAAAAAAGAAAATGAGCTCAATTATACATATGTTTTATTTCAATAAAAAATATTGTACATAGCTAAATAAATAGGCTAATAAGGTAAATTAAACAATAAAACAGATTTAATCCACAAGCTTTTGTTGATTTCCATTATTCAATATTATAATATTACAGTACAGTTTTATGTATTTTATTTATAAATATAATAGAAAAGCTGTCTATGCTACTCTACTAACGACTTGATTTCGGCTTATACAGTAAACTCTTTATAGGGAGGGGATTAAAGCTGTGCGTCCACCAGGTCGGAATCGGGACGTACGGTGCGGACGGCGCGTCGTGTCGTCATATAAGTATTTGTCAGGCGCAGAATGACGTTCCAGTACTTCTAGTGCAGTTCACAGCAGTCAATACCATACATACAAAGCAACAAATCCGTCCGCTGCGTACCTACACTCCGATTCCGATCCAGTGGACCTTTTTAACCGACTTCCAAAAAGGAGGAGGTTATATGTTCGTCTGTTTATATATATATATATATATATATATATATATATATATATATATATATATATATATATATATATATATATATATATATATATATATATATATTTTTTGTATGTTCAACCATAACTTCGCCGTTTATGGACCGATTTTCATGATTCTTTTGTTGTTGTACAGGGTTGAATCCGAGGTTGGTACCATGTTCACAAAAGTGGTGATCTGATGATGGGATCCATGAGGAATCGAGGGGACTCCTTGAAATTTACATGGAAACATATGGTGATTTCGATTTTTTCTGAAGTATTTCAGGCATATACTACCAAATAGTAAGATTTTGCACCAGGATGTACCCTGGTTCTGAAGGTACCCAACAGAACTTTTGAATCCTTATAGATACAAGTTTGAGGATTTTGGCTTTATTTAAACTACTCCAAGCAAAAGCTGCATTATTTCTGCTGATCATAGGCTAAATTTATTTTGGAAAAAATAGGGTTTCGTAAGATATTTGGGTTTTTCGGACGCCAAGTGAAAAAATCAACCAGAAAAGTTACTTATTTTGCGTACTCTGCCGAAACTATAAAAGATAGAACCATAAATGTTCTAAGTAATTATAGATCTTATAAATATCTACAAAAAAGTCCGCGACACACTATACCTATCTATGTCGAGTGAGGCACAATAACCATTTTTTTATTTAAAAATCTTGAATTTTTTTGGACTACATTTAAACGCGTTTATTTTACTCATGCTATTAATCCTTATCAAAATAAATTATTTCATCACTAAGTACAGCTTATGTAGATAAAATTTGGTCTTTGAATGATTAAAATTGGACGTTTGGTTTTGAAATTATGGTGGAATTAAAATATGGGCGTCACCAAGCGGGGATGCGCGTACGGGGGAGCAAGACAATCTGTGCAGTGTGCACTGTGCACCCTTCGGATAATGACTGCGTCCGCGTCGCCGATGTCAGTGTCGGAGTCTGTGAATTGACCTGGGAATCATTTTGCTGACCGAGTCTTTCCTGTGTAGGCTTTTTGCAGCCGTATTGCATATCCACGTGGGCGGAGCCGCGGGCGACCGCTAGTAATATGTACATTGTACAACTGACAACAAGCTATAATATAGCCTTGTCGTCTCATAATTATGATGTAACTAAAAAGGGTAAAATTATAATTTTTAACAAAAAATTAAAACCGACTTCCAAGGTAAAAACAAAAGTAATACTTATTCATAATCTAAAAAGAATCAAATAATTCTTATTCCTTATTATAGTGGCGTCTTCAGACTTCGCCTAAACCTCAACTATATTTTCTGAACTCAATCTTCATGCTTTTGAAGTCGGTACCAGCTTACCTTAGCGTAAAATTTGCTATGTCAAGGATCTCAGAACTTTTCCGGGCTGGTACCGACTTCAAAAGTACGAAGATTGAGCACAGAAAATATAGTTGAGGTTTAGGCGAAGTCTGAAGACGCCACTATAATAAGGAATAAGAATTATTTGATTCTTTTTAGATTATGAATAAGTATTACTTTTGTTTTTACCTTGGAAGTCGGTTTTAATTTTTTGTTAAAAAAATAATAATTACATACACACTTAAGTATCATTACTTTGTTTTGTTACACCCTGTATACGACAGCTGAAATCTATCGCGTGGGCTCAGGCCAGCTGCATACCACCTCACGTCTTGATCAGAGGATTTTTCCTTGGTGGCCTCACAATCCCATACCTTCCTTCTCCTCCTAAAATCTCCTTAAGGGAGATCGCAGACGACAGACTTTTGTGCGATCAAAGTCTGCGGCTTACATACATTCCGCATGGCGCGCGCCATGCGGAATGTATGTAAGCCGCAGACTTTGATCGCACAAAAGTCTGTCGTCTGCGATCACCCTAAGAGCTATTGCTTGCAGACTTAAATGTTGCAAACTAGTATAGGGACCTAAAAATCTGAAATTAATGAAACATTTTTCATTTACTACATTTCCATACAGTTTACAAAAATTATTAAGTAGGTATAGTTAACAGCCTTATGTATTATAAATTATTACAATAAAACAATATACTTACACATTTCAACATTTTCCAAATTAACTGCATACAATATTTAATATTTTCTATGAAATAATAATCTATCTTTTTCATAATATTAATATAGGTAGTATAAGTTGTAAATTATTGTACAAATATGCAAATAATACTACGACCATGAACGTAGAATAAAAGGCGGACGGAGTCTTGTCATATAAAAAACTGTGTTTTCACTTTTCTTCAGAGTCGGCCACGCACACATTCTTACGCCTGTCAAATGGTATGGACTAGCGCAAGAATGTGACTACGACATACTTTGTATTAGAACATGGTATGAAATAGTGTTTTGCTTCAATTTATCAATTTACGGTTACATTTCCATTTTACAATGGCTTACCTTTCGTTTTTCAATAATTAATCCACTTAATTTACAATTTTTGTATGAGTAGCTACAAAATATATTTTTTTTCTTCTTTTTTGGCAACTTGACACAAAGGATGTGTATGTTGTGCCACAGACAAGGTAAAAAGGTAAGGAATATGGCGGGAAAACCATATTCCTCCTATTATAATTTTCATCATCGTTTTCATGTATCGTCAGGTCTAAAGTCTAGTCAAAGTCTAAGTAAAAGTCAATACAGTCACAGGAGTCAAGTCGGTCGATTCAGTAAAGTGGTAGACGCTTTACTGAAACTTTCGATGGAGTTTTGGAGGGAACACAAAAGCTATTTTGTGTTCCCTCTAAAACGTGCTAACGTTTCTGGATATTACATCACTTTCCTACACTTGTGCATGAACACGAATATCTAATGGTTAATATTCTACCAATATTACACATTAAAAACCCAGCTAACACAATTTTAGGAAAATAATACAAAAACAAAACAGCACTCTTTCACATGCCCGCCAAAACTCCAAAATAATTTTCACAAAATGAAAATCGAACTTTGAGTTTTAAACTTCTTCTTCGTCTTTTTTCTCATGTAGTTTATATTCTCTATGGTCTTTTTTATCAGCCAATCACAATCGACCTTGCACAGATTAGCTGATTGGGTGCAGTTGCTACGTTTAAATTTGGAACCTAATTTTTTTTTTGTTCGGAACTTTCGTCCACCTGTATTTACCTAGCGTAGGGGATACCGTGATTAAGAAGGCGGTTCCCCCAGAGCGAGGCCCTTCCATTGCACTGCGGTCGGGTTGACCTCTGCGATTACGAGTATCCCTAATGCGGATAACTCCGACGCGTAATTTTTGGTAGTGGGGACTGCGTACGCGCCGTCCCCTTCATAATTCTTTAAAGTGCGGTACCTAATACCTATCAAACTCATGTTGCTTTCCGGCTTCCGCAACCGTATCCTGCAAATTGCAATAATAATACATTTAAGGGAGTGCCTCCGCTGCCGGCGCCGGCTCCCAAAAATATCAGTAATGGGAACCGGCGCGGCGGTAAGTATACTGCCGGCAGCCGAGATATAAAACAACGGCTGCCGGCGCTGGCACTCAAAATAAGAGCCAGTGAAAATGCGTAAAGCGCTAGGTTCCAGTGCCGATACACAAATTTTAAAAAGAAATAATTATAATTTATAATCTATACTGTATATATTATAAAACAATGTCGCTTTTTTCCCTCATGTCCCTTTGTTCCCTTTAATCTTTAAAACTACGTAACGGATTTTGATGATTCCTTCAGTGTTAGATAGCCCATTTATCGAGGAAGGCTATAGGCTATATTTTATCACGCTAAGACTAATAGGAGCGAAGAAATAGAGGAAAATGTGGAAAAAACGGGGAAAATTATTTGAAAGGGCTAACTTGAACGCGCTAATCTCACTACGGAACTACTGGTCCGATTTGAAAAATTATTTCAGTGTTAGATAGCCCATTTATTAAGGAAGGTTATAGGTTATATTTTATCACGCTAAAACTAATATGAGAATGTGGAAAAACCGGGGGAAATTATTTGAAAGGGCTTATCTCGCGAACTACTGGAGCAATTTTTATGCTATTTGGCACAGATAAGAAGTAGACCACGTAAAGGATCATAGGCTATCGATTTTAATCATTTTTTCAGTGGCTATATTATATTTTATACTCGTGCGACGCCGGGGCGTGTCGCTAGTCTCAAATATATTCGACTTTACCGACTTCCAAAGGTGAAAGTTAGGTACCTATTTGTTCGGCTGTGGATATTTTAGTTTTTTGTGATGCGTTATTTAGCTTAGATTTACCTTAGCTACCTTTTTTCAGCTACCAAAAAGCACCACACCATAGCTACAGTTATAAACCCCGTGGTATACTTCCGAAGGTACTGAACAGAACTTCAGATTCCTTATACATGTTAGAGAGTTTCAGCGTTGTTTTAAGAAGCAAAGATATTGTATTATGCTACTATTCTATGCAGATCACATTTATCAGCATCATCATCACCACCATTAACCCATCAAGATTCAAGCCCCATACGAGCACCGGTGATCGCGACAACAATAGAATACAATAGCATTTCCAAGAATCCCCGATCGAAGGATTCAAATATTATGCATCCTTTCAATATGACTATTTATGACTTTATTATTTGTACTTTTCACAGTCCTTTATCTCAATACTGATGTTTTTGATTATTATTCTGTCATTTGACAAGCGATGTTTGCCGAATAGGCGCCGTCAGCCTATTCGGCAAACATCGCGTGACTTCGGCAAACTTCGGAGTTCGGAAAACAGCGCCGGCAGCCATTTCCGCAACCGGCGCCGGCAGCCATTTCGGCAACCGGCGCCGGCAGCTGAGGCACTCCCATTATTAATCACGTCTTACATTACATTACAATACTTATTGCATGAAAACATATGGGAACAAATATAATGACCACCAAAAAATGCACTGATACCCTAAACTTGTTTAACAAAAAAAGATACTTATCACCAAAAAATAAAGTCTAAAATTGCAATGCTACCACCTATTTTAGTCATGACAACACTTCAAATTGTAATCGAATACCAAATATAGTAAATGATCACCAAATATAGTAAATGACCACGAAATATCGTAAATGATCACCAAATAAAGTAAATGATCACCAAATATAGTAAATGACCACCAAATATAGTAAATGATCACCAAATATACTTAAATGATCACCAAATCATTGTGAGCAAATCAATGCGATATTTCTGTCCAAATAAATCACTACGATTGACAAAAAATGTAAGCATAATATTATTATTTAACAAAATAATCGGCCAAGTGTGAGTCGGACATGGAGGGTTCCGTACCGTTATAGAGCAAAATTAGACCTAAAATTGTGTTTTTGTATGAGAGCCCCCTCTTTTATATTATTATTAATTATTGAAGTAAACATATAATCAAAGCCTTTGCGAAAATATCAACGTGCCTACCGGTTGCCATTATTGATATCGAGCAAAAAAGGCCAAAAAATCACGTTTGTTGTATGGGAGCCCCCCTTAAATAATAATTTTATTTAGTTTTTAGTACTTGTTGTTATAGCGGCAACAGATATACACAATCTGTGAAATTTTCAGAAGTCTAGCTGGAGTGGTTCTTGAGATACAGCCTAGAGAAAGACAGACGGACGGACAGACGGACATATTGCAGAGTCTCGTTTTTAGGGTTCCTGTCCGTCTATCTGTCTTCTTCTCTTTAATAAGATTGCTAAATAAAAATAGATTTGGTTATAATTTTACATTAACCCATTTGGATCCGCTGTCCCTCTACAGGGACAGTCGTTCAAATACCAAAAATTTTTCTTATGTTAGATATATTTTTTAATTGCATTCATATTTCATATGCTGAGAAGTGTATCGTATTTTTCTTATTTTAACTGTTGGTAAAATTGTAATAAAAAGTGATATTATTGAAGTACTAAACAACTGAAGTCAAAATGCAAATTATCGTCACAAAGTAAGGTATTTTATTGTATGTTGCTATGAGAAATTTTAAGTTCATTTTAGGAATATTACTGTCTTATATTGTCAATTAGAGTAATAAATGATAATAACAGGTTACATTTTAGTGTTGTGTATGACAAGTCATATTTTGTTCTAGTGTCCCTGTATAGGGACAGTGGGCACATTAGTGATAATTTTATAATAAAGTTGTAAGTATTTTGTATTTTCTTTTTAGAATCTTTATCGAATCTATAATGGCTTAAGGTACATTTCATGCCATTTCTGACTACGGAAGGCTTGCAGAAGCACTAGAAAACATATTGAATGAAGAAAATGACCTAAACACGAGCTATGAATCGGTAGCTATTCCTTCAGACCCAAGCGTTCTAACGGACGAAGAGGAGTTTGACGATGATGACATTCAACATAACATAATATTGCCGCGAGATATACCCTAGTAGATTAGAAGTTTTCGTTACTCAGGATAATGAGGATTGGGATAGCAGCGATGATGAGCATTTGTTTGTTAGTTGGCTTGATAACAGCGTATGCACTATGGGCACATCTCTTGGGAAAATTTAAAAGATGGCATACTATTCAAAAGAAAAAGTAAACATGGACATCCCACATCTCTTTCAAAGTTATAATAAAGGTATGGGTGATGTGTAGATCAGGCGGATCAATCCATCGCAGTATATAGATCGGCGATTAGGGACAAAAAATGGTGGTAGGTGCTATGCACCTACATGCTTGACTTGTCCATTGCTAATGCCTGGCATCTGTATTTTTAACATATGAAGAAAAATTTGATAAGCTGCAATTCCATCGAACAATTACACGATTTTGCATAAAATCTGATGGGCGCAAAGATGGAAGACGAAAATCATCATAGGCTGTTCCAGGAGTTGCAGCAGATGGAGTTGGATACTTTCGGCAGATACCTGCCAAACCAATTATGATGTGTCATTTGTCATAAAACAGTACGACGACAGTGCAAAAATGCGTAAAAACATTGTGTATCGAAAATAATAATTGTTTCGAAAACTTCCACACATGAGCCCATTGTCCCTATACAAGGACAGTGTTTTTTTTAATACTTGCAAATTTTTTTAAAATTTATTTTTGATCTTTTCACTTCGTAAGAACCCTATCATTAGATTAATAAAGAAAAAAATACTATTTTCATTGTAGTTTGCTTTTGGGTCCAAATGGGTTAAAATGCTAACGTATAATGTTGGTGATCATTTACTAATTTTGGTTTAACAATGATTTCTTTGGAGTCATTTTGCATAAATAGGATAGCGATATATATATATATATATATATATATATATATATATATATATATATATATATATATATATATATATATATATAAACGAGCAAACGGGTCACCTGATGGTAAGCAACTACCGTCGCCCATGGACACTCGCAACATCAGAAGAGCTGCAGGTGCGTTGCCGGCCTTTTAAGAGGGAATACGCTCTTTTCTTGAAGGTTTGCAGGTCGTATAGGTCCGGAAATACTGCTGGTGACAGTTCATTCCAGAGTTTTACAGTGCGTGGCAGAAAGTTACGCGAAAAACGCACTGTGGAAGACTGCTACTCATCAAGGTGATGAGGATGGTATTTTTTTCGCGTGGGACGATGGCGAAAAGTTGCAGGTGGTATGATTCGGAACAATTTTTTTTTTAATATATTTATTCATAAGAATCTACATAATATTGTTACAAGTTAAATCTCGCCAAACTAATTGTTTGACAGCGAGATGCGCTCGTCAATAAAGTTTACAATAATATGCTAACTACTTAATTTACACTATACGTAAACAAAATTATCTTTACTTTAAATTACAGAACAAGAAAAAAAAATATATGCCTTAACTAATATTTTCTAACACTAAATTATACTACTCATAACAAACTTAACTTATAATATATAATTATTAAGTAATTAATACTGTCTTTAACTTTTTCTTAATTAATGATGGTGACAACTTTTCTTCAATTCTTAACACATCTAACTTGTTAAATATTTTAGGAACTATGTATTTATTCGTCCTCTCCCCATAATAGTTATATATTTTTGGTTTTTTCAGTCTTTGCTCTCTCACTCGTCTAGTATTGTATTTATTTTCTACTGTTTCCTTATATTCTTTATCATAATAATACTTGAATCCTATTAGGTACTCAGTCTTTTTGTCTATAGGTAATATTTTACAAACTTTAAATAATTTCTCATAATCTGTACTACATTCATATTTGTCTTTTTTGCTAACTAAATATTTTAAAAGTCTTATTTGTAAATTTTTAATACTATTTAAGTATGTTACGATTGTTCGCCCGTAAACAATCAGCCCATATCCTATCAACGAGTCTGCTAGTGCATAGTATACCATTTTTAATGTTTCTATGTTTAGTATTCTTTTTAACTGATAAAATTTACCTACTACAGATCTTAATCTATTGCATACGTCAGTTATATGAAGTGCCCAATTAAAGTGTTTATCTATTTTAAGACCTAGATACTTAAAATTATCCACGTAACAGATCGCATCACAGTTGCAGCCCGTTTTGTTTACGTGCAAACATTCATATGAGGGTCCTGTTATTTTTATATCACTATCATTAGTTGCTTTAGCTTTCCGATTATGAGGGGAGTGTAGATACATACATTTAGTTTTCTTTAGGTTTAGGATGATTCCATTGCCGGGTGCCCATTTTGTTATATTTTCTAAGTCTTCCTGTATATATTCTCTAACCTTTGAAACATCTTTCGAGGCATATACCACATACATGTCGTCCGCATACATAAATCCCATACACCTCCTTATCACATTCACAACTCCATTCACATGCATAGTGTACCCGACGGGGGCGTACACGGACCCGGTGGGCACACCCATGCTCACATCCTCGTCTTCACCGACCACACCATCATCATCGTTCTCATTTTCCTACCACTCAAGTAACTTTTGAACCACATGTTAGTCGGCCCACGTATGCCACACTCATCCATCGCCTGCAATAGTACATTATGGTCTAAGGTATCGAAGGCTTTTTTGTAATCGATAAAAAGCGCTATCACCTGTTTACCCGAGTCTAAGGCTTCGTTAACGTAGTCCGTGAAACTCAGCAAGGCCGTCGTTGTGCTCCTGCCCCTCCTGAAGCCGTGCTGAGTTTCACTGAGCACGCTGTATCTTTCTAGGAAAGTACTGACTTGGCCCACGACCACTTTTTCGACAATTTTATCGACTACAGATAAGATAGCTATTGGTCTATAGTTAGAGTATTCCAAATGGCTCTCAGACTTGTATATCGGTCGTATTATAGCACACTTTAATCTGTCGGGGTATACGCTTTGCTGTAGGCACAAGTTTATAAATTTAGCTAATATGTAGCTCATTTCTTTTCTCAAATACTTAATATCCTGGACGCGTATTCCATCTACACCCGCTGACTTACGGCTAGATAACATATTTATTACTTTTTCTACTGAGGTAGGACTCGTTTTTCTAAACCTAAAACTTAGATTACATGGATTAGTTCTTTTTAAAAATTGCGTGTTGCAGTTATGTTTTATGTTTTCAATTTCTTTTGTAAATGTTTGAGTAAAGTTATTACATAAATTAATAGTACTATCTTTTTTCCCTAAATGCTTCATGATCGTATTATCCATACTTATTTTTTTCTACACCCAACCAAGAATTAATATTCTCCCATATTTTCCTAAAGTCCCCTTTACAATTAAATAATTCAGACTGTCTATACTTGTTTTTGGCTATATTTAATAACTTATTTACTTTATTTCTAAATTTTGTATATTCTAACCTTTTTGTCATATTCGTAGGCTCCGATTTCCATATTTTAAATAAGTAATCCCTACGCGACAGCATTTCGTACAATTTTTGATCTATCCACGGCTGTCGTATTCTTTTATTCTTATTTATAGTGATATCGACCATACTATCCTTATAACATGTATCAAAAACATTACAAATTTCGTCGTACATCTTTAGCGGACATGTTAATTCATATATTTGCTTCCAATCGGTATCATCAATTTTTTTCTTTAACAATTTGTCATTTAAAACTTTTTTTACAACAATATTGTTCGTACTTAAATAACGCCTAATATTAATATTATTATCTATAAATAGAGACAATCCCACAGCGTAGTGATCCGACGCATGCACTTCAAGGACGAAGGACAAAGGTCGGCGCTCGTGGCATCTCGCTCGGACCCACACGTGGTCCAGGCACGATGTCTCGCTCCTCCCATCGACGATCGCCTCACGTGTTACCTCCGAACTCGGTATAGTGTTCTGCAGTCCTAGTTCACACAGCGTGTCCATATATTTTTTTGTAGTTAAGTTTTCTTTGTCGTTTAAGATGTTAATATTTATGTCTCCAATTAAAATGATATTTTCTGACTTCGGTATAATCTTTATTAATTCCTCTATTTCTCGTATAAACGATAATTTATTTTTCTGGGGCGGTCTGTATATAGCAATGATGTGTATTTTATTCGTTTCTTCTATGACTAATTGTCCATGTATGGTTTCCGAAAATCCTGTAATTTTACTCTGGGTTTCAAGACTCAATTGTTCCTTAAAATATATTAATATACCTCCTCCCCTATTGTTTTTTCGACTCAATATGTTATTATTATATCCTTTAATTCTGTAATATGGTAGTTCTTCACTTCTAATATTTATTTCGGTCAATATTAGTATATTTATTAAGTAGTTGCTCTCCTCCATTAAGATAATTAATTCATTATAATTTTTCCGGAGTGACCTTATATTTAAATGCATAACATTAATGTGCCCGTCTCTATGTACTAGCTCTTCATTTAACTTTTTTGCAGTGTATAATCTTTTGTAGTCAAAGTCACTAAAGATATCTTCTTCTAAATTATTGAATTTTAAAAATATAAAAATCATGTAGTGTGTACACGGCGCGCTATTTGCACTATTCCACATGTCGCTCAAGTTCGTTGGGTGCCTTTTCGGTTTTTATGTTGTAGCTCCTTTTTACATCGCTATTCTTTTTGACTAATATATTGCCGTTTTGGACCCATATGTCTTGATAGCCCTTTGGTTTTAGCATGCTTCTCGTCATCCATAACAATTGTCGTTTGAATTTAGGGAGAGATTCTTTGATGTATATTAAGTTGTTATTGCCGTTGTTGTAAATTGAGTTATTGGTCAGTTTGTTCTTACCATTAGAAAAACTTTTCTTTGCCGCCATCCAATTAGCCAGAACATTTCTATCACGTAGTTTTACTTGAATGATATGTGGCTTGGTTGGTTCATCTTCTTTTTCCTTGCCAATCCTCTCAGCCTCCTTCACATCCTCTGGGTTGAGATTCAGCACTCTGGCAACGTCTTTTACCACCTGCATCGTGTTTTCGTTGGCTTTGCTTTCTATGCCGCTTATTTCAATGAAATTTTCCTTTTCCCTGATTTCCAACTCCTCCACCCTTTCTTCCAGCGCTCTGTTGCACTTTTCCAGGTAAACGTTCTTTTGTTCTAATGCTTTTATCTTTTTTTCAGCCCCTTCTTTAAATTCTATCATGCCCTGGTACATTTCGGCATAGAAGTCCACAGTTTCAGTGAGCTCAACCAGTTTTTTTTTCCATATTATATATTATATCGAGTTTTCTATTAACTTCGGCTAATATTCTTTCCCCCGACTCCTCACTTGGATTCAGGTTTATTTGGGAGCCGAAATTGCTACTCCAGCATTCTTCACATTTTTCTTTAATAGAAAACTGTTTAAAATTCCTGACACATTTTTTATGAAAAACACCATCGCACCCACCTTTGCTCTTAACTACATCATCTTTACTGATCGACACAAATAATTTGCACTTCTTACACTGCACCATTTTAATGTTTTCGTAATATGTATTTTAGCAAAACTATACTTAAGACACGTCCGTACGCTGAGCGCGTGCGCGTGGAGTTCCACGCGGGAAGTGCTCTGAGATTCCTCAGAGCACTCCCCGTGATACAACCGATAGAGGATGCAGAGTGAAGCTACATCTCGGCGTAATTCCAAGGGGTCCAAGCTGTTTGAAACACTATGGCAGTCAACAATTCGAGTGGCCCTTCGTTGGATACGATCCAGAGGGAGCAGTTGGTATTTTGGCGCCCCTACCCCGAGATGAGAACAATATTCCATATGAGGCCGAACCTGCGCCTTGTAGAGTTGTAGGCGTTGGTCCGGACTGAAGTACTGTCTCGCTCTGTTAAGAACACCAAGCTTCTTCTAGGCTAGTTTGGCCTTACCCTCTAGATGATACCGGAACTGGACTTCGCTCGATATGTTGACGCCAAGTATCTCAATGCTAGGGGAGATGAGGATATACGACCATTGGTGACTTTTAGTGGTGAACGCGCAGACTTGTGTCTTGGCGGGGTTGAATTGGACCAAGTTACGTCTACCCCATTCAGAGACCTCCAATGAATTCTCCACCTTAGACACAAGTTCGTTTCGACTCTCAGTGACATTTTGCCGAGAAATATTGGGGGAGCCGGTATATACAGCATCACCTGTACTATCATCCGCATAGCAATGAATGCCGCTGATCTGCCACATGTCATTGATATGCAGTATGAATAGAGAAGGCGATAGCATACAGCCCTGAGGGTCACCAGCATCAACAGACTGAGTTTCCGAGCATTCGCCGTCAACTACGACCTTTATGCTTCTGTCTGCCAAACCCGATCAAAGGCCTTCGCAATGTCCAAACTAACAGCCAATGCCTCTCCTTTCGACTCAATTGTCTGAGCCCAACGATGAGTCAGGTACGCCAAGAGATCACCAGCCGAGCGACCCTTACGGAACCCGTATTGTTTGTCGCTTAGTAATCCCTGGCCGTCCAAGTATCGAAGAAGCTGGCTATTGATAATGGATTCCATTATCTTCGAGAAGAGAGAGGTTATAGCGATTGGTCTGTAGTTGGAAGGATTTGAGCGATCACCTTTTTTGGGGATCGGGTGCACCAAGGCTGTGTTCCAGGAAGCCGGGACGATGCCAGTGGAATAGGAAAGCCAACTCTGGAGCACACTTTTTCAACACGATAGGCGGGATTCCGTCAGGCCCACTCGACTTTTGGATATCAAGGGAACGGAGGGCTTTTCGCACTGAGCGCTGATGAAACCGAATATCCGACATGATGCTCGTGCATCGCGGTATGGTCGGCGGCTTCTGCCCCCCGTCATCCAGGGTCGAGTTTGACGCAAAGAGCTTGCCCAGAAGATCGGCTTTGTTTTTTGCATCCTGGGCCAACGATCCATTTCCTACGTGTAGGGATGATAGGGTTGGCTTGCAGAAATTTCCTTCAATAGCTTTGGCCAGAGACCAGAATGCACGGGTTCCCGAGGGGAGGCGCTCAAGTCTCTTGCCAATTCTATTGACGTGCTGTTGCTTTGCCCGAGTAATCTCTTTCTTGAGGGACCTAGAGGCAAGGTTGTACTCCTTTTTATATGTGCTGGTATTTAAATCCCGAGCAGACACTGCGTTGGCCCAGGATTGGTAAGCCTCCTGCTTCCGGCGAGAAGCTTTTTTGGGGGATGAACCAAACCAGGGACGAAATCTGCCGCCAGTTGGCACTACAGAGGACGGAATGAAAAGTTCCATCCCCTGCATCACCACATCGGCAACAGAGTTGGCAGTGTTGTCGGGATCATCCGGCGAGAAGCACACGTGCACCCAAGGGTAGGATGCAAAAAACGACCGCATCCCATCCCAGTCTGCTGACTTGTAGTGCCACACACGACGGTATTTAACAGCACGCTGTCTTAACACCGTCGTAAGTGGCACAGAACTCCTAACAAGGCAATGATCCGATGTACCAAGTGGTGCGGTCACGGATATTTGGTAGCATCAGGATTTGAAGTCAGCAGGAGGTCCAACAAGGAAGGATTCTGACCATCCATATCTGGGATTCGCGTAGGCGTAGTAACCAGTTGTGTCAAGTCGTTCGCAAGGGCAAAGTTGTAGACAGATCTCCCCGCATGATCAGTTTTACTGGAATTGAGCCAGTCGGCGTGGTGGGCATTAAAGTCGCCAAGTATTATGATCTCTGCGGATGGGATCTAATAAACAGGGAGGGGAGATAACAAATCTTTGGTGATCATTTTACATTAAAATGCTAGTATAATGTTGGTGATCATTTACTAATTTTGGTGATCATTTTACATTAAAATTCTAGTATTATGTTGGTGATCACTGATCATTTACTAATTTTGGTGATCAATTACTATTTTTGGTTTTAAGATGTTAAATCTTTGGTTATCATTTTACAATAAAATGGTGGTCTGTATTTTGGTGATCGTTTACTATTTTTGTCTGTGAAATGTTACTATTTCTGGTGATCAGTTAATTATAAGCTAAAACATATTACCTATCCCATATAGCCATAGACATAAATATTACTAGCGTACATATAGCCATTTTCGGTCGCAGATTTGTGAATCTGTAACTTGCGACTGTGTGGGGGTTTGCTTCTACGTGTTGTAACCGTGTCCGCTTGTTACAGAAAAAAATGTGTACACATGTTTTCCACATATGTAGTAACTGGGTTGTAACATGTGTAGTAAAGTTACGTAATAATTAAACACTAACTTTGATAAATGTAAGTTACCAAATCCCAGTCATTCAAAAACTGTGTGTTGTGATAACTGCCAGTTTATAGTTTAATTAAAATAAAATAAATTAAAATCAAAAAACTTTTTGAAATGAAGGTTTTAATTAAACACTCTAAAATGTTGGCCTATTTTTGCTCTATAACGGTACGGAACCCTATGTGCGTGACTCGTGAGTCCAACTGGCACTTGGCCGATTACTTAGTTATTTCTGGCTAGATTCCTTAGTCTGTTTGATGATTGTAGTTTGTGCTACGACGTATGCTCTGCATCTCCTAAATGGTATTTATTCCTGTATTGATATAACGTTAGGGGTAATAATAAAATAAAAATTAAAGAAAAAGCAATTTTTATTTCATGATTTTAAAGTCACAAAATCATCATTAATTATTACACTTGCTTTATAATTTAATTTTACTAGCATTATCTACTTGACATGAATCAAGATTACTTGTCAGAATCTTCGTAGTTAATCACCGTTTGTACTTTTGCTGCACAATACGTTATGTAAGTAACTAATATCAGAACTGATATTAGAATTTTTTGTGTCTGGTGAATCATCATCTGAAAAAGAATAATTAATATTAATTTATGTAATATTTATTTCGTTTGAATAAGGTACTTGGTACGAGATATATTAACTCGGAAGAGCTTTCTTTTGTCAAAAGAATTCAATATAGCATTTTGTCAGGCAAAGTTTGAGAAACTGTGAACAGATAATCAGGGAGACACCATTTTAAAAATACAGTAACTTTGTGACTACTTTAGGTAACATTCCCACACAGTGTCGATAGTTATCGTAACTTTGTAACTAGTTGTGCCGAGAATTTTTTTCACTTAACATAAAATATTTTTTTGTGATTTATCGATTGTACGGTTTATTGCTGCTAATAATTAGTTTGCTATTCAATATTCAAGTTTATTATTGCATTAGATATAAGATTTTGAAAATACAAAATAAAATTAATAATCTATACTAATATTATAAAGAGGTAAACTTTGTTTGTTTGTTTGTTTAATTGTAATGAATAGGCTCAAAAACTACTGGACCGATTTAAAAAATTCTTTCACCATTCGAAAGCTACATTATTTACGAGTAACATAGGCTACATTTTATTTCGGAAAATATAGGGTTCCGTAAGATATTTGGGTTTTTCTGACACAAGGTGAAAAAAATCAACCAGAAAATTTACTTGCGTACGCCACCTAAACAATAAAAGATAGAACCATACAATGTTGTAAGTAAATGTAGATCTTTTAAATATCTACAAAAAAGTCCGCGACACACTATACCTATCCATGTCAAGTGAGGTACAACAACCATTATTTTATTTAAAAATCTTGATTTTTTTTGGACTACATTTAAACGCATTTATTTTACTCATGCTATTAATCTTTATCAAAATGAATTATTTCATCACTAAGTACAGTTTATGTAGATAATATTTGGTCTTTGAATGATTAAAATTGGACGTTTGGTTTAGAAGTTATGGCGAAATTAAAAATTGCGATTTACGCCCGTTTCGAAGTGGGCGCTACCAAGGCGGGGGTGCACAGTAGCGAAGATTATGACCGGCCCTGCAGCTGATGAATTGGCTCATATACCAAGTATACCAATGATCCCTACTGATTTGCCTATACCCTTCAAAAAGCTCCAATTTCCTGTAAAAAAATATTTTGCACTAACGATAAAAATTATGTAAGTCCCAGGGCCAAACATTCAAATCAGTAGGAATAGATTTATGAAAATAATGTTTTGCTCTATCACGAGTCGGGGATCCCGACCATCAGTATATTTTTTTTTACCTGAAAATAACGTCAATTAATGTTGTTTATAGAAAAGCTCTACAATAATCGCTTTAGTTATCTATCCTAAAACAATGGGTTGCACTCTGGGTATACCGTCAGAAGTGAAAACTTATTATTAATTACATTAATTAAATATTCTCATCATTAACAACTTTAACATCCACAGAAAGACAATCTGTGCAACCTGCGGAAAATGACTGCGTCGTCGATGTTTCTGTGAATTGACCTGGGAATCATTTTGCTGACCGTGTCTTTCCTGAGTAGGCTTTTTGCAGCGGTAACCGACATCCATGCGGGCGGAGCCGCGGGCGACCGCTATCTATACATTATAATAAAACTGTAGAAATGAAAATTCTGTACATTAAAGATATTCAAAAAATAATAAGCGGGGGGTGTCACTACATCGCTGTAGAAGCCAAAAATGTAGTTAGTTTTTTGTCTGTCTGTCTGTTTGTTCCACTATCACACGAAAACTACTGATCCGATTTGAATGTGGTTTTCTCAGATATATTTGCCTTCTTCCAACTTAACATCTGGTGTATAAAAAAAATTCCCCCCACACCTCTAAAGGGACGAAAGAGGGGGTCAGATTTTGTATAAGACTTTTGCTTTAACACAAAAACTACTGATCCGATTTGCATACGGTTTTCACAGATATATTTGTCTTCTTCCGACTCAACATTTGGTGACTAAAAATCTCCCCACCCCACCCCTCTAAGGGAACCAAAGAGGGGGTCAGATTTTATATCAAACTTTTTTCTTTAATGGACTTACTTTGACATATTATTAACTGTTTTTTCCAACTTAACATCTAGTGTATACAATTTTTCGCCCCACCCCTCTTAGGGGACAAAAGAGGGGGTAAGAATTTGTATCAACTGATGAAGTACAAATATTTTAAATGGCAAAACAACGTTTGCCGGGACAGCTAGTATAATTATAAACCAATAATGTATTTTCGTAGGAATGGTTAAAATAAGATAATTAAGGTGGCGCGTTGGTAAATTTCGAACTATCCCACTAAATACACGATTAATTTAATTTCCCATCAAGATTTGGGCGTAGAAAACCATAATAATGAAAAACAAAATATTTGTTTACTTACCTTGGTGATATTATGATGGCGGTATCTTATTTTCAATTTTTTACGTCTTTCACTTATGTCAATGTGATGCAACGAATGAACGGATAAATGAACGAATGATTTGTAGAATCTAGTTTAAATATGGTAACAATATTACGACACGGCGACGTAAATTAGAAACCGAATGTGACTGTGTCGACTTGTCCCCAATATTAGTTGCAGCGACTTCTCTTTATGAAACGGCGACGCTATTAAGTTTCGAGAACAAATAAGTTTTAGAATTTACTTCGTCTGTCTGTCTGTCTGTCTGTCTGTCTGTATGTCGGTCTGTATGTCACCAGGCTGTATCTCAAGAACCGCTATAGCTAGACTTCTGAATTTTTTACAGATTGTGTATATCTGTTGCCGCTATTGGCTATAATAACAAATACTAAAAACAAAATGACCCATACTTACCACAAATGTAATTTTTTTGGTATTTTTTGCTCGATATATCAATAATGGCAACAGGTAGGCACTTGAAATTTTTACAAAATCCTTAGATATACTTACGTGTACTTCTATACTTATTATAAAACAAAGTCGCTTTTTTCCCTCATGTCCCTTTGTTCCCTTTAATCTTTAAAACTACGAAACGGATTTTGATGATTCTTGCAGTGTTAGATAGCCCATTTATCGAGGAAGGTTATAGGCTATATTTTATCACGCTAAGACTAATAGGAGCGAAGAAATAGAGGAAAATGTGGAAAAAAACGGGGGAAATTATTTGAAAGGGCTAACTTGAACGCGCTAATCTCAGGAACTACTGGTCCGATTTGAAAAATTCTTTCAGTGTTAGATAGCCCATTTATTGAGGAAGGCTATAGGCTATATTTTGTCACGCTAATACTAATAGGATAATGTGGAAAAACGGGGGAAATTATTTGAAAGGGCTTATCTCGCAAACTACTGGAGCAATTTTTATGTTATTTGGCACAGATAAGAAGTAGACCTCGTGAAGGATCATAGGCTATCGATTTTAAACATTTTTTCAGTGGCTATATGTTTTATACCCGTGCGACGCCGGGGCGGGTCGCTAGTTAATAATAAATAATGATATTTTAATAAAATTCAAATTTAAGGGGGGCGCTCCCATACAAAAAACTCATTTTTTGGCTTATTTTTGCTACGGTACGGAATCCTTCGTGCGCGCCTCTGTTTTGAGCTTTTTATAAAGGATATTTTTAATACAGCTTCAAAAATTTTGGAAAATTTCCTATATTTAGAGATGTATAATATTATTTAAACGTAATAGTCTATGCGTCGTATAATAAAGAAAGTCAAAGTACGTGAGATTACGCTGTATCGGTGAGCGTAAAAATAGGACGAAACTAGCACTATCGCGACTGCACATTTTGTCATTAACAAATGACACTAATTTGATTTTACTTTATCTTTGTGCGGTAGGACTCAATAAAAATGTTTACCGTGTAAATTATCAAAACGGGCAGATTTGATTGTTTAGTGCGTGTTTTCGTTTCTCAATAGTATCGAACGTACCAGTTTCGATTGTGTACGCTGTTTTTTCATAAGTATATAGTTTCTGTCGAAAATGACAGTTTCGATTCTATACGTGGTATTATAAATAACTAGACGTTCCGCGCGGTTTCGCCCGCGTGAATTAGATATTTCACAGAAAAATTAGTTTTATTATATTAACCTTTCACGTGGTCTACTTCTTATCTTAACAGAAAAAATGCTTTTACTTCAGTTAAATTGTATTTTTGCTAGGAAAGTTTTGGGGTAGTTCAGATTTTTTCATTCCATATGTGTTTTGGGGTGCTAAATCCGAATCTGAGGTTTGCGGACAAAATTTCGTGACGCAACATTAAAAAAAACAGAAAAAAATGTTTTTTTTTTGCTTTTTTCCGGTTTTTTGCTTAAAACTCGAAAACTATTAACATTTAGTAAATGATCTGTTTACAGAAATTAAAGTACTTGAAATTTTCTACAAATAACAGTATTTAGTTTTTTTTTTCAGACGAATCGTTCGGTTTCTAGTGCGAGTTGAAAATTGTAAATTTTTAGCAGTTTATGCAAAACCCACTTTTTACATTTCAATGTTTAATTTTTATGGATGCTGTCATTTGATAAATGTGACCTGGTTTTCCACACTAGTAATTAAAAAGAAAAAAGGCAAAAACTGTGCAAATTCAGTAGGTATCAAAAAAAGGTAGAACTCGTAACAAAATAAAACTTAAAATCTAGTTACTTATGATTATATATTATTATGATTATAAATTATAATATGCAAAATTTATATGAGCCGTTGTCTTTTGGAAGGCCCTGGCTGAGGTTCTTCGATAACGATGAGTCCTGGTTCTGCTTGTTCTGGAAAATAAATGTTTAAAGTTAAGTCATTTATCAAGAAGAGATGAAGATTGCAAAATAGATTGTGAGATTAAACATACCTTCCGCATCGTACTGAGGTTCTTCGATGGCATCGGGTCCTGGCTCAGGGTCTGATTGCTCCATCGTCAGCGTCGGGAGTCGTTCTCCTGGGAAATAAAAAGAGGTGAGACACATATCATATACCAAGGAGAGATGAATGACTATAAAATAACTTGAAGGGTCCAACATACCTCTCTCTCTTTCTTCAGTTTCTTCTACGTCTATGTCAGAGCTATCTTCTCGAGTCTCAACATTGTTACACAGTCCTTCGCATGATGTGCATATTGGGGAACAATGGAGTCCCGCCTTCCTGCAGCCCTTTTTACATTTACATGAAATGTACCGGAGTATTGAGTTTCGTGCACGGTCCAAACTAGTTGGTACCGGCATGAAACCACTACGAGGGCCTTCCAAAAGACAACGGCTCATATAAATTTTGCATATTATAATTTATAATCATAATAATATATGATCATAAGTAACGAGATTTTAAGATTTATTTTGTTACGAGTTCTACCTTTTTTTGATACCTACTGAATTTGCACAATTTTGCCTTTTTTCTTTTTAATTACTTGTGTGGAAAACCAGGTAACATTTATCAAATGACAGCAACCATAAAAATTTTATATTGAAATGTGAAAAGTGGGGCTTGCATAAGTTGCTAAAAATTTACAATTTTCAACTCGCACTAGAAACCGAACGATTCGTCTGAAAAAAAACTAAATGCTGCTGTTTGTAGAGAATTTCAAGTACTTTAATTTCTGTAAACAGACCATGCACCAAAAGTTAATAGTTTTCGAGTTTTAAGCAAAAAACCGGAAAAAAGCAAAAAAAAAACGTATTTTCTGTTTTTTTAAATGTTGCGTCACGAAATTTTGTCCGCAAACCTCAGATTCAGATTTAGCACCCCAAAACACATATGGAATGAAAAAATCAGAACTACCCCAAAACTTTCCTACTAGGGTCACTTTACAGTACAAATTTACTGAATTGTTTAGTAGTTCGTGATATAAGCCCTTTTCTAATAATTTCCGCCGTTTTTTTCACATTTTCCTCTATTTATTATATAATATATAGCCTTCCTCGATAACTGGGCTATCTAACACTGAAAGAAAGTTTAAATAAGCCCTTTCATATAATTTCCCGTTTTCTCCACATTTTCCTCTATTTATTTGCTCCTACTAGTCTTGGCGTGATAAAATATAGCCTATAGCCTTCATCGATAAATGAACTATCTAACGCTGAAAGAATTTCTAAAATCGGACTAGTAGTTCCTGAGATTAGCGCGTTCAAATAAGCCCTTTCATATAATTTCCCCCGTTATTTCCACATTTTCCTCTATTTCTTCACTCCTATTTATCTTAGCGTAATAAAATATAGCTTATAGTCTTCCAAATCAATGGGCTATCTAACACTGAAATATTTTTTCAAATCGGACCAGTAGTTCCTGAGATTAGCGTGTTCAAATAAGCCCTTTCAAATATTTTCCCCTCGTTTTTTCCACATTTTCCTCTATTTCTTCGCTCCTATTAGTCTAAGTGTGATAAAATATAGCCTACTAGCTGTCCCGGCAAACGTTGTTTTTCCTGGTTTCCCTGTTTTCCTGCTTTTCTCTTGAAGTTTTTTTTTTTTTCTATAAATCTCACGAAACCTTTCTAACGAATACAAAACCGTGGAAATCGGTTCGTGCGTTCTGGAGTTATAGCGTCAGGAAGGAAAACCCGACTTATTTTTATATATAAGATAACCTTCCTCGATAATTGGGCTATCCAACAGTAAAATAATTTCTCAAATCGGACCAGTAGTTCCTGAGATTAGCGCGTTCAAACAAACAAACTGCAGAATTATAATATTAAAAAGATTATATAATATGCAAAAGTATATATTATATATGTCTATCTGTCTGTCTGTTTCCTCTTCACGCCCAAACCACTGAACCTATTTTGCTGAAATTTGTTGTGGAGATACTTTTAGTGCAGGGAAAGGATATAGGACACTTTTTTCACGTAAAAATGTACTGTTCCTATGCAATAAATAAATTTTTGAGAAAAGAAGTTACGGGCGTCATCTAGTGATTAATAAACCTGGATTTTTAATGAAATAATATTTTTTGTATGAAATTTCATCTATTTTTTACGATATTAATATATTGTATTTGTCATTCTCTCACACCCTAACGAAGTAACCAATCGACTTTATTTTTGTCATAGACTTATTTAAAAGGGCAGAGAATAAAATAGGCTTCTTTTGGTCTAGAAAAACATCATTTTCCCAAGGGAAGCGCGATATACTGAATCTATGTTTAATTTTTAATGACATTCTAAATCGAAAACAGTAAAATTAAATACAGACGGTTTTCGTTTATAATAAAATAAACCTACGTCTCCATGTTGACAATTAAAAAATTTTCGAAAGTCAAATGTAGCACATAGTCCATCAATTTCAAAAAGTCTCGTTCTTGTTATTTTTTACTTATGTCATTTTTTTACTCCTTGTATTTTTTTTTGTACCTTGTATATGTTTGTGTAATGTGTGTATTTAAGTGTTGTGTGGTATGAATATTTGTTGAATAAATGTTCATTATTATTATAAGAATAGGCATGATGACTTTTCTTTCTTACTGGGAATTGAAAGGTCCTTGAAAAATATAAACATCGCTGAAAGAATGACTCTGATAGCTTAAAAATTCACCAAGATATGACAATTCAAACATCTCATAAAATAGACCTGCCCGAAACGCTCCATACAACGTGCGAAATTATGACGTCACTCTTTCGTAGTTTGTACGCATTGGAAGAGAATTTTGTTCGATAGGTATATTAAATATTGCGTTTATGAAAGTGGTTTCATAACAAAAGTTGCTTTTAACTGCTTCGAATGGCATATAAATATTAAGAAATTTAATAAAAAAAAATCGACTTGAATATCCAATTTTGAAAGCGCATAACAAAAAAAAATACAAATGCTATCAAGTGAAGGTTTGGGAACACTTATTTTTTAACAACCATAAATAAAAAAGTGTAATTCGTATATATAGGTTTGTCACTCAAAAATCTGTCATCTTTCTTTCTGTGTAGGTATGTTGTAGTGTGTGTAATGTTTCATTTGTTAAAAAATGTATGATAAAAGCATAATTTCAAAATAATATTAGCTCGATGCACTCCTTCACCATATAAACTAGGTATAAATGTGCAAAATTTTATTCACCTAAGTTACGTTTTCCCATTTTTCGTCAAAATGGATACAAAGTTTTTCTCTCGCATATTAATATATAGATATGAACAGGATGTTTTCTCTACACAAAGAATGGGCCAGCTTTCAAACTAAGGCAAGCCCTTCGTCAGTACAGAGACATCATTAATGTTGGCATGAACATTGGATTTCTTATTCCTAAGTAGGATATCTGTGATAAGTGTCATAGTTATTCTTAACATAATATGTTTTCGACAGAAGAGCAAATACTGGCTTATAATAAGCAACTACAGAAATGGACACTAGCAAGCGAGATGAAGAACAATGTATGGGTTACATTTGACTTTCAAAAACTTTATGTGCTACATTTAACTTTCAAAAATTTTCTGTGTTTAGCTTTACCGTTTTCGATTTAGATTTAAAAGAATCTACATGCTGTGGGATATGTTTTGTAAATAATATGAGTATTCGTAGCTCATTTTTCGATTTAGGGATCGATTTGTGAAATATGAAGTTTTAAAGTGGAAAAATCGTTAAGAGTCTCCACCCTTCTACCAGCTTAACGGTTGCTTCTGAAAATGTGAAAAAATTCACGGAAGTAGAAAATATGCTGAATTTAAACAGAAAACTATCACGGCTAAGAATAATTCATAATAATTGAGTTATAGGTGATCAACAAAAAAAAATAGTATTCGGTGAAGTATATAGGGACTTTCAGTTTGAAAAATTCCTTGGAACATAACTGAGATGATGTTGTTGTTGTAGTAGTGTAAAACACGTTATAAATGTACATTCATTCACTATACAAAAATACAAAAATTATCATAAACTAGCGGTACTACTGAGTATTTAACCCTATATTGCGCGTGGCCCGACGCGCACTTGGGTGGTTTTTATAAATATTTCATCACCCGTTGCAAAATTATGCAAAAAAAAAACTTTAAATCGCTCTCCTATAAAGTACGGTAGCGTTTTTTCAGTTTCGATACTTTAGGTAAAGTATCGAAACTGAAAAAAATCGATACCATCGATTTATTATTGTTAACTAGGTATCAGTGCGCGAAAGGACTAGTTTAGCACTATTTGGTGCCATACTTATTTAGTCGACACTTCAATAAAACAACATTTTATTTTGTTGAAGTGACTAAATAAGTATGTCACCATGGCAACTTCCATCGCTATCCCGTCGCACAAACAATGGTCGCCGTCTGTTTCGAGTTGTAATAATTTACTATTATTTATTCAACAAATGCACTTATCAATATAAAAAGTAGTCAGCAGCCGATTCTCAGACCTGAATATGCATAATATAAAATTTGGTAAAAAATCAGTAAAGCCGTTTCAGAGGAGTAAGGTAATTAACTAACATTGTGACACGAGAATTTTATATAATTACTAGCTGTCCCGGCAAAGGTTGCTTTGCTTTATTAAAGTATTTCGTCCATATTATTTTATTGAAGTGGCTAAATAAGTATATCACCGGCCATGGCAACGTCCATCGCTATCCCGTCGCACAAACAATGGTCGCCGTCAGTCTCGAGTTGTAATAATTTACTATGTATTATTTATTCAACAAAATATGCTCTTATCAATATAAAAATTACCCAGTAGCCGATTCTCAGACCTACTGAATATGCATATAAAATTAGGTAAAAATCAGTAAAGCCGTTTCGGAGGAGTACGGTAACTAACATTGTGACACGAGAATTTTATATATGTATAAGATGTATGAGATGAAATAAACAAAAAAAAAATAAAATAATTACATCAGCGAAATCAGTACAATATTGGATAAACCAATTCAACTGATAATTTTTATGCATGCAGCATGATATTATATGATTTATAGAGGTACTCATTAACATCACTATAAAGGAATAAATGAATAAAAGAAACAAAATTCTAAATAAAATGAAATAGCTAATTAGACTACGGCTCATTTTTGTATACCGTGGCGCGTTCAAACACAGCTTAATTTCCAAGGAGGTTGAGTCACGAGTTCCCCCCGCAGTAAGTTGCCCCGCACCTCGGCCCGATCGGATTGTTTCAAGCGGAGCTTCGTCGCTGCGAATACTTTTCTTTCTTTGGTCTTCCCGCCCTTAAGTGAACGTTTACGCAACGCAATTATCTCGCATTTTGTTATTTTTAAATACGCATTTAGGGATTTTAGGTTATGTTTTCGTTGTTGGTTTGTTTTTGTTGTTGGAGTTGGTTTTTGCTTTTGTTTTTTTGACATAAATGTGAGTGCGAATGGCGTAAAAAATCTTTAAAATTACTATGTTTTCGTTGCTGGTTTGTTTTTGTTGTTGGAGTTGGTTTCAGCTTTTGTTTTTTTGACATTAATGTGAGTGCGAGTGGCGTAAACATAGTAATTTTAAATATTTTTTACTTGATAAACAAACTCAGTAATCTACGCAGGGGGAAAGAGACAGAGTTAAATAAATTTACGCATGGGTGTGTGTGTATGTGTTTTTTTTTATAATAGGATTTCACGGCTCTGGCTTCGTGCCCTTCATGTGGTGGTGTTGCCATGTGGTGGTGTTGCTTGCTGCTACCGCTTTTATTTTATTTTCAGATTTCTTTATAATGAGTGACTCGGAAACTGATTCGAAAGCAGAAACCGATGCTTCCACTGCGACTCCGAAAAAGAAACAAAGAAGAATATGTTCTTTTCTTGATGTTTGGATGAAAAGT
Source organism: Polyommatus iphigenia (assembly GCA_963422495.1). Lineage (NCBI taxonomy): Eukaryota > Metazoa > Arthropoda > Insecta > Lepidoptera > Lycaenidae > Polyommatus > Polyommatus iphigenia. The sequence continues at coordinate 824,508 of OY730183.1, forward strand.
TACTCGTTCATCAAACCCGCTCCAAATAATAAATTTAGGGCGCTTTGTACACTGTGCCAAAAAGAGTTTAGCATATCTCATGGTGGCAAGAATGATATAGAAAAGCACCAAAAATGTAATGACCACCAAAAAAGAGAAAAAAGTGATAGTTTATCTACGTCACTGAAATTATTCTTGAAAACAGATCAAATGAGCACTCAAGAATAAAAAGTGATTGCTGCTGAAGTTACTAAGACGTACCACTCGGTCAAGCATTGTTTATCTTTCAATTCACTGGATTGTGAAACAAAACTTGTCCATATTTTGTATGATGATTCTAAAATAGCTGATAAATTGACGCTTGGACGAACTAAGGCCAGTGCCATTGCATACAACGTTTTAGGACCAGCATCAACTCAAGAAGCCGTTGAAATTTTGCAAAACAACACATTTTATAGTGTAGCTACTGGTGCTTCCAATCACGGTGCTATAAAAATGTTTCCACTGATGGTGAGATTTTACAGCCCAACTTCAAATTTAAAAACGTGTTCTTGACTTTTATGAAGATGCTAACGAAACTGCATCAGCCATCCATATGAATTTAGTAACACGACTGAAAGAGTGCAATATTGATACTAAATACCTTACTAGTTACTGTGCAGATAATGCAAATGTAAACTGGCTGCCGCAATTCAGTTTTTCAATTATTGCACAATGATAATATCAGTGGGATGTCCGGCACACATCTTACACAATAATGTAAAGCATGGGTTGAGTAAGATTAATTTTGACTTAGAGAATTTTATTCTAAAGCTTCATAACCATTTTTCGTATTATGCAAAACGAGTTGACTCTCTGAAAGATTTTTATGCAATTCACGAAGCTGAATTTGCTCCTGTCCTGCGACATGTGAAGACAAGATGGTTATCACTTCTTCCTGCAGTGGAACGTGCTACTAAATCTTTCGATATCCTGAAAGATTATTTTAGGTCATTGGGAGAAGACGAATGTCCCACTGCGCTGTGGCAATTTTTTAATTCTGATGAAACAGAACCTTGTTTAGCATTTTACCAAAATGCACTGAAAGTCTTACAGGATGCAGTGATATGTCTTGAAAACTAAACATTGCTGTGTTTTGAAGGTCACAAAATAATGCTTGAAGTTAGTAAAAAATTGAGGCAGAGAATTGAAGATGAATTTATGGGATTTACGTGCAGTAACTTGATTAAAAAGTTGCCTGCTGATAAAGCGACTAAAATAAAAAAAGACTGTTGTGCGTGGTACAAATATGTTCTTCATTACATTGAAACTAAGTATGACTTCAAGGATAGCAGATTGGACTTATTTAAACCATTTTCTCTCCAAGATGATTCATTTACTTACACGTCAATGGTTAACATTATTGAAAATCTAAAAATTAATACGTTTTTCGACATGGACCAACTTTATGAAGAAGTATGTAAAATCAAAGAATTAGTGACAGCAGCTGTGCAAAACAAAGACTTAACGCCGCTACAAAAATGGCACAACATTTTTAAAGATAATCAAGATTTAATAAATCTCCTAAAATTATTTTCTTTTATGGCTTCAATTCCAATGTTGACGCGTTTGAACGCGACAACAGAAAGGGCGTTTTCCTAAGCCAACTTAATTTGGTCTGAGAAGCGAAACCATTTGACACTGGAGCATGTGAAAGCAGAAATTCAAATAAAAACTAACTTCAGTATGACTTGTAATGAATTTTATAAATATGTGTTTCGTCTCGTAGGGAACGATATGGAATTTCCAAAAGAAACTCGAAAAAATGAATTTAGAAGATATAATCTGACTTATTACAATATTTAAATTGTGTTGAAGCGAAAATCGCAGTTAAAAAATAAGTGACAAAAAACAAAGTATTTTTCTACCGTCAATTCTACAATAATTATTATACCCGTAAAAATATCTTAAATAATCAAACGCCTGATAGATAAAAAAAGCAAACTAGCTATCGGGCGTGAACATACTCCCCCCCGTTGAAGGCGCAGTTCTTCAACTTGTAGATTCTTCTTCATTTAGCAAAGGGCAGAGATGAACAAGAGGCCGACGATAACATCCGGCAATAGTGTTGACATCAGCGACGCGAGATACCCCATCGGGCCCAGGGAATAACTTTAGTATTCGTCCAGTACGCCAACTTAGTGGGGAAATGGAATCCTCCTTCAATAATACTAAGTCTCCGACCTTAAGTGCAGCCATGTTGGATTTCCATTTTGTTCGAGTCTGCAGCTCGCATATGTACTCGTTCTGCCATCTGCACCAAAAATGTTGCCGGATCTGCTCGAGTCGTTCGTAGCGCTTGACTTGAGGCTCCTTAGAGTCGCAGCTTGCAGATGGTAGCGCATTTAGTGGTCTCCCGATAAGGAAGTGCCCTGGGGAAAGGAAAAGGAAATCATCGGGAGATGAAGATAATGGGCACAACGGACGACTATTCAATATAGCCTCCACCTGTGCGAATAATGTAGTAATTTCTTCGAAGGTTAAACGGGAGTTGCCCATGACACGCCTGATATGGTGCTTGGCTGACTTAACACCAACCTCCCAAATACCACCGAAATGAGGAGCGTAAGACGGCGTAAAAATGAATTTAATATTGGCTTGAGCTGTAGTGCGTTGCTAAAATTTTCTATATACGTATTTAATTGCTTCGACGCTCCTACAAAATTGCGCCCATTATCCGAAAATATTTCAGCCGGCCTTCCGCGTCGCGACACAAATCTTTCCAATGTCATAATAAAAGCTTCTTTAGTAAGATCACTCACAGCCTCCAAATGCAGACATTTGTAACGAAGACAAACAAACAAACATAGATAACATTTTAACAATTTTGCGCCGCGCCCCTTTCGATTAACTATATAAAATGGACCGGCCATGTCAATACCTACAGAATTGAACGGGAAATCAGGCGTAATGCGCTGAGTAGGTAGCTCTCCCATTTTCGGAGATATAGTATGACCTTGAACCCGTTTGCATCGAACACAATTATTTACGGTGGTGCGGGCAAGATGTCTACCTTTTATAGGCCAAATTGTTTGTCTTATTGTTGCTAGTAATAGCTGAGGACCGGCGTGCATATTACGTATATGTTCATACTTAAACAATAATTTAGAAATTTGGTGAGAAGAATCTAATAAAATCGGATGAATTTTATCATATGTGTAGTTAGAGGATTTTAGACGTCCTCCAACACGTATCAAGCCGTCATTATCGATAAAAGGGGATAAATTTAATAATTTTGATTTAGAGCTTAGTGATTTTTTGCCTTGCAATAATTTGTATTCTATAGGAAAGCTTTGCATTTGAGCAATTAAACATAGTGATTTAAAGGATAGTGATATTTCGTCTGCTGTTAGTGGTCCAAGACGCCTCTGAGAGATATTTCGAACATTTATATTGAATATAAAACGTTTTACGTAAGCGAAAGCTCGTTGTAATCTATTAAAATTAGAAAAACGTTCAAAATGAATAATAGTTTCAAGTACGATTGCAGTCGTACTACATTTTAATTCAGGCAATTCTACGACGTTATTATGTGGATTTAAAGTGGGCCACTCGCTCTTATCCTTTAGTAAAAATGAAGGTCCATTCCACCACAATTTTGAATTCTGTAACTCCCTAAATCTAGAGCCTCGCGAAATCATATCCGCGGGATTTTGATTTGTAGGTACATAACGCCAGAGGGAATTCTTAGTTTTATCTTGAATTTCGACTGCTCTATTAGCTACAAAGGTTTTTAATTTTGATGCATCACTCTTTAACCATCCTAACACGACAGTAGAATCAGACCAATGAGTTATAGAATTTACAGTGAATCTTATTGACCTTACTACACTCTCAGTAAGTCGACTGGCTAGCAAAGCAGCGCAAAGCTCTAAACGAGGCACTGAAGTGGGCTTTAGTGGCGCCACCTTGGATTTAGAACATAAAAGATTTATTTGGACATCCTCACTATGTAACGATACCGTTCTTATGTATAAACAAGCACCGTATCCTGCCAATGAAGCATCACAAAAACAATGAATTTCTATAATATTATGTGAGTCGCTTAATATACATCTAGGAATTTGAAAACTTGATAATAATGAGAGGTCCGCTGAGAACTCTTCCCTCGCATCATGAATATTTTTGGGGCTGGTTCATCCCAATGTAACTTAATTTGCCATAATTTCTGTAACATTAATTTAGGTAACATTATATAAGGACTTAGTAGTCCAAGCGGATCAAAAATTTTGAAAGCATCAGACATTATGCTTCTTTTTGTAATTATGGATCTAATTAAAGGTTTATTAATTGGAAAATTTAATGTATCACTGTTAGGATTCCAACCCAAGCCAAGCGTACTAGCTGCTTCACTTATAGTTAAACTGTCTTGTATATTAATTTTAGAAGAATCAAACATAGAAATTAAATTAGTTTTGTACTTACGCAAATTTAAACCAGCCTTGTTTAATTCTCGAGATACAGAATCTTTAATGAATTGCAATTCATCAACATTATTAGTGCCGGTTATTAAATCGTCGACATAAAAGTCTCTCTGTATTATATCTTTAATAAGAATGTCCTCGCACTCTTCTCCTATCTGCCATAGACACCTAGTGCTTAGGTAACTGGCACATGCGGTACCGTAGGTGAGTGTGTTTAATTGCAGCGTTTTAATAGGCAATGACTCATCCTCTCTCCATAAAATGAGCTGTAGATTTCGGTCTTTAGGATGTAAATCAAATTGGCGATAAAATTTCTCTATATCACCGCAAATAAGATATTTATACAGACGAGCTCGAATCAAAATAAAGAAAAGAGAATCCTGCATATTTGGTCCGACCATCAGTAAGTCATTAAGAGAAAAGCCAGAAGAGGAGGATGCAGAGCCATCAAAAACCACACGAAGTTTAGTTGATTCGCTGGTGATTTTAAATACTGCATGATGACATAAAAAGTAAGATGGGTTTGGTTTATTGACAGGTGATTCAGATAGATGGCCTAAATTTTCATATTCCTTTATAAATGCAGTATATTGCTTCTTTAGTGAAGGATTTCTTCTAAAACGTTTCTCTAGATTCAAAAAACGCCTTTTAGCAAGTTCGAATGAATCTCCTAAACAATTAGATGAATCACGAAGAGGAAGTCTAACTCTAAATCTACCTGACGATAATCGTATTGTATTGGCATTGAAATGATCTTCACATGCTACCTCTGTCGCACTTAAAATCGTTTTCTGTGGCACTTCCTCTAACTGCCAAAATTTTGTGAGCTGCTGGTTTAAATCAGTATCAATTATTTCTACTTCGTTATTAACAATATTACTGTTAGAGAATTTTACATTATTATTTATTGAACCACCTACTAGCCACCCTAGAATCGAATTTTGTAATTTAGGTTTATTTTCACCTAATGATATTTGTTCATTTATTAAGAGATCCCAAAAAACATCGGCTCCTATAAGTATATCTATAGGAGCTGGGCGATTAAAATCTGGATCAGCCAATTGTAAATGACTAGGTATATTTAATAATTTTATATCTATTGGAGCCTTTGGTAGAACCCCAGTAATTGTGTCTAGAACTAAACAATTTATTTTAGTTGTAAAACAATTATAAAGTGATCGCATTTGTACCACACAGCCCTCATTAATATTATTATCGGAGTTATGACCTATACCTATGACCTTCATAGAAACAGGATTTGTTTTAATTGACAACCTTTCAAGCATAGCCTTTGTGATAAAGGATGTTTGACTGCCTGAATCTAATAAAGTGCGGACCATTATTGGTTCGTTAGCTGAATTGAAAACATAAATTTGGGCAGTTGATAATAAAACTTGACTATAGTTTTCCTTGCTAGAAATATTTGAAATAATACACGAATCATTACCTTGAGCATCGTTGACTTTAGATTGATCAACTGAATGCAGTAATGTATTATGTCGTTTTTGGCAAATTTTACAAGGCCCCATTCGACATTCGCTTACAGGGTGACCTTGTCTCAAACAATTATTACATAGTTTATACTTAGATATATCATTCAACTTATCCCTTATAGATTTGGATTTAAATATAGGACAGTCATAAATTCTATGGTTGCCGTCGCAAATAATGCACTTATATTGTTGACTGCTGTTTTTATTTGTAGCAGCAACGAAGGACTTAGAAATATTATTATTATTTGGTCTGACATTGTGGCTAAAATACCGCTGTTTATTATTGTTGCTTGACATTGAACTATTTATTTTTAGGGAGTTATAATCAGACCTAACATTATTACGCATCGATTCTAAAATGTATGCACGATCAATTAAAATTTATTAAATTCTTCTAAACTTGGAATGTCACCTAAATTATTGCGCTGTTCTTCCCACTTCATAAGTGTTTGCGCATCGAGCTTAGACGATACCAAAAAAATTATCAAAGTATCCCAGTGTTCTGTACATTGCCCTAGACTGGCTAAGGCGCGTAGGTTTTTAGTCACGTGGTCAACTAGATAACGCAATGAAGTGTCCGATTCACGAGTAATTTTTTCAATATTAAATAAGGATTTCAAATGATGGTTTGTCATCAATTTTTTATTGTTGTAACGATCATAAAGTAATTGAAAGGCGTTATTGTAATTTGATGATGAAACCTCAATATTAGATATGACACGAGCCGCATCACCTTCTAGGTATGAAAGTAAATAATGAAATTTTTGTATCAAAGATAAGCGCTTGTTATTATGAATTAGGTTAGTGAATGTGTCGCGAAACTCGAGCCAGCGAAAATACGATCCATCAAACTTAGCAATTTGTATTTGAGGTAAGGCAATGTTGTATTCAGTGTTGTCGACACTGCACTGAGCTTCATGAAATAAAGATTCACGACGTTTCTTGTCTTGTTCAAAAGTTTTTAATTCGTTTTGTTGTTCGATCATATTTTTAGCCATTGCAGTACAAAATATGAAATCTTGTTCAATACGCTCTCTTTCATCCAGCTCAGTCTCTAAATTTTCGGAATTGATTAATTCAATCTGAGTTTGCAACTCATCATATTTAGCAGAGAGAACTTCGAAACGGCCAATCTTTAGTGACAGTTCGGCTAATTCAATGCTACTTAAGGTAGGTTGCCCTGTTATATTATTTAAATAATTTTTAAATTTAGTAATTTGACCCTTAATGGAACTTCTTTTTAAAGTTAAGTCCTTTAAGGAAGAGTCTTCAAATTCTGTCATTTTAATTATATACTTGGTGTAGTAAATTTGTATATAAGAGATATTTAAAACTTGTCGAAACAAAAAATGAGATTTTACAAAATAATAAAAATCTCTTATCTGATACGCTCCTCAATTGGTGATAGATAGGAAGCCAGCGGCGCACAGCAGCTGATCTCTCGTACTGAAGAACGGCACCAACACCAAGCGTATCCTGGACAGCGACCCTGGAATAGTCGGCAAATTTGTTTTGATATTTGACCAATACAAGGCTAAAAGTAAATCAAATGTGTCTTGTTTTATAATATATTTGCACCGACTATTGTATTGACACGTAATGAGAGTTACTATGTACAAAATTTACGAAAATCGTAATAATTTTAAAAGATAATTTTAAGAAACTGTTAATAATAGAATGTTATCGTATTTAAATCAAAGATTTTAGTATCTAGGACTTATAATTTGTAATTTCTGAGGTTTTACACGAACCGACACGTAGTCACAAGGTGAAAGCTATTTGAATTGATTTTAGTGGAAAATATGGATAATTTGGTATAAGGATGCTGTTTAGGAAGTAAAGAGGAAATAGCAGGGCACTTATCTTGGGATTAATGCTGCGAGGTGATGCTTTTGCTGCGTCACTGCCCGGCGAGGTCCAATGTGTCCCGTCTTCCTGAATTACTCCACGGCCCGAAGTTCCCGTCGCAGGAACAACGAAGACGATGCTGTGCGATGACACGTAGCCGATGTGGAGCCTTGTGTTCGCTGGTACAAGTCCTTTGTTCTCACGCGAAGTCCAAATTCCGGATGTACAATTTTGGGGATTGTACTGTCCTGTCACGGTCGCCAATGTTTCGTCTCGTAGGGAACGATATGGAATTTCCAAAAGAAACTCGAAAAAATGAATTTAGAAGATATAATCTGACTTATTACAATATTTAAATTGTGTTGAAGCGAAAATCGCAGTTAAAAAATAAGTGACAAAAAACAAAGTATTTTTCTACCGTCAATTCTACAATAATTATTATACCCGTAAAAATATCTTAAATAATCAAACGCCTGATAGATAAAAAAAGCAAACTAGCTATCGGGCGTGAACATACTCCCCCCCGTTGAAGGCGCAGTTCTTCAACTTGTAGATTCTTCTTCATTTAGCAAAGGGCAGAGACGAACAAGAGGCCGACGATAACATCCGGCAATAGTGTTGACATCAGCGACGCGAGATACCCCATCGGGCCCAGGGAATAACTTTAGTATTCGTCCAGTACGCCAACTTAGTGGGGAAATGGAATCCTCCTTCAATAATACTAAGTCTCCGACCTTAAGTGCAGCCATGTTGGATTTCCATTTTGTTCGAGTCTGCAGCTCGCATATGTACTCGTTCTGCCATCTGCACCAAAAATGTTGCCGGATCTGCTCGAGTCGTTCGTAGCGCTTGACTTGAGGCTCCTTAGAGTCGCAGCTTGCAGATGGTAGCGCATTTAGTGGTCTCCCGATAAGGAAGTGCCCTGGGGAAAGGAAAAGGAAATCATCGGGAGATGAAGATAATGGGCACAACGGACGACTATTCAATATAGCCTCCACCTGTGCGAATAATGTAGTAATTTCTTCGAAGGTTAAACGGGAGTTGCCCATGACACGCCTGATATGGTGCTTGGCTGACTTAACACCAACCTCCCAAATACCACCGAAATGAGGAGCGTACGACGGCGTAAAAATGAATTTAATATTGGCTTGAGCTGTAGTGCGTTGCTAAAATTTTCTATATACGTATTTAATTGCTTCGACGCTCCTACAAAATTGCGCCCATTATCCGAAAATATTTCAGCCGGCCTTCCGCGTCGCGACACAAATCTTTCCAATGTCATAATAAAAGCTTCTTTAGTAAGATCACTCACAGCCTCCAAATGCAGACATTTGTAACGAAGACAAACAAACAAACATAGGTAACATTTTAACAATTTTGCGCCGCGCCCCTTTCGATTAACTATATAAAATGGACCGGCCATGTCAATACCTACAGAATTGAACGGGAAATCAGGCGTAATGCGCTGAGTAGGTAGCTCTCCCATTTTCGGAGATATAGTATGACCTTGAACCCGTTTGCATCGAACACAATTATTTACGGTGGTGCGGGCAAGATGTCTACCTTTTATAGGCCAAATTGTTTGTCTTATTGTTGCTAGTAATAGCTGAGGACCGGCGTGCATATTACGTATATGTTCATACTTAAACAATAATTTAGAAATTTGGTGAGAAGAATCTAATAAAATCGGATGAATTTTATCATATGTGTAGTTAGAGGATTTTAGACGTCCTCCAACACGTATCAAGCCGTCATTATCGATAAAAGGGGATAAATTTAATAATTTTGATTTAGAGCTTAGTGATTTTTTGCCTTGCAATAATTTGTATTCTATAGGAAAGCTTTGCATTTGAGCAATTAAACATAGTGATTTAAAGGATAGTGATATTTCGTCTGCTGTTAGTGGTCCAAGACGCCTCTGAGAGATATTTCGAACATTTATATTGAATATAAAACGTTTTACGTAAGCGAAAGCTCGTTGTAATCTATTAAAATTAGAAAAACGTTCAAAATGAATAATAGTTTCAAGTACGATTGCAGTCGTACTACATTTTAATTCAGGCAATTCTACGACGTTATTATGTGGATTTAAAGTGGGCCACTCGCTCTTATCCTTTAGTAAAAATGAAGGTCCATTCCACCACAATTTTGAATTCTGTAACTCCCTAAATCTAGAGCCTCGCGAAATCATATCCGCGGGATTTTGATTTGTAGGTACTTCTTTATAATTCTTAGTTTTATCTTGAATTTCGACTGCTCTATTAGCTACAAAGGTTTTTAATTTTGATGCATCACTCTTTAACCATCCTAACACGACAGTAGAATCAGACCAATGAGTTATAGAATTTACAGTGAATCTTATTGACCTTACTACACTCTCAGTAAGTCGACTGGCTAGCAAAGCAGCGCAAAGCTCTAAACGAGGCACTGAAGTGGGCTTTAGTGGCGCCACCTTGGATTTAGAACATAAAAGATTTATTTGGACATCCTCACTATGTAACGATACCGTTCTTATGTATAAACAATCACCGTATCCTGCCAATGAAGCATCACAAAAACAATGAATTTCTATAATATTATGTGAGTCGCTTAATATACATCTAGGAATTTGAAAACTTGATAATAATGAGAGGTCCGCTGAGAACTCTTCCCTCGCATCATGAATATTTTTGGGGCTGGTTCATCCCAATGTAACTTAATTTGCCATAATTTCTGTAACATTAATTTAGGTAACATTATATAAGGACTTAGTAGTCCAAGCGGATCAAAAATTTTGAAAGCATCAGACATTATGCTTCTTTTTGTAATTATGGATCTAATTAAAGGTTTATTAATTGGAAAATTTAATGTATCACTGTTAGGATTCCAACCCAAGCCAAGCGTACTAGCTGCTTCACTTATAGTTAAACTGTCTTGTATATTAATTTTAGAAGAATCAAACATAGAAATTAAATTAGTTTTGTACTTACGCAAATTTAAACCAGCCTTGTTTAATTCTCGAGATACAGAATCTTTAATGAATTGCAATTCATCAACATTATTAGTGCCGGTTATTAAATCATCGACATAACAGTCTCTCTGTATTATATCTTTAATAAGAATGTCCTCGCACTCTTCTCCTATCTGCCATAGACACCTAGTGCTTAGGTAACTGGCACATGCGGTACCGTAGGTGAGTGTGTTTAATTGCAGCGTTTTAATAGGCAATGACTCATCCTCTCTCCATAAAATGAGCTGTAGATTTCGGTCTTTAGGATGTAAATCAAATTGGCGATAAAATTTCTCTATATCACCGCAAATAAGATATTTATACAGACGAGCTCGAATCAAAATAAAGAAAAGAGAATCCTGCATATTTGGTCCGACCATCAGTAAGTCATTAAGAGAAAAGCCAGAAGAGGAGGATGCAGAGCCATCAAAAACCACACGAAGTTTAGTTGATTCGCTGGTGATTTTAAATACTGCATGATGACATAAAAAGTAAGATGGGTTTGGTTTATTGACAGGTGATTCAGATAGATGGCCTAAATTTTCATATTCCTTTATAAATGCAGTATATTGCTTCTTTAGTGAAGGATTTCTTCTAAAACGTTTCTCTAGATTCAAAAAACGCCTTTTAGCAAGTTCGAATGAATCTCCTAAACAATTAGATGAATCACGAAGAGGAAGTCTAACTCTAAATCTACCTGACGATAATCGTATTGTATTGGCATTGAAATGATCTTCACATGCTACCTCTGTCGCACTTAAAATCGTTTTCTGTGGCACTTCCTCTAACTGCCAAAATTTTGTGAGCTGCTGGTTTAAATCAGTATCAATTATTTCTACTTCGTCATTAACAATATTACTGTTAGAGAATTTTACATTATTATTTATTGAACCACCTACTAGCCACCCTAGAACCGAATTTTGTAATTTAGGTTTATTTTCACCTAATGATATTTGTTCATTTATTAAGAGATCCCAAAAAACATCGGCTCCTATAAGTATATCTATAGGAGCTGGGCGATTAAAATCTGGATCAGCCAATTGTAAATGACTAGGTATATTTAATAATTTTATATCTATTGGAGCCTTTGGTAGAACCCCAGTAATTGTGTCTAGAACTAAACAATTTATTTTAGTTGTAAAACAATTATAAAGTGATCGCATTTGTACCACACAGCCCTCATTAATATTATTATCGGAGTTATGACCTATACCTATGACCTTCATAGAAACAGGATTTGTTTTAATTGACAATAGTTGAATGATATATCTAAGTTTATACTTAGATATATCATTCAACTTATCCCTTATAGATTTGGATTTAAATATAGGACAGTCATAAATTCTATGGTTGCCGTCGCAAATAATGCACTTATATTGTTGACTGCTGTTTTTATTTGTAGCAGCAACGAAGGACTTAGAAATATTATTATTATTTGGTCTGACATTGTGGCTAAAAAACCGCTGTTTATTATTGTTGCTTGACATTGAACTATTTATTTTTAGGGAGTTATAATCAGACCTAACATTATTACGCATCGATTCTAAAATGTATGCACGATCAATTAAAATTTATTAAATTCTTCTAAACTTGGAATGTCACCTAAATTATTGCGCTGTTCTTCCCACTTCATAAGTGTTTGCGCATCGAGCTTAGACGATACCAAAAAAATTATCAAAGTATCCCAGTGTTCTGTACATTGCCCTAGACTGGCTAAGGCGCGTAGGTTTTTAGTCACGTGGTCAACTAGATAACGCAATGAAGTGTCCGATTCACGAGTAATTTTTTCAATATTAAATAAGGATTTCAAATGATGGTTTGTCATCAATTTTTTATTGTTGTAACGATCATAAAGTAATTGAAAGGCGTTATTGTAATTTGATGATGAAACCTCAATATTAGATATGACACGAGCCGCATCACCTTCTAGGTATGAAAGTAAATAATGAAATTTTTGTATCAAAGATAAGCGCTTGTTATTATGAATTAGGTTAGTGAATGTGTCGCGAAACTCGAGCCAGCGAAAATACGATCCATCAAACTTAGCAATTTGTATTTGAGGTAAGGCAATGTTGTATTCAGTGTTGTCGACACTGCACTGAGCTTCATGAAATAAAGATTCACGACGTTTCTTGTCTTGTTCAAAAGTTTTTAATTCGTTTTGTTGTTCGATCATATTTTTAGCCATTGCAGTACAAAATATGAAATCTTGTTCAATACGCTCTCTTTCATCCAGCTCAGTCTCTAAATTTTCGGAATTGATTAATTCAATCTGAGTTTGCAACTCATCATATTTAGCAGAGAGAACTTCGAAACGGCCAATCTTTAGTGACAGTTCGGCTAATTCAATGCTACTTAAGGTAGGTTGCCCTGTTATATTATTTAAATAATTTTTAAATTTAGTAATTTGACCCTTAATGGAACTTCTTTTTAAAGTTAAGTCCCTTAAGGAAGAGTCTTCAAATTCTGTCATTTTAATTATATACTTGGTCTAGTAAATTTGTATATAAGAGATATTTAAAACTTGTCGAAACAAAAAATGAGATTTTACAAAATAATAAAAATCTCTTATCTGATACGCTCCTCAATTGGTGATAGATAGGAAGCCAGCGGCGCACAGCAGCTGATCTCTCGTACTGAAGAACGGCACCAACACCAAGCGTATCCTGGACAGCGACCCTGGAATAGTCGGCAAATTTGTTTTGATATTTGACCAATACAAGGCTAAAAGTAAATCAAATGTGTCTTGTTTTATAATATATTTGCACCGACTATTGTATTGACACGTAATGAGAGTTACTATGTACAAAATTTACGAAAATCGTAATAATTTTAAAAGATAATTTTAAGAAACTGTTAATAATAGAATGTTATCGTATTTAAATCAAAGATTTTAGTATCTAGGACTTATAATTTGTAATTTCTGAGGTTTTACACGAACCGACACGTAGTCACAAGGTGAAAGCTATTTGAATTGATTTTAGTGGAAAATATGGATAATTTGGTATAAGGATGCTGTTTAGGAAGTAAAGAGGAAATAGCAGGGCACTTATCTTGGGATTAATGCTGCGAGGTGATGCTTTTGCTGCGTCACTGCCCGGCGAGGTCCAATGTGTCCCGTCTTCCTGAATTACTCCACGGCCCGAAGTTCCCGTCGCAGGAACAACGAAGACGATGCTGTGCGATGACACGTAGCCGATGTGGAGCCTTGTGTTCGCTGGTACAAGTCCTTTGTTCTCACGCGAAGTCCAAATTCCGGATGTACAATTTTGGGGATTGTACTGTCCTGTCACGGTCGCCAATGTTTCGTCTCGTAGGGAACGATATGGAATTTCCAAAAGAAACTCGAAAAAATGAATTTAGAAGATATAATCTGACTTATTACAATATTTAAATTGTGTTGAAGCGAAAATCGCAGTTAAAAAATAAGTGACAAAAAACAAAGTATTTTTCTACCGTCAATTCTACAATAATTATTATACCCGTAAAAATATCTTAAATAATCAAACGCCTGATAGATAAAAAAAGCAAACTAGCTATCGGGCGTGAACATACTCCCCCCCGTTGAAGGCGCAGTTCTTCAACTTGTAGATTCTTCTTCATTTAGCAAAGGGCAGAGACGAACAAGAGGCCGACGATAACATCCGGCAATAGTGTTGACATCAGCGACGCGAGATACCCCATCGGGCCCAGGGAATAACTTTAGTATTCGTCCAGTACGCCAACTTAGTGGGGAAATGGAATCCTCCTTCAATAATACTAAGTCTCCGACCTTAAGTGCAGCCATGTTGGATTTCCATTTTGTTCGAGTCTGCAGCTCGCATATGTACTCGTTCTGCCATCTGCACCAAAAATGTTGCCGGATCTGCTCGAGTCGTTCGTAGCGCTTGACTTGAGGCTCCTTAGAGTCGCAGCTTGCAGATGGTAGCGCATTTAGTGGTCTCCCGATAAGGAAGTGCCCTGGGGAAAGGAAAAGGAAATCATCGGGAGATGAAGATAATGGGCACAACGGACGACTATTCAATATAGCCTCCACCTGTGCGAATAATGTAGTAATTTCTTCGAAGGTTAAACGGGAGTTGCCCATGACACGCCTGATATGGTGCTTGGCTGACTTAACACCAACCTCCCAAATACCACCGAAATGAGGAGCGTACGACGGCGTAAAAATGAATTTAATATTGGCTTGAGCTGTAGTGCGTTGCTAAAATTTTCTATATACGTATTTAATTGCTTCGACGCTCCTACAAAATTGCGCCCATTATCCGAAAATATTTCAGCCGGCCTTCCGCGTCGCGACACAAATCTTTCCAATGTCATAATAAAAGCTTCTTTAGTAAGATCACTCACAGCCTCCAAATGCAGACATTTGTAACGAAGACAAACAAACAAACATAGGTAACATTTTAACAATTTTGCGCCGCGCCCCTTTCGATTAACTATATAAAATGGACCGGCCATGTCAATACCTACAGAATTGAACGGGAAATCAGGCGTAATGCGCTGAGTAGGTAGCTCTCCCATTTTCGGAGATATAGTATGACCTTGAACCCGTTTGCATCGAACACAATTATTTACGGTGGTGCGGGCAAGATGTCTACCTTTTATAGGCCAAATTGTTTGTCTTATTGTTGCTAGTAATAGCTGAGGACCGGCGTGCATATTACGTATATGTTCATACTTAAACAATAATTTAGAAATTTGGTGAGAAGAATCTAATAAAATCGGATGAATTTTATCATATGTGTAGTTAGAGGATTTTAGACGTCCTCCAACACGTATCAAGCCGTCATTATCGATAAAAGGGGATAAATTTAATAATTTTGATTTAGAGCTTAGTGATTTTTTGCCTTGCAATAATTTGTATTCTATAGGAAAGCTTTGCATTTGAGCAATTAAACATAGTGATTTAAAGGATAGTGATATTTCGTCTGCTGTTAGTGGTCCAAGACGCCTCTGAGAGATATTTCGAACATTTATATTGAATATAAAACGTTTTACGTAAGCGAAAGCTCGTTGTAATCTATTAAAATTAGACAAACGTTCAAAATGAATAATAGTTTCAAGTACGATTGCAGTCGTACTACATTTTAATTCAGGCAATTCTACGACGTTATTATGTGGATTTAAAGTGGGCCACTCGCTCTTATCCTTTAGTAAAAATGAAGGTCCATTCCACCACAATTTTGAATTCTGTAACTCCCTAAATCTAGAGCCTCGCGAAATCATATCCGCGGGATTTTGATTTGTAGGTACATAACGCCAGAGGGAATTCTTAGTTTTATCTTGAATTTCGACTGCTCTATTAGCTACAAAGGTTTTTAATTTTGATGCATCACTCTTTAACCATCCTAACACGACAGTAGAATCAGACCAATGAGTTATAGAATTTACAGTGAATCTTATTGACCTTACTACACTCTCAGTAAGTCGACTGGCTAGCAAAGCAGCGCAAAGCTCTAAACGAGGCACTGAAGTGGGCTTTAGTGGCGCCACCTTGGATTTAGAACATAAAAGATTTATTTGGACATCCTCACTATGTAACGATACCGTTCTTATGTATAAACAAGCACCGTATCCTGCCAATGAAGCATCACAAAAACAATGAATTTCTATAATATTATGTGAGTCGCTTAATATACATCTAGGAATTTGAAAACTTGATAATAATGAGAGGTCCGCTGAGAACTCTTCCCTCGCATCATGAATATTTTTGGGGCTGGTTCATCCCAATGTAACTTAATTTGCCATAATTTCTGTAACATTAATTTAGGTAACATTATATAAGGACTTAGTAGTCCAAGCGGATCAAAAATTTTGAAAGCATCAGACATTATGCTTCTTTTTGTAATTATGGATCTAATTAAAGGTTTATTAATTGGAAAATTTAATGTATCACTGTTAGGATTCCAACCCAAGCCAAGCGTACTAGCTGCTTCACTTATAGTTAAACTGTCTTGTATATTAATTTTAGAAGAATCAAACATAGAAATTAAATTAGTTTTGTACTTACGCAAATTTAAACCAGCCTTGTTTAATTCTCGAGATACAGAATCTTTAATGAATTGCAATTCATCAACATTATTAGTGCCGGTTATTAAATCATCGACATAAAAGTCTCTCTGTATTATATCTTTAATAAGAATGTCCTCGCACTCTTCTCCTATCTGCCATAGACACCTAGTGCTTAGGTAACTGGCACATGCGGTACCGTAGGTGAGTGTGTTTAATTGCAGCGTTTTAATAGGCAATGACTCATCCTCTCTCCATAAAATGAGCTGTAGATTTCGGTCTTTAGGATGTAAATCAAATTGGCGATAAAATTTCTCTATATCACCGCAAATAAGATATTTATACAGACGAGCTCGAATCAAAATAAAGAAAAGAGAATCCTGCATATTTGGTCCGACCATCAGTAAGTCATTAAGAGAAAAGCCAGAAGAGGAGGATGCAGAGCCATCAAAAACCACACGAAGTTTAGTTGATTCGCTGGTGATTTTAAATACTGCATGATGACATAAAAAGTAAGATGGGTTTGGTTTATTGACAGGTGATTCAGATAGATGGCCTAAATTTTCATATTCCTTTATAAATGCAGTATATTGCTTCTTTAGTGAAGGATTTCTTCTAAAACGTTTCTCTAGATTCAAAAAACGCCTTTTAGCAAGTTCGAATGAATCTCCTAAACAATTAGATGAATCACGAAGAGGAAGTCTAACTCTAAATCTACCTGACGATAATCGTATTGTATTGGCATTGAAATGATCTTCACATGCTACCTCTGTCGCACTTAAAATCGTTTTCTGTGGCACTTCCTCTAACTGCCAAAATTTTGTGAGCTGCTGGTTTAAATCAGTATCAATTATTTCTACTTCGTTATTAACAATATTACTGTTAGAGAATTTTACATTATTATTTATTGAACCACCTACTAGCCACCCTAGAACCGAATTTTGTAATTTAGGTTTATTTTCACCTAATGATATTTGTTCATTTATTAAGAGATCCCAAAAAACATCGGCTCCTATAAGTATATCTATAGGAGCTGGGCGATTAAAATCTGGATCAGCCAATTGTAAATGACTAGGTATATTTAATAATTTTATATCTATTGGAGCCTTTGGTAGAACCCCAGTAATTGTGTCTAGAACTAAACAATTTATTTTAGTTGTAAAACAATTATAAAGTGATCGCATTTGTACCACACAGCCCTCATTAATATTATTATCGGAGTTATGACCTATACCTATGACCTTCATAGAAACAGGATTTGTTTTAATTGACAACCTTTCAAGCATAGCCTTTGTGATAAAGGATGTTTGACTGCCTGAATCTAATAAAGTGCGGACCATTATTGGTTCGTTAGCTGAATTGAAAACATAAATTTGGGCAGTTGATAATAAAACTTGACTATAGTTTTCCTTGCTAGAAATATTTGAAATAATACACGAATCATTACCTTGAGCATCGTTGACTTTAGATTGATCAACTGAATGCAGTAATGTATTATGTCGTTTTTGGCAAATTTTACAAGGCCCCATTCGACATTCGCTTACAGGGTGACCTTGTCTCAAACAATTATTACATAGTTTATACTTAGATATATCATTCAACTTATCCCTTATAGATTTGGATTTAAATATAGGACAGTCATAAATTCTATGGTTGCCGTCGCAAATAATGCACTTATATTGTTGACTGCTGTTTTTATTTGTAGCAGCAACGAAGGACTTAGAAATATTATTATTATTTGGTCTGACATTGTGGCTAAAAAACCGCTGTTTATTATTGTTGCTTGACATTGAACTATTTATTTTTAGGGAGTTATAATCAGACCTAACATTATTACGCATCGATTCTAAAATGTATGCACGATCAATTAAAAATTTATTAAATTCTTCTAAACTTGGAATGTCACCTAAATTATTGCGCTGTTCTTCCCACTTCATAAGTGTTTGCGCATCGAGCTTAGACGATACCAAAAAAATTATCAAAGTATCCCAGTGTTCTGTACATTGCCCTAGACTGGCTAAGGCGCGTAGGTTTTTAGTCACGTGGTCAACTAGATAACGCAATGAAGTGTCCGATTCACGAGTAATTTTTTCAATATTAAATAAGGATTTCAAATGATGGTTTGTAATCAATTTTTTATTGTTGTAACGATCATAAAGTAATTGAAAGGCGTTATTGTAATTTGATGATGAAACCTCAATATTAGATATGACACGAGCCGCATCACCTTCTAGGTATGAAAGTAAATAATGAAATTTTTGTATCAAAGATAAGCGCTTGTTATTATGAATTAGGTTAGTGAATGTGTCGCGAAACTCGAGCCAGCGAAAATACGATCCATCAAACTTAGCAATTTGTATTTGAGGTAAGGCAATGTTGTATTCAGTGTTGTCGACACTGCACTGAGCTTCATGAAATAAAGATTCACGACGTTTCTTGTCTTGTTCAAAAGTTTTTAATTCGTTTTGTTGTTCGATCATATTTTTAGCCATTGCAGTACAAAATATGAAATCTTGTTCAATACGCTCTCTTTCATCCAGCTCAGTCTCTAAATTTTCGGAATTGATTAATTCAATCTGAGTTTGCAACTCATCATATTTAGCAGAGAGAACTTCGAAACGGCCAATCTTTAGTGACAGTTCGGCTAATTCAATGCTACTTAAGGTAGGTTGCCCTGTTATATTATTTAAATAATTTTTAAATTTAGTAATTTGACCCTTAATGGAACTTCTTTTTAAAGTTAAGTCCCTTAAGGAAGAGTCTTCAAATTCTGTCATTTTAATTATATACTTGGTCTAGTAAATTTGTATATAAGAGATATTTAAAACTTGTCGAAACAAAAAATGAGATTTTACAAAATAATAAAAATCTCTTATCTGATACGCTCCTCAATTGGTGATAGATAGGAAGCCAGCGGCGCACAGCAGCTGATCTCTCGTACTGAAGAACGGCACCAACACCAAGCGTATCCTGGACAGCGACCCTGGAATAGTCGGCAAATTTGTTTTGATATTTGACCAATACAAGGCTAAAAGTAAATCAAATGTGTCTTGTTTTATAATATATTTGCACCGACTATTGTATTGACACGTAATGAGAGTTACTATGTACAAAATTTACGAAAATCGTAATAATTTTAAAAGATAATTTTAAGAAACTGTTAATAATAGAATGTTATCGTATTTAAATCAAAGATTTTAGTATCTAGGACTTATAATTTGTAATTTCTGAGGTTTTACACGAACCGACACGTAGTCACAAGGTGAAAGCTATTTGAATTGATTTTAGTGGAAAATATGGATAATTTGGTATAAGGATGCTGTTTAGGAAGTAAAGAGGAAATAGCAGGGCACTTATCTTGGGATTAATGCTGCGAGGTGATGCTTTTGCTGCGTCACTGCCCGGCGAGGTCCAATGTGTCCCGTCTTCCTGAATTACTCCACGGCCCGAAGTTCCCGTCGCAGGAACAACGAAGACGATGCTGTGCGATGACACGTAGCCGATGTGGAGCCTTGTGTTCGCTGGTACAAGTCCTTTGTTCTCACGCGAAGTCCAAATTCCGGATGTACAATTTTGGGGATTGTACTGTCCTGTCACGGTCGCCAATGTTTCGTCTCGTAGGGAACGATATGGAATTTCCAAAAGAAACTCGAAAAAATGAATTTAGAAGATATAATCTGACTTATTACAATATTTAAATTGTGTTGAAGCGAAAATCGCAGTTAAAAAATAAGTGACAAAAAACAAAGTATTTTTCTACCGTCAATTCTACAATAATTATTATACCCGTAAAAATATCTTAAATAATCAAACGCCTGATAGATAAAAAAAGCAAACTAGCTATCGGGCGTGAACAATATGCTTTAAAAGACAAGGCCATTTTAAAGGCGGCAAAGTCTAATGAAAAATATAATTTTAATAAAAAACAATATAAATACTTTAAGTACACTTTAAATACGACTTTATTTTTTAATTTTCACCAGTACAGCAAGCAAGACTGACTACTTGTTTTAGAATAAAGACATATTTGATATAGATAATATAATACTAAACTTGCACTATTAATATAGAATGCAATAAATTAAACCCTAATTTAAAAACACCTTGTTTTTTTGTTTGTCCCGATCTGCAACCCTAAATCCCGATTTTCTTGACCTCATGTACCGACTGAAAACAAATCGGACCTGGCAACACTAGTCAGTGGTAATGTAACTTAATTGCACGTCAGTGGTTAAGGGTTAATATCTTTTATTTATCGCGCTCGTTATATGTTAGTATATTTGTACATAAATAATATGAATAAGCCTAGAAAGATTTATGAAATATATTTTCATGAATAATTCAAATAAAATATCAGTTTTATATATTATCTCCATTTATTGTAGTTGGGAAATGAAATGGCCAAAACTTTTCTACAAAAGTGTTGTTTCTACATTACAAAAGATTTCTAAATTCTTTACTAATTTTTTAGCACTGTTAGACTCGTACGCTTAGCACATAAAACTTTTTTCAATAAAGTAAGTATAAAATACAAAAAACATGACGTCACACTATGGCGGCACAATGGCGGACAGTGTTTTCGGCGCCATATAAAAGGCCTATTTTTCAATCAACATTTTTATGGGTTTCTACTGTTTAAAATATTAAAATGTTAGTTTTTTTTTTGGTGAAAATGAATGATTAAGAAGCGATTAGAATGAAAAAAAATAGGTCAAGTAGCCTCAAATGCTCATTTTCTGAGGTTTTTTGTAAAGAGTTTATCCATTTACCGTCTCTTTAGATTGCCAATGCCAATTTGGCACTTTTAAAACAAAATCGACCAATCAACAACGATATCGACAGTGCAACGGTTCTCAGTATATATACTGTACTAGATGTTGCCCGCGACTTCGTCCGCGTTGACATAGTATAATAACAAAGATGGATAGTTTTCCCCTTTTTGTGGTTCCATATACAAAGGGTAAAAACGGGACCCTATTTAAGCAAACGTTGACCCAAACGTCAATAAACTTTCATGTTTCTAACTCAAGAAATGACGGACTTTCATTGAAACTTTCTACACCAATTTCACCCCCTTGGGGGTAGAATTGCCAGAAACGCTTAAATATACGTATCCATTAATTTTTAATCAGTAGTACAAAAATAAAATTTCATGTTTCTAACTCAAGAAATGACGGACTTTCATTCAAAATGTCAACCCCAATTACACCCCCTTGGGGGTAGAATTTCCAAAAACTCTTAAATACCTATCCATTCATTTTTAATCAGCAGTCAAAAAATAAACTTTCATGTTTCTAACTTAAGAAATGACGGACTTTCATTTAAACTTTCAACCCTATTTCACCCCCTTGGGGGTGAAATTTCCAAAAACGCTTAAACATATAATATATCCAATCATTTTTAATCAGTTGCCCAAAAATAAAGTTTCATGTTACTAACTCAAGAAATGACGGACTTTCATTCAAACTTTCAACCCCTATTTCACCCCCTTCGGGGTAAAATTTTCAAAATTCCTTCCTTAGTGGGTATCTACTCAACAAAACAACCCCACTCACCAAATTTCGTGGCACCAAGTTACACTTGAACACTTTTTGCTCAGCGATGATGAATCAGTCAGTCAGTCAGTCAGGACATGTAATTTTATAAGTATAGATTATCTATGGCAACGGTCTTTCAGTTGACCCATTCTTTTAAATCCGGTCGAATGGATGTCAGCACTTCAGCAGGTTGAACTGACTTGCGGCTGCTCTTGTCTCTCAACCCAAAGCTCAAGCGCTCGTTCTTTGGCGCTATTCCGCCATCGCCGAATAATGTCAGATGACATGACGGGTCCTGTCCCGTGGCTTGTTCGGTCTGGCATTGCCAGAACACTTCGGCCAGTGAGGCAGCCTCCAAATCCCAAGGCACAACTCATTGCTTACTTGGAATACTAGGCAGATGCCGTGCGTACATTATGTACATTATGCACGTAGATTATCCCACTTCCTTTGAGTTTTTTTCAAATTATTTGTAGGTATTTGGACTCCAAAGTCCAATCTATTCTATGACTCGGATAGAGACGTTGGTATTACTTATTGCTTTTATAATTAATAAAATAAGTTTTATTAAGTAAACTTACATAATATTAAGTTATAAAAAAATATTTAACCTTGATTAACAACTCTGGGACTTGATTTAGAACTTTGGTGTAATAATAAAAATTATTCCCTAGATTATATTCTATTAAAATAATGGGTTTATTTGCGTTGGTCGGCACTTTTAAAAATAGCCCAAAATTGTATGGACGTTGGATCTTGTCTTTTCAATTAATTAACTAATCAAAGACACCTATCAAAAAAACATTAGCCCAATTAATTACTTACTATTATTGATTTGAAGTCGCAATAAATACACGCACCCGGCACCACTCACCAGTTTTCAATAAGGGATTATCTATGTGCTGGTGCGCATGAGTAATGAGTTTGAAATAATTTGTTTTAAACGTGTTTAGAATTGTGTACCTCTGCTGTGGTAGTGTAATTCGCGTAATTTTTAATGAATCAACGTAGATCATTTTAAAATGAGAAGTGTACGTTGACAATACTTCGAACATAAAAATTATATGGAAATATCAAATTGAAGCATCGCGTTTGTTAGACAAGAATAATTGCTATTTGCTAACATTTTCTCGGAGGTCACGCACGGTATTAACCCTAGAACACTAAACTTATTTTCCAACGCTTGTTACTAACCTTCGTCGTTTCGACTACGACATTTTAGAAAGGCGATTAAAAGGTGTTAATCAAACGAAATGATTACAGTTTTGTTTTTTATTTATTGGAAATGTTGTATTTAAATTATTTATACTACTTTAATAAAGTGATATTATGGCATATTTATTACCCAAACAGCCTTATAATTGAGATCATAGTTTGCAAGACAAGTCAACAAGTTAAATCTTTACTACTACTATTTATGAAGATATTGTGGAAAAAAAAACTTTAAAATTAATTAAATAATGAATGCAAAAGACTAATAAAATGAAAATGAAATAAAAAAAGTAATTATTTATATGTTTGTGGCATATGTCAAATTTGTGCTCTCCACACAACGATTTTTGCACTTGTTGCAAGTAATTTTAGGAGCTATGCCACATGTATTCCTTCTTTTTGTGCAAGAAGTATATGAGCTTTACTATTTTGTCCAGTTTCTATCGTGAAAACCGAAATATTACTACTTTGCAAACAATTTATATGACCATCCATTATGTAAGCTGGATCAATTTCGATATGGTCTTCTTTTTCACTCCCTGATGAATTTTGATTAGCGCTTTCAGCTTGTAATGACATCCAAAGTATTATAGTTATAATAATAATAAACAATATCAAAATAATAAATCCGCAAAAGAATAAAAATGCACAAAAATGTATAAGCCTAATAACACAAAATGTCGCGTTAATACTAACCCTCGTCGTTTCGACGAAACATGGTTGCTGTTATGGCGCTTACAGCCCCCCCACATACAAAATACTACCGTCGGTGGCGAGGGCAACGGGCTGATAGAGATTAGCTGAAGTATGGAAGAAGTGCGATCGCGCGCTCAAAAGATAGAACGAATTTTTTAAAACCGCGTCGTCGAATCGACGAAGGTTAGTAATCCAGGGTTAAGCAAATTGTAGGTAGTTGAACATTTGGGAATGTGACGTTTCCAATTTTTGGCAAGCAATAAATTGTGACTCTTATGTAAATACCCCTTTATTGAAATTTTGTGTACATATATTCGTGATAACAATATTAGATTGTGATGTTTCTACTAACGTTTGTGTTTGTTTTAGGTCAATCAACTCCTGTATTTTGTTTTATGTAATTTTGTTTTGTAACCGTACTCTTGGTACTTCACCAGACCTTCACTACATAGACCAAAGTCTTTTGAGCCACTCTGACATTGGCAACTCACCGAGTCGGCCATTATTAAAATTTAAAAGAAGAAGAAGAAGGATTAATGACAAAGTGTTGGATTATAATAATAATTAATGGGTTTTTTGGCGGGCATATGAAAGAGTGCTGTTGTGTTTTTGTATTATTTTCCTAAAATTGTGTTAGCTGGGTTTTTAATGTGTAATATTGGTAGAATATTAACCATTAGATATTCGTGTTTATGCACAAGTGTAGGAAAGTGATGTAATATCCAGAAACGTGCTATTTTGTGTTCCCTCCAAAACTCCATCGAAAGTTTCAGTAAAGCGTCTACCACTTTACTGAATCGACCGACTTGACTCCTGTGACTGCATTGACTTTTACTTAGACTTTGACTAGACTTTAGACCTGACGATACATGAAAACGATGAAAATTATAATAGGAGGAATATGGTTTTCCCGCCATATTCCTTACCTTTTTACCTTGTCTGTGGCACAACATACACATCCTTTGTGTCAAGTTGCCAAAAAAGAAGAAAAAGAAAGAAAAGAAAGAATAATAATTAATAGGAGAGTTTTGGCGGGCATGTGAAAGAGTGCTGTTGTGTTTTTGTATTATTTTCCTAAAATTGTGTTAGCTGGGTTTTTAATGTGTAATATTATTAGAATATTAACCATTAGATATTCGTGTTCATTCACAAGTGTAGGAAAGTGATGTAATATCCAGAAACGTGCTATTTTGTGTTCCCTCCAAAACTCCATCGAAAGTTCCAGTAAAGCGTCTACCAGTTTACTGAATCGACCGACTTGACTCCTGTGACTGTATTGACTTTTACTTAGACTTTGACTAGACTTTAGACCTGACGATACATGAAAACGATGATGAAAATTATAATAGGAGGAACATGGTTTTCCCGCCATATTCCTTACCTTTTTACCTTGTCTGTGGCACAACATACACATCCTTTGTGTCAAGTTGCCAAAAAAGAAGAAAAAAAAAAATTAATAGTCCAGTTTTAAAGGATTAAAAATGCCTAAAACTCATAACTTCATGGTGGGTAAAGGAAAGTTGCGGAATAAAATAAAATATTTAAGACAGTTGCTAGTTGTTATTATTTCCCTAATAAAGTTATTGTACAGTAGAATACTTCGTAAACAAACAGCAATTTAAACTATTTAACCTTCCAGCTGAAACGGATGATGATACTTAGATCAATTTTACTTGAGTTATAATAACGAAGGCACAGATTACTAAATAGTTAGTACGTAAACGAAGACTTCAAGCGTAGATCAGTGTAGCAGGATTCGTCGGTAAGCAATGTTAATTTCTAATTGAAATGCTAATTTTGTTAATAATTTTTAGGGTTCCGTACCCAAAGGGTAAAAACGGGACTTTTTTTATACTAAAAAATTGCAAAATTATACTTAGGTCAGGAGTCAGGAGTCAGGTTGGACTAGAGCAGTGGTACTCCGTACTCAACTTTTTGTATACGGGCCACAAACACGTTTTGGTGGTTTGGCTGCAAGTTGTAACCATGCGTTGCATGTTCTTCGGTGATTTAAAAGTGGATAAATTTTCATGACTTTTAAGACGATTTTGCCGGTAAGCAAGGGGCCTAATTTTAAAATGGTTCAACCTCACGCGGACCTAGGGTTGCCAGATCAAAAAATCTGATTATCTGGATAACATTTCAAAATGTCGGGATTATGGCATTGTTGACTGGAGAAAAGAAAATGTATGAGTCAAAATTTTAAACTTTATTTTAAAAATAAACAACGGTGTATAGAATATAGAACGGTCGCGTCGCCTCCCATTTTCAAATTATTATTGTGGTAGATAGAATATTTTTGTTAAGAGTTAAGACACGTATATTTGTCGGGAATCTAGACATATATTTGTACTCATGAAATGTCGGGAGAATCCAGGCAATTCCCGACCATCTGGCAACCTTACGCGGGCTACTGATGAAGTCCCGGCATACCGCAGGTTGAGTAAAGCTGGGCTCGAGTCTTAACCCTACCAAATAACGTAGGTCAGCCATCTGCAAATTCAATTTCATAGAGTGTCTAGTTTTATAAGTTTTCAGCGTGAGGGAATGATATATCGGCGATTTGTGCGGTGTCGAAATTCGAATTAGTAACTATGTATGTCACTAGAGGCGCTGTTTCGTGTGTAGGGATTGCAATCCCGCAAAGCGGGATCACGCAAATCCTTTCTATGTCTGTTAGCTACCACTTTCAAGATTTTCCGCAGATAAAAAAGTTGTTTGTCTTATCAAAATAAAGCTACTCACAAAAAATAGCTTGTTAGTAATAAAAAAAATGTTCTAGGGCTCCCTGACTATAAGATGTTAAATCTTTCCATTGCTATGGATTGGACATGTTCGATAAAATTGTTGTTTAACATAATAATATCATTATCATTTTACAATGTTTTAACACATTCCTCAAAATGTGTCTCTGTGTTGAGGCACTCTGTTCATGCTCTGTTCATTATTAACCGACTTAGCTGTGATATTTGCATTTATGACTTTCAAACCTACCAAAAACGTATAAATGATCGTTTGGCGAATGAAAATTATCAAATATATATCAATAAGATACCTAATAACGTAGTCTCTCACCAAATATTGGGTTACAAAACAATATTGTAATATTTGTAAACCAAACGTATTGCCTATGTTCTGAAATAAAACCCAGTTTACTTACCAGTGATCAAGACGTCATCTTACGACGCCGCACTGTATTGTACTGGTATTCCACTAGTAAGACAAGTGTTACGTATTATAATCACATCATAATAAATACATTTAAGTATACGACAATGCACTGGCAAATATTTCGAAACGAATCAACAGTATGGGACCACGGCGATTCTAGGCCTAAGGAGCTCTGGCTAGTATACTGGGATATATTTGTGAACATACTCTAGGTTTTCTGTAATAGACAATCAGTCACTGAAAGACAGATTTGACTGATGTCATTCAATTAAAACGCCTGTGGAATTGTTATGGCAATATTGAAAGCAAGGCGTTGCATTCGAAAATCAATAAATCATTCGAATTTGTGATCAAAACGATTTATCTTTATTATTGTTATTATATATCAAAAACGAAGCTGACCCTAACCTTCGAAATCATAATTTAAACATTTTTGTATAAAAATATTTTTTCCTGCGTTTATTTTAGCTGAATTCTAGTCGAAATAAAATTTTGAAAGTAGCATTCTTTATTACTCTTTTTTTAGTGGTAAATGGATTTAAATCAAAATTCTAAGCTGACTGGGACCTTGGCAAGGAACGTAACAAACCTACAAAAAATGTTTAAATGCTTTTAATTACTTCTGGTCAAAGTTGAAATTTCACTAGTCTTCGTTGTATACGGCCTTAAGGGAGATGGGATACGTCACACTTTTTGTGTGATCGAGTCTGCGGCTTACATACAGTCTGATGGCGCGCGCCATGCAGATTGTACGTAAGCCGCAGACTCGATCACACAAAAAGTGTGACGTGTGCGATCTCCCTGATGGATACCTATTTTAAAACTAATAATGTTATTTCTCGAAGGAAGGAACAATGCTCTGGCAGCCGCTTAACCTGTCGAGCGCGTGTCCGGCCGACTCGCACCTCACCGCGTGCTCGCCTTTCGGCTTCGTCTACCTTAACCTGCTAGTGCAGCTATACGGGGGTCCTGTAGACCGGGGTCACATAAACCGGGGTCACGATGACCCGGGGCTGGACACGGAGTTTGACTTCATAGTGGTGGGCGCGGGCGCGGCCGGCTGCGTCGTCGCCAATAGATTGTCGGCTAACCCTAACTGGAAGGTAAGAAATTCAACCAGCTGACCGCCGCACTTCGTTATGAAGATGGCACTAAATGATGATGATGATATATAAAATAAAAATATGTTAAGTACTACATAATATTAATATAAAAATTATATATTTACTTACCGTATAGTAACTATTTGGTAATCTGTTATATTATCAATTATGGCAAGGGTAACGTTTGTTCTCCGCACAGTTCTCCGCATTAAAATCTTAATTCCTAAATCTTACCTTGAAAATTAAATGACGTATACCTCTTTTTAGGGTTCCGTACCCAAAGGGTAAAAACGGGACCCTGTTTTTTTGAGGAGGGGAAATGCGTTACGTACGAGGTCGACCCAGTAAAACCCTCCGTCATGCGCCTAGTGCGGGAGGGACGGGTACCGCGGAGCGACTTCAACTCCGCCCCTTCCCGCGCGCAGCCGCAACCGGCATCTTCTCCCAGCGGCTTTGGCCGCTGACCTCACCGAGAGCCCCCCAGGCTATAGGGGGGCTATTACTGAGACTTCGATGTCTGTTCGTCTGTCCGTCTGTCTCCAGGCTGTAACTCAAGAACGGTAATAGCTAGAGAGTTGAAATTTTCATAAATTATGTATATCAGTTGCCGCTCTAACAACAAATACTAAAAACAAAATAAAATTAATATTTAAGGGGGGCTCCCATACAACAAACGTGATTTTTTTGGCCTTTTTTGCTCTATATCAATAATGGCAACATGTAGGTACTTGATTTTTTCTCAAGGTCCTTAGTTATATGTGTACTTTGATAATTAATAATAATATTAAAATAAAATAAAAAATTAAGGGGGGCTCCCATAAAAAAAACACAATTTTTGGCCTCTATAACGTTATGGAACCCTTCGTGCGCGAGTCCGACTCGCACTTGGCCGATTATTTTAAGTTCTTAACAATACTTATACCTAGTCGTTAAGGGTGACCGTGGATTGCACCAGATGCGTGGTTAAAGTTAAAGTTATGGTTATAGTTAAGGCTAATTTAGCTTTAACCTTAACTTTGACCGGAGAAATTGACAGATGTCTGTTGCGTTTATTTTTTTATTAAAGCTACAGGCAATGGGATTGAGACTATAAAAATTTAATTATCCGTAAAAATCGACAGGAAAAATATATTTTTAACCCCCGACAAAAAAGAGGGGTGTTATAAGTTTGACGTGTCTGTTTGTCTGTTTGTCTGTGTGTGTATCTGTCCGTGGCATCGTAGCATCCAAACGGGTGGACCGATTTTGATCTAGTTTTTTTTGTTTGAAAGCTGACATGATCGAGAGTGTTCTTAGCTATAATTCATCATCATCAGCCTGCTCAGTGCTGGGCAATCAGGGTTTATCTGGTTCATGAAAGGTCGTTAGCAACTTGTAGTCGTTTGATGGGTTTTATGGTTTTATATTTCATTCTAGTTCGTGACATTTGTTAATATACCATATACGTATACGTAGAAAGTTGACCTGGGGCTGCAACATCACCTGGTAATCAATAGGATATCCAACTCCTCGCCAACTTAGAGTAGAGGTTTCGTGTTTGGGCTCATTTTAATTGCGACAACCAGTGAGAAGTACATAAACAATAAATATTTACATGCTGCTGCTGCAGCATCACCTGGGTTCTATAGGAACCGAGCTTCGTATGAACCCAGAGTGGAGGTTTCATGTTTGGGCTCATATTAACGGCCTCATCGAAAAGGACATTCATAGATGGTAATCATGAGAATATGATTCTGTTGATAGGAATTATTCTGCACTATAACCAACACAAGTTAAAAAGTATGAAATAAAATTAAATTAAGAAATTTAAAAAAACCCCCGCCAAACAACTTTAAAAAGTAATGAAATAACATTTACTGCCTTTAAGTTCAAATAATTCCTAACTTGTGCAAAGTAATATTTTAGTCCATAATTGTTGTCAAGGTGTGTCGGGGGACCTCTAATGTAGATGTTTGATTTCACATTAATTGACAGCGAACTGAATCGAGATAATCAGCGACTTGGCGGTTGTAGGTTGTAGTAGTTTACTTGGCGGTCCCCCGACACACCGTGACAACAATTATGGACTAAAATATTACTTTACACAAGTTAGGAATTATTTGAACTTAAAGGCAGTAAATATTATTTCATTACTTTTTATCTTATAACAACACAGTAAATTTTCACGAAAAAATGTCGATTTAAGTAATTATGAGCGGTTGTGGTTGTAGTTAAATATGGCGTCCTTAATCAGAGATTTGACATTTAGCACTGTAGTTATAGTTAAAGTTACACTTATAGTTACAATAAGTTGGTGCAACCCAAGTTTTATTACAATGAACGATAATGTATTTTCCAGGTACTTCTGATGGAAGCGGGCGGCGAGCAGCCTGAAGTGACTCTAGCTCCAGGTCTACCTCCCCCTCTCATCAGCTCCAACATCGACTGGAACTTCCGCACGCAGCCCAACGGGAGGAGCTGCCTGGCCCTCCCGGGTCGACAGTGCAAGTGGCCTGTGTGAGCAAATATTTTGTAACATTATTATATTTATTAATTATTGACACACAATACCTAGAGCAAGATTAGTCGCCAACGGTCCATACCACTTTGAATACACTTCTCGTCCGATCTCCGAAGTTATAGTCCGGTCTAATTAGACGCAAAAAAATCGAAACCTCGGAATAATTCGCATAGAGCTGAAAATTGGTAGAGAGTAGAGACGTTAAATACACCAATATAAATAAAACCTCAAAAGAAACAGAGGAAAATGGGGAAAAACGGGGAAAATTCTTTGAAAGAGCTTATCTCACGAACTGCTGAAGCAATTTTAATGTTATTTGGCACAGATATAAAATAGACCACGTGTTGGGACATAGGCTATTTTGTTTTTCAGGAAAATTTTCGGTTTGCGTGAAATTTATAATTAACGCGGGCGGAGCTACGCTTAACATCTAGTACTACATACTAGGGTTGTTTGAAATGTTTTCGACCTGACATACTTCTGAGTGACTTGCAAGCGTACTGTTTAGATTTGGTAAGTCACGCAGAAGTATGTTTGGCTGAGAAAAGCCCTCGTATTCTGTAGAACAAGAAGTTCCTCTCTGCCCTGTTAATTATGGATTTCAGGGAAACCGTACATTTTCCCGAGAAACAAAATAGCCAATGTCCTTCCACGTGGTCTACTTTATATCTGTGCCAAATAACATAAAAAATGTTTCAGTCGTTTGTGAGATAAGCTCTTTCAAATATTTTTTCCCGTTTTTCCCCATTTTCCTCTGTTTCTTTGCTCCTATTGGTGGCAACGTGATGTTATATAGCTCAAGTCTTCTTCGATAAATAGACTATCCAACAAAAAATGAATTCTTCAATTCAAAGCAGTAGTTTCACAAATTCTTTAGCTTTATTTTATAAGTCTAGATATGATTTTCCCAAACTTTAAGCCCACCATTTATAAGGAATGGTAAGTCGTATGAAAAAAGTATCTGAATATTTTTTGTAAAGAATTCTATGATCTACACACTTGTCCTACCTATTTTTGTGATAAAATGTACAGTTTGGAGAAAAAACAGGTAAAACCTCATTTTCATAGCTTTGACCTTGAATAAAATTTTTAGCACAAGGAGGATCGCCGGGGACTTTTGAGGTTTTATTTATAATGGTGTATTTAACGTCTCTACCAATTTTCAGCTCTATGCGAATTATTCCGAGGTCGAATGTTTAATTTTCCTGGGGTATTAAGCAACGTCAGGCGCGGTTAGTACTTGGATGGGTGACCGCCTGGGAATACCGCGTGATGTTGGCTTTTTTTTGAAAAACTTACAGCTACAGAATAAATAATAACATTTTTTTACTGGGAATCTAATCTTTTAAGCCAGTAATTATAATTTTGCACTTATTTCTATTTCAGGGGTAAATCGCTAGGTGGCTCGACCGTTATTAATGGATTGGTATATATTCGCGGCAACAGGGAAGACTTTGACAATTGGGCCAGGCTGGGGAATTCAGGGTGGAGCTATGAGGATGTAAGTTGGATGAGTAATTACTAATTACATAAGTTGCCCTGAACCTAAAACAGAAAACTCGTTTGATAGAGAGCGTCCATGAAAAAATAAACCGGTTTAAAATGTTTAAAACGTTTTGAAATAATTAATGCTATCAAAAGTTTTAAACATCTTACAATCGTTTTAAACAGTAAAAAGAAAACTCGGGTACAAAATATTTTAGAATTTTAGACAAAGTAGCTCAATAGATGGCGCTCGAAAGGTACATATTTACTTATCAAGCCGTCGTCGATTTGAATATTTTCAGAAATAATGTGATCACGTGGTAAACTCGACATACAGAGTAATGATTAACAGAGAGGCCATGTTCACAACCTAATAAACGGAATATGTAATTAATTTTGTATTATAATAAAATTCTGTATTATTTTAATATGCTTGTTCTGTACTCACGAATATGAAAAAAAAAAGTATTTTCTCATTATAATACATGACATAATTGATTATACAATGTTTAACAAAATAAAGTATTACTTATATTACGGGGCAAATACATGCCCCAAAGTATTAAACCAAAGTACATGGATTTAAAATTCTGTAAAGTAGATTCAAAAGTGCAATAATAATTCATCATCGTCAGATCGCTCACTGCTGGTAGATATGGAGGTTATTTTATGACCTCAATGAGAAGGGTTCAAATATTTTGTGTTGTTGGTGGTTATTTGCAATACCTTTAATAAATAGGATGTAGACCCATGACGATCAGTTGTACCTGACGCTGCAGCATCACCTGGAATCTATATTTATATTAGTGACCGACTGAACTTTCGGTTTCGGTTTCGGCCAGTTTCGGCCAAATAATCTAGTTTTGGCCTTAGTTTCGGCTTCGGCCGAATTACTAGGTATTTATTTTGTTTTTATTAGTACTTCGTTTTATTTTCATGAAATTGTCTAAGCTTATTCTTATCGAACATTAGAGGTATATTGTTGAATTTTATTTCTAAACGTTTATTTAATATTTTATGTACCTGTTGGTGAATTACGTGCTATGTTCATATTTTAGCAATGTTTCCTAAACAAACTATTGAGTAAATGCTATGAGAAATTGATTATATTGTGTGTGAAGTTTATTTAGTTAATAATTTTATTTGATTATGAGGTATAGCTTTGTTTCCTCACCAGACTTGCAATATAGAGCAAAGTCGACACAAAATCACTCTGACATTGGCAACTCGCTGAGGCCGCCATAGTAAAAAGAAGAAGAAGAGATATAGCTTGCGAGATTTTTCAAGTCAATCATCTCGCCTCATTATTTTCCTTTTACCACGCGTTTAATTTATATTTAAAATAATTAACCTTTAACTATAGACGCGCAGTCTCACAGACCGTTCCTATCCTGCTAGAATCCCCCTGAAGAAAGAAGAAAATTCAGGTTTTCTTAAAAATTTCTATAAAAGCAAACTTATATATGAGACTGAATGTCCGTGTTTTCCATACAAAGAATATGACTGCAATTGATTGTGTTTTCAGTAGTAAATTCCTTGAAATAAATTCTGCCCATGTTTTTTAGGGAAATCGTTCGTTCTTACACATTAAAAACTTGGAGTCGGATAAAAAAAAACGGAACATGATACTGAAAAGTTTCAAGGGATTATTTAAAGAAATGTTACAAAAAGTAAAAAATCCAATTTGACACCTTTTCTTATGTGTTAACAAATGTTACAGAATAGTAAATTTCAGTAAATCGTCGTCATTTTAAATGTTTTATCAAGTTTCGGTTTCGATTTCGGCCGAAACTGTGAGTAAGGCCGAAAATTCGGTTTTGGTTTCGGTTTCCGCTGAAAAATCAGTTTCGTCCGGACACTAATTTATATATAACAACCTCCACAAGTTCAAAAACGATAATTCTACTTGCAATAGAGGTAGGTAACGTTTTTGACCTGCTGGACAAGTTTTTAATGAAAAGTAGATTATATTCATTAAATCAATATAGGTATTATTTTTTTTGTCGTTTTTTAGGAATCTGTTCCCAAAAGAGGCCCTTGGTCCGGGAAGTCTTAAGGGAAGGCCCGAGCCGGTAAACGGTTTGACTCAAACACGTAAATTTTGGTTTGACTCAAACCATTTTGATCGTTTACAAAGCTAGTTTGAACGGTTTGTCAAACATTTACGTGTTTGAAGCTCGTTTGATGAAATTTCATATTTTTGTTGTGTTTGACGCACCGTTTGATCGTGTTCCGATGCATTTGAACAAACTTTGTACCATTCTTTGGAGTACATTATTTCTAACCGACTAAAAAAGAGGAGGTTATCAATTCGACGCGTATGTATGTAATATTTCCAGAACTGCCCAGGTTTCGTATATGTTAGTCTATATCAGCATCTGAACAAATGTGCAAAATTTCAAAAGTGTATGTATGTTTTTATGTTCACATATCTCCGGAACTACAAGTCCGATTTAAATATTTTTTTGTTATACTATTTAGGTAGATATTGTTTAACTTGGGAGACTTCTGTAAGTTTCATCAAAATAGGTTTAGTAGTTTTTGAGATACGGAATTTAATTCTCAATTTCGTAAAATTTTGAAGTCAGTTTTATCTTTTAAAAAATAATATTTATTCGTCACAAGACGTGTACTCCATAGCGCGTATTGAACCAAACTGCGCAGTATCGTTTGACAAACCGTTCAAACCGACCGTTTGATCGTCTCGGGGGCCCTTTACGAGTAGCTTCGCTGTCTATCCGTCTGTCTGTCTCCAGGTTGTACATCAAGTAACGCGGTAGCTAGAGAGCTGAAACTTTCTGAAATTATGTATTTTTGTTGTCACCATAACAACAAATAGAAACAAAATAAAATAAATATCTATGAGGGCTGAAATATTCAAAACAAAAACGCGATTTTTAGGCCTTTTCAGCTTGACATCAATAATGGCAACCGGTAAGTGTTTGAAATATTTAAGAATTCAGAATCATTATATTTAAACTTTAATAATAATCTATACTAATATTAGAATAGTCTGTCACCTTTTTCATCTTTAAACCACTGAACCATTTTTAATAAAATTTAGTGAAGAAAGGACCAAAAATATTTTTTATCCTGAAAAAAATTACGATTCCCACGCGATGAACGATTTTTTGAAGAATTTCCAACGAGATAGCGGCCATCAACTAGTTCATAACAAAATTAATAATAATAAATGATCGAAGTAGGATCTCATACAAAAACAAAATTTTTTGGCCTTTTTTGCTCTATAGGTACGGATAACGGAACCCTTCGCGCGCGAGTCCGACTCGCACTTGGCCAATTTTATTCCTTTATTTAATTAAAAGCATAAAAGTGGCTCAAATGTTAACAATTGTTTAGGCTAATTGTAAGCTATTAAAAAGCCAACATATAACGCTACCAACTATTTTACACTAACTGCCGCAATCACATTGATATTAATTAATGATGAAAACTTCAATGTCGGATGTTTGGCGCTATATAGCCGTAGGGCCATCTTGTCAATTGTCGTGTCAAATACCTTTCATATGTCACGAAATAGCTTCCACATGTCACGATATAGCTGTCATAATAGACATAATAATAATATGACAGTTATATAGCAGACAGGCATGACTGACACGACATTTGACACGAAAGACCTTACGGCTATATAGCATCAAACATCCCTCATTTAATGAAGAATTTGAAATAATTGCACCAGATTGTCGTGTGTAAAAAAATAATAATTGCATAAAATGACATAATTTCTTTGCTCTCTACTTTTAAATGTCGTCGTGGCTTTTATTCACAAAATATTATATTTTTGATAAAATCAAAATATAAGGTTTTAGGGTATTTACTTTCGATCAACATTATTTTTTGTGTAAAGAATGGATATAATGTTCGATAAAATTATAGTTTATCATAATATCATATCATACTAAAATCATGGTGTCACTATGAATATTATTTTTAACGATTTCTTGTGCAGATTTACGATTTTGCTCCAGTGCTAAGATGTTATATCTTTCCATTGCTATGGATTGGACATGTTCAATAAAATTCTTGTCATACTTATTACCATTTTACAATGTTTTGACACATCCGTTAAAATGTCTGTCTCTTTGTTGAGGCACTCTGTAGGGTGACCTGTCCAACAATGAACCACCAAAATTTCCAACCATCATAACTTCAATTTTTTTTTTCAATAAAGTATGCTTATGTGTTTAAGTGAGAATAGTAACTATTTGGCTAAGTATTGGAATATGGTAAATTATTATTTAATTACTATTAACGGAGAAAAATAGCCTTTTTTTTTTAAATTTGGTTTATTGTGTCCATCCCATAGGACACAATGAACCGGGGGGGGGTGTACTACAATGAACCATAAAGTACACATTGAACCATATAGTAATTTACTATTATTAAAAAGGATATATTAAAACAAAACGTTAAACAATCAGTCTTTATTTTCTTAGGAAAGTTTTTTTATCAAAATAGAGTATACCTAATAACATTTTAAACTTTGTAATGAAAACAAGTTTCAATAAATTTTAGATTTCTGAATAAAAACATAACAAAACCTTATTCTTAATGGTTACAAAACATAATATCTTAATTCTAAATTATTATTAATAAAGATCGATTGGTCTTACTTAAAAGTTTTTTAGTGTTGGCACGTTAATCAGTCTTGTCATGATTTAAATAATCAACATAAAAATAATAAAACAAGAAAAATTTAACGCAATGTTAATTGTGACATATCTACGTCAAAAGAAAATGTAGCTTGTCTACGGCTGCTTCCAATTACTTTAGGTTTTGGCAAAATGTATTTAATGTCTTTTATTTGGATTCCTGACATATCAGGTATAATGGGTTCCCAGAAAGTTTGTCGTAGCCTATTTTTAAGTCTTAAGAAACTTACGAAAAAATCTGTATCCTCATCATTGTCGTCTATAATTTCTAATATTTTAGCAACATAGTAAACAGTGCCTTTTTTTTATGAAAACAATATTATGACAAATTCTCCTACTTTTGGGTCTCTTGGCAATGGTTTAAAATTATCATCTAAGGTAATAATATCATTTTCATCGTCATACAAATATTCTTCACCTCCAGACGATGACCCACTGGGCACAAATTCTTCATCGTCTGATGTGTCATCTTATCCATGTTATTATTTAAACTTTCTTTTTAATCTTTTTGAGGAATTTTTTTTCTGTAAATACATTTTTCTTTACCTTTTTTATATCTCTAATGTCTCTTTTCTTCTTCTTCAGTGAAATAGATTCTTTCTCTGGCGTGTCTGTTGCTATGATGCTTTTACCTAGAGTTCTTTTTTTTTAATCGCGAGGTTTAGCTTTAATAGGTGGCATAAACTGCATGGGTGAGATAAAGTGGCTCGTTGTTGGAACTGGTGAAGGAGTACGTGAAGTAAATGTCACAAATGGGGGTGTTATATTATTCAACTCAACCGCCTGAGCTGACATATCCTCGAGTGCCGGTTCTGTAAGTATCGAAGGCGATGTAGGTCTTTCTTCAGTTACATTGTCAGTCACTAAGTCCATGCGAGAAATCTCACCTTCCTGTACTAGAGGAATTTGTGGTCTATCGGTTACGGTACTGGGCAAAAAATCCTCATCAGTAAAAATATTTTCATCAAATGGAAAAATGCCACATTTTTTAAAAGCGTTTACAATGTTCACAGGAGTCATTGCTTTTAAATAAGCAGAACCAACACACTCGGCAATATTGTAGATGGTTATAGGGCGCCCTGGATTTCTCAATAGCCACGAATCCAGTGCTGCATTGTAGTAGGTCTTAAATGGGCCATTCAAACCAACATCAAGAGGCTGCAGCTTTGCTGTTGTGTGTGGATGAAGAGTTAGGATCGTAACACCAGAAGATTTTGCCATATCAAGAGCCTCAATTGAAAGATGACTTTCGTGGTTGTCCATAATTAAAAGGGTTTATTATCTTTAGATGCTGATGTATGCTTAATAAAATGTTTCATAACATCTAAAAATAGTTCAGCATTCATCCACCCTGAAGGTGCAGCCAAACCCAACGTGCCCGATGGTGCACCAGATAACATATGCGGCTGGAATTTCTTTCGTGGGAAAACCATTGCTGGTGGTAAAGATTGACCCGTCGCGCTTACAATAAAGCATGTTGTAACTAAAGTTCCCCTTTCACCACTAGTAACTTTTCCGACGTTCATGCCTTTACGTGCCAAAACTTTTCCTGGCCTTTGTACAGTTGTGGTTGATGTTTCGTCTAAATTATATAGTCTAGTGCCATCAGAAAAGCTAGGATGTCTCTGCATTACAGATTTTAAATTGCTAAAAAACTTTCCTACGGTGTGTTTGTTAAAAGCAGTAGCTCGAGCAATGCTACAGGCTTCTGGTTTTCTCAAAGATAACTCTGGATGTCTTTTTTTGAATGATCGAAGCCATTCAACTCCTGCCATTTCTGCAGCAGTCCATGATGGAGGTATGTTTTTTTTATTGATTTTAGCCATTTGATATGCGACACGACGACAGTCTTTTGAAGAGAGGCCATAAAATATTTGAGCACAATAATCAATGTATTCTTTTAAATAATAATAACCTTCTTCTTCTCGTGTAAAAATTGCATTAACCTCGTAATTTGGAGTTACTCGCTGTATTTCTGGGTTTAATTTGCTCATAGCAACATACCTTCGTACTGTTGGGTAACTGAGGTGGCATTCTTTACTTGCATTTCTAATGCTCATACCTGCCTTAACTAAGTCTATGGCTTTCATCATTGATTCTTCACTATGTCCTCCCTTTTTTCGTGAATTTACTTTAACTCGACCCATCTAAAACAAACAAAATTTGATGTCAGCTACTCCAATCATGTATGTACACAATGCGCCAATAGCTGGTACACAATGAACCGTGGTTCATTGTTGAACATATGAACATGGTTAACTGTAGAACACCCTAGCGTCAATATTTATAAGTTATGAAAACGTTATGAAAAAATATCACTATGAGATCACTTTTATTATCAAAAGCAAGCCAATGAACATAGCTATATAGCTAACTTATTAATAATTTTGCAATCTACGATCCATATCGTACATCAAGCATTTTAAAGTTTTTAAGGAGTAAGCGTTTTGGACGCGCTCGCGTAATTATTTAATTATTTTATTAAAATCAGTTCGCATCGATCAATCAAGGCGATCGCGCGTGCTCGCACACCCGGGTCATTTGATCATCAAGTGTATCAATAAATCAAGTAACGGTATATCAAGACTATCGTTTTATTTATCAAGTAAAAGGAGTAGTAGTCAATCAAGGACGCTACATACTTTATGGTCCTTCGTTTATTATTATTTCGTGAAGTGATCCTAGCAAGGTGCTTCGTGAATAATAAGGACTTCGCGAGTGAAAACACAGACAGTGTGACTATTCGTGAAGTGATCAGTGGACATTGGATTGCAGTGCATTTTTTATCAAGGAAATATCAAGAGTAAAGATGGAAGATCTACTATCAATTCAGCAGCAGTTGGTTGGAGCGATTGAGCAGATCTACTCCAATTACAAGAAAGATGGGCCGGAGCGCAAGACCGGTGACTACATCAGGAGGAGACTGGAAACCCTGGATCAATACTGGCAGGAGTTTCAAAATAACCACGTCAAGCTATGTGGTTATAGCGACAAGTCTCACGATTATTTCGTGACCGATCAGTTCGAGGCAACCAAGGAGCGCTACGGACACATCCGGTCGGTCATCATGAACTATCAAGCACGGGACGGCAAGCCGAGTACACCGCTGCTGCGGCCGGCGACTCCGTTGGGCGGCGCGGCGACGCCGCAACCACCCGCGCGCACCTCGTCTCCAGCAGCAAGGCAAGACGGCGCGCACGAGGGAGAAAATCAGGTAACTTTCAGGGCTCAGGGCGTCAACAGC
Organism: Polyommatus iphigenia; assembly: GCA_963422495.1. Lineage (NCBI taxonomy): Eukaryota > Metazoa > Arthropoda > Insecta > Lepidoptera > Lycaenidae > Polyommatus > Polyommatus iphigenia. Next base: position 864,916 of record OY730183.1, read on the forward strand.
AGGACGGACGAGTTGCTCAGGAAGCAAGCGAGCAACTTTAGAGCTCTACAGAGAAAGGTAACTAGAGTTAACTTAGATACGGAGTTAGATAAATGGGAGCTAGAAGACATACTGAAAACATTACATTCTCGTTGGTCGGTAATTGATTCCTTACATCTCGAAATAGTGAGCTAGAGGGTAAAAATAAAGAATACGATTCAGCATTTTATCATTACGAGCAATTGTACGAAGACATCAAGAAGTCTATCAATAGGAAAATCAGGTCCATGTGTCATAGGGAGAAGTCGACTCCGCAGATGGAGCTGCCTACTTTTAGCGGAAGTTTCCAGCAGTGGACGTCATTCAAGGACTTATTCACGGAGACTATTCATACCAACGCATCTCTATCAGGCGCACAGAAGATGCAATTTTTAAAGGGCAAGCTCCGAGGTGAAGCTGAGCGTTTAGTTCAACATCTGCAGATTAGCTCAGACAACTACATCACCTGCTGGGAGATATTAAATAATAGGTATAATAATAGGAAACTTATTTTTACGTCGCATATCAATACGTTAATGAACCTTCCAGTGTCGCAGCAAGCATCGTTAGGACATATCAAGAGAATCCACGATACGTCACTGGAATCATTAAACGCTATCAAAAATTTAGGTGTAGATATAAGTACATGGGATCCTCTACTAGTACATATTTTGAGCCAAAAACTTGACGCCGACACATACAACGAGTACGTATCATCATTAAAGCAGCCGAGGGAATTGCCTAGTCTAAAGGAATTTCTAGATTTTCTCGAAACAAAATTTACAGCGCTAGAGACTTCACGGAAAAAGCAAGAAAATCCGACGGCAAAGCCTAGTGCAAAACATACATATAATTTTAATCATAACTCTAATTCGGACAATCGTTTTAATTACAAGAAACCAACATATTTTTCGCAATCGAAAGTATCAAGTAACCGAGTCAATAAACCTGCATATCCGGTAAAAACAGCTTGTTATTTTTGTTCAAACCGCGGACATGGCTTATATTATTGCGCAAAATTTCTAGAACTACCTAATCATTTGAAGCGAAAATTAATTATTGACAAGAATTTATGCAAAAATTGTCTCTACGATCATGAAGGTAAAGGTTGTTATTCCGAATCACGTTGTCGAGAATGCAACGGCAACCATAATTCAATTTTGCACGATGCATTTTGCAACAGTTCATTCACGCCGAAAAATGCAGAGTCGAAGATTTCGAAAGCGGGGGTTGGTAACACTCATGTGTCAGTAGAGGGCAAGGACCCCGAAATTCTGTTGGCAACAGCCATGGTGCGGGTTCAGGCTCGGGATGGCACCTATCATAATATTAGGGCATTGTTAGATCAAGGATCAGAGACCACGCTCATATCAGAGAGAGTAGCTCATATTTTAGGTTTACCGCGCAAACATTGCCAGGGAACCATAACTGGTATAGGCGAAAAGGAGAGCAACTGCAAGGGAATCATTAAAATTAAGTGTAGGTCTAATCAAGAAGACTTCTCGTTCGAAACGGATGCTTATATCATGAAAACTTTAATCAAGAATCTGCCCTCCTACAGCTTCCCTAAACCAGATTGGCCCGCATTAGAAAATTTACCTCTAGCAGATCCTTTCTTCAATGTGAGAAGACCAGTAGACCTTCTCCTTGGAGTGGATGTTTTTAGCAATTTATTGTTGGATGGAATTTACAAGGCTGGACCGACTCTACCTATGGCGCAAAAAACGCGCTTAGGTTGGATTTTGAGCGGTTACGTAAAGAGAAGCTTTAAGTGTAACATAATTGTGCATGATATCAACGACATCAGTCAATTTTGGCATTCGGAAGATATATCTGAGTCATCTTCGATGTCCCTGGCCGACCAACAGGTCGTAGATTTTTATAACAAGACTACTATTCGTCTGGCGGATGGCAAGTATCAAGTGCGCCTCCCCCTTAAGCAAGAAATAGAAGATAAATTAGGCCAATCAAAATCAAAAGCTATTGCACAGTTTAAACAGTTAGAACGTAAATTTAATAGAAATCAAAATATAGCACAAGAATATAAATTATTTATCAATGAATACAAACAATTAGGACACATGATACACTCGAATAACTCCGACTCATCAGATTACTACTTACCGCATCATTGTGTTATTCGGAATGAATCAACTACAACTAAATTACGAGTTGTTTTTAATGCTTCTTCGCCTTCTTCGACTGGTTTGAGCCTGAATGATTTAATGGAAAGAGGTCCAAATTTACAGCAAGATCTGCAGAGTCTTCTTATCAAGTGGAGACAATTCAGATTCGGTTTTACATCTGATGTGGAGAAAATGTTTAGAGTAGTACGGTTACATCCGGATGACCAAAAATATCAGAAAATTATATGGCGAGATTCAGTTTCTGATGAATTAAGCATTTTTCAGCTGACGACAGTGACATACGGCACCAAGGCCGCGCCGTTTCTGGCGATGATGACTCTCCGACGTTTAGCTCAAGATGAGAGAAAGAATTATCAAGACAGTTCTGCTCCAAAGGTGATTGAGTCAGCTTTTTACATGGACGATCTCGTATACGGAAGTCATTCTGTCGAATCAGCAAAGCGTTTGATACAGAATATTGTAGCGATTTTAAAGTCCGGAGGATTTAATTTACGTAAATGGAAGGCAAATAATCAAGATATAATTCCCATAAGTAATAAAAGCAGTAATGAGCAATTAAATTATGATTTTAAAAATACTGAGTCATCCAAAACATTGGGGCTTAGTTGGAATCCACAGCGAGATCAATTTACATTCACATCAAAATTAGACTTTAGGACAAAAATTCCCACAAAACGTATTTTACTTTCAAATATTTCAAAATTATTCGATCCATTAGGTTGGCTTTCTCCGATTTCGACTAAAATAAAACTATTATTTCAACAAGTGTGGCAATTGGAATTAAAATGGGATGAACCCTTACCGGAAAATATTATTAAGGAATGGGAAAGCATGAAAATAGATTTAGAAAATATAAATAATTTTTACATGCCGAGATGGTTAGGTATAACGGAAAATAATGTCATCGAACTTCACGGCTTTTCCGATGCATCAACAAAATGTTACGCCTGTGTTGTTTATTGCAAGGTAAGCACACACGGCCAGACGTCGGTAACCATGATAGCAGGAAAATCAAGACTGGTACCTGTAAATAATAAACTTACGTTACCTAAACTAGAGTTATGCGGTGCTCTATTACTTATTAAACTATTATCAAAAATCAAGAGTTGCTTGGAAACATATCAAATTAATACTTACTGCTGGGTCGATTCTATGGTAGTATTAGGATGGATCAATGGTGTACCGGAACGCTGGAAGCCATTCGTGGCTAATAGAGTTAAGCAGATTGTCGACGTGGTGCCGCCCAGCAGCTGGAATTACGTCAAGTCGGAGGAAAACCCGGCTGATTGCGCTAGTCGCGGTTTGTCAGCATCCCAGTTAAAAGATCATGAACTTTAGTTTAAGGGGCCGACTTGGCTGAAATCTGAAAATTTATCACGTAATAATATTCAAAAAACATTTTCCACAGATCAAGAAGTGAGAAAAACAAAAAAGGTAGTTGCATCTGTAACTCAAAATCAAGAAGAAAGTATCATAAAATTCTTACTGCATAAATATAGCTCGCTAAGCAAGATTGCGAGAATTTTAGCATGGATATATAGATTTATAAGCAAAAAACAAGTTGCAAATAAATACTTAACGCTATGTGAAATAAAGCAAGCAAATATAAAAATTATTAAGCAGTGTCAGCAAGAATATTTTAGCGAAGAAATAGAAGCATTACAGAAAGGAAAAAGCGTAGCAGCAAAAAGCAAGATTTGCATTCTCAACCCTATTCTGGATCAGGATCAAGTTTTAAGAGTTGGAGGTCGTTTAAAACATGCAAAAATTAACTTAGACATGAAACATCCTATTATCATCCCAAAAAGTAGTCGCTTGTCTGAGTTAATAATAGATCAGTGTCATGAACTTACCTTCCACGGTGGCGCTAAGCTCACTTCGGGGTTCATTCGACAGAAGTACTGGTTGGTAGGAGGACTCAAGGCTACGAAAAAGCGCATCTATCAATGTGTTAAGTGCAGAAAGCACAGTCCCAGCCAGCACTATCAAATCATGGGAGATTTACCAACATCAAGGGTGAACCCGTCGCGGCCATTCTACAATACAGGGGTTGATTATACAGGCCACGTGTTCGTCAAGGCCAACAAGGGCCGAGGAATTCTTACAACAAAGGGCTACGTTGCTGTGTTTGTTTGTATGGTAACGAAAGCCATACATTTGGAGCTGGTTTCGGATTTGATGACGTCAGCATTTTTAACAGCTTTGCGTCGAATGTCAGCCAGGCGAGGAGTGCCGAAAAATATGTACAGCGATCAAGGTACAACTTTCATCGGAGCAAACAAGGTTCTGCAGGAAGAATATCAGCAAATTTTATGTACATTTGAAAACACAGAATTCATCAACGAAGTGACGCGCATGGGTATCAAGTGGCATTTCAATGCCCCCTCTTTGCCGTCAGCAGGTGGACTGTGGGAAGCTTCGGTCAAAAGTCTAAAATATCACATGAAGCGGGTGATAGGCGAACAACGTCTTACCTTTGAGGAGTACTCTACATTGCTCTCTCAGCTCGAAGCCTGCATCAATCAGAGGCCTTTATGTGCTATGACCGAAGATCCTGATGACTTAAACTGTCTTACACCATCACATTTTTTAACTAGCGGTCCTCATCTCGCATTTTTCGACACCGAAACAGACTTACGTACTCGTTGGCATCATACACAGAAATTGTTCGAAGATATCTGGAAGAAGTGGCGCCAAGAATATCTTACGCAGCTGTCAGTCCGCAGCAAGTGGAGACTACCGCAGGAGACCATCAAGATCAACGACATAGTGCTTATACAAGATAGCAATTTGCCGGCCGGGAGGTGGCCACTAGGCCGCGTTCTGGAGTTACATCCCGGAAGCGACGGTTTTGTGAGGGTTGTTACGCTAAAAACAAAAAGCGGCATCATGAAACGCCCCATAGTAAAACTGTCCATATTGCCTGTTAATCAAGAACACTCAGATCAAAATATCAAGAATCAGGACGATGTAAAGCAAGTATATCACGTTACTAAACCTATCAAGAGAAATAATAATAACAGCTTTTCTAAATTAGTATTCACAATTTTATTATTCGTAATGACCTTTATATCAAGCTCAGAAGGTTCATTTTATGTTTCACCGCTACAAAATCAAAGTTTATACTTCGACAAGGTGACAAATATGGCTCTAATCAAGGACGAGTGGCGCCTAGTCGTCTACTACGACCTGAGTCCCTACTGGGAGGGCTCATTAACAGCTAGCAAGTACTTAGATTATTTACAAAACATATGTGATAGTAAACAAGACCATTCACAATGTGCAGCGATCATGTTACAACTACGTCACGGCTACGAACAATTAAGTCACTATAACAATGTTTTGATGAACAAGCAAAATTCGCGCACGCGACGAGGACTGATAAATGGAGTCGGTAATATAGCAAATTCCTTATTCGGAATTCTGGATAGTAATTTCGCTGAAAAATATGAACAAGATATTGAGCTTATCAAGAAGAATCAGGATCATCTCGCCGTACTCTGGAAAAATCAGACCTCCGTCGTTGAAGCCGAATTTAATCTGTTGAAGCGTACAGAGGATATCATGAACAAGCAGCACAAGATTATCAATCTACGTTTAAATCAGGCGGAACAACAGTTGAATGCCGCTAAGAAGGAAAGCTTGGAAAATAATGATTTTATACTTTCCGCAATAGTCGCCAGCAATTTACTTAGTCATCTAAAAGAAATGCAGAATACCCTGTTAGACACTATGACTAATATATACAACGGACAGCTCAGCTTACACCTATTAACACCAGACCAGCTTCGACAAGAATTAAACACTATATCAGGAAAAATATCTAAGGACTTATGTTTACCATTTGAGAATATAAGCTTACCCAATATTTATCATTTATTAAAAGTTAAAGCTAGAATGTCTAAAAATTACTTACTGTTTGAAACTAAAATACATCTAGTTCACCGAGATAGTTTCGAAATTCATAAAATCATTGCCGTACCACGTTTAGTAAACAATCGCATAATTATTCACATAAAACCCGTATCAAGTTACCTAGCGATTAACCTTAAAAAGGACGCTCTGTTGCCTATGACTGAAAGTGACCTAAAATCGTGTCTGCAGCAGGAATCAGGCACTCTATTATGTAGAAGCAGGTCACCAGTGTACTCCCTAAAGGACGACGAGAGTCTCTGCGAAAAGGATGCAGCCTCAGGGAGATGCAGGGTCTATCAGGAGCCATGCCGATCACAGTGGCATGAGCTGCATCAAGTAAACACATACTTTTACTTCTACTGTAAAGAACAGAACGTGAAAGTACTCTGCGACGATCAAGTTTCATCGCTACAGCTGTTTCAAGCTGGCTTATTGATGACAAATCAAGGTTGTCAACTAAAGTTCAAGGACTTCACTGTGTATACTCACAAGCAGGAGGTGAGTGATCTGAACATCAAGGCAGATGTTACTGCTCCAAAGTTATCGCCGATCAACTATCTTATCAACATATCGGTACCGAACAACGGCACTATTAGCGCAGGGGACGAGGACGTTAGCGAGCATTCAAGGCAGCTGATACATCTGCAGAAGCAGATAGAGGAGATGAAGCAGACCGTGCCGCTGTACGATAGCGTCAGCAGCCACGATATTCATCACTATACAGCGACGTATATCATCGTCATAGTGGCTGCTGTTGGAGCAGGTGTCTGGGGAGCGCGTAGGTTCCGGCGCCGGCGGTCGTTGCGGGCAGCGGCGGAGCAGGTGGCGCAGCGCGCGGAGCGGGCGGCGCCGTCCACTCCGGAGGTGGCGAGGCGGCAGCCGCCCTCCTCCTCCACGGCGGTGATTGACAATCAGTGTGAATGCAGTGAGAGTGACAAGTGCGTTAAAAAAGCTCCGCGTCATATGAGCTATATTAATCCAGGTTATAGTGATTCGTGCAAACAAGTGCAAGACTTTAAACGGGTGTCGTGTTCGAACGTACCTAAGCAAAACAGAGGCACGTCACCGACCTTTGGTTCTGTATACGTAATCGGTGACGATAGTGTTGAATTTAATTCTTTGTAATTGTAAATCATCAATTTGTGCTTTACTTACTAACAAATGTAGGTTAAGGACAAAATGGAATCACCTTGTATCATCTCATCACTACTAACTTCTCTACTTTTCGGTGTGGGAGCATGTACGATCCATATCGTACATCAAGCATTTTAAAGTTTTTAAGGAGTAAGCGTTTTGGACGCGCTCGCGTAATTATTTAATTATTTTATTAAAATCAGTTCGCATCGATCAATCAAGGCGATCGCGCGTGCTCGCACACCTGGGTCATTTGATCATCAAGTGTATCAATAAATCAAGTAACGGTATATCAAGACTATCGTTTTATTTATCAAGTAAAAGGAGTAGTAGTCAATCAAGGACGCTACATGCAATATGCAACAGAAATATGTAAAACTAAATAATACTTACTTTTTTTTTCAACTTTTGCCACTAGTTTATGACGAATTGCTCGTCACGCAGCCGTCTTGCGCGTGAGCTCGCCGCCGACTGGTGCGGGGGAGAGGGGTGTCGGTCGGCGTTCAGTGTGACCAGTGAGCGCGTTCGAATAACGTTTAAATTTAAAAATATAGCGGTGGTTAACTGTGTACTACTGGTTCATTGTTGAACATTTGACCCTACATTATTATCCGACTTTGCTGTAATATTTGCATTTATGACTTTCAAACCTACCAAAAACGTATAAATGATTGTTTGGCGAATGTCAATTATTAAATATATATCAATAAGATACCTAATAAGGTAGTCTCTCACCAAATAATTAGGTTACAAAACAATATTGTAATATTTTATATTTGTAAATCAAACATTGCCTATGTTCCGAAATAAAACCCAGTTTACTATCCAGTGATCAAGACGTCATCTTACGACGCTGTATTGTACTGGAATTCCACTAGTAAGACAAGTGTGACGTATTATAATCACATCAAAACAAACACATATTCGACAATACACTGCAAATATTTCGAAATGAATCAATGTGGGACTACGGCGATGCTAGGCCTAAGGAACTCTGGCCAGTATACTGAGATATATTTGTGAACATACTCATAGGTTTTCTATAATAGATAATCACACCCGGTTTCTGAAAGGTCTGTCAAGTCACTGATCAACTAACACTGCTGTTAATTTAGCATGGATGTCAAATCAATTTGAGTTTCTGATACATTGATCAGCCGAAAATTAACTAATCTATGATCATTTTTAATTTGACTAGCGATTTGTTATTTTTCGTTCATTACTTCACTATTAACTATCAAAAATGCCAATAAAAGGTCAAAAGAAGGAATTGCAGACTGTCATTGCTATCAAAAATGTTCTGGGAATTTCAAATCTGATGTTTTCCGAATCATTGATCAGACGAAAATTAACTAATCTGTGATCATTTTGATTTGACATGCGATTTGTTTATTTTCGTTCATTTGTCAGAATTTTGATTTTAAATTTTTCAGACGTTATCAATTCCCTAAATTCTTCTTCATTATAGAAATGAAATTGATTATAATATACATTTTTTGAAAATAAAACAAGTATTGCAAATAAAACAGTTTATTTGCATTATCGACGTATTTATTACGAAGTTTTATTAAAACTTCATAATAAATGTGTTTACAAACCTTATAGTAACGTAGGTTCAAAGAGAAAATGTAGATTTACATAAAGAATCAATTGAATTCATAAGTTAATTCACCCACAATTACCGATTAGTTGACACTGCTTTTGACAAACGTTTAATCTATGATCACGGCTTGACAAGCGTTTCGGAAACCCAAAAAGGCGGTTGACATATGATTCTCGAGTCAAATTGAACAGCCGTGTCAACTGACGTGCTGATCAAATTAAACTAACTAATCATGCTTCTAGCAACCCAATTGGTACTTGACAAGAGATTTAACAGGCGATTAGTTAATTTTAGTGTTGATCAGCCTTTCAGAAACCGGGTGATAGTAACGTAGGTTCAAAGAGAAAATGTAGATTTACATAAAAAATCAATTGAATTCATAAGTTAATTCACCCACAGTTACCGATTAGTTGACACAGCTTTTGACAAACGTTTAATCTATGATCACGGCTTGACAAGCGTTTCGGAAACCCAAAATGGCGGTTGACATATGATTCTCGAGTCAAATTGAACAGCCGTGTCAACTGACGCGCTGATCAAATTAAACTAACTAATCATGCTTCTAGCAACTCAATTGGTACTTGACAAGAGAATTAACAGGCGATTAGTTAATTTTACTGTTGATCAGCCTTTCAGAAACCGGGTGTCAGTCTCTGAAAGACAGATTTGACTGATGTCATTCAATTATTATCCATCAAAACGCCTGCGGAATTATTGATAGTGCAGGCGCCAAAGGAAGTTGAGTATGCAAAATGTGAGGACCGCATTCCATAAATAGTTTTGAACTCAGAAAAGCTTGCAGATTATGATTCTGAATGTTGCCAGGAGATTTATTGGTCATAGAGTTTGCAGGCCACGGGCAGTCACGTTCGCCGCCGCGACCAGAGAAGTCCGACAGCAAAATGTCTATCGAAATTATCTCAATATTGCTTAGACCCGCTATCCGTACATTATATACGTGGGAGAGCAATGCTTCGGCACGAATGGGTCGGCTCGACCGGAGAAATACCACGTTCTTACAGAAAACCGGCGTAAAACAGCGCTTGCAGCCTTGCACTGTGTTTCGTCGAGTGAGTGAGTTTACCGCAGGCCCAATCCCCTACCCTATTCCCTTCCCTACCCTCCCCTATAACCCTATTCCCTCTTAAAAGGCCGGCAACGCACCTGCAGCTCTTCTGATGCTGCGAGTGTCCATGGGCGACGGAAGTTGCTTTCCATCAGGTGACCCGTTTGCTCGTTTGCCCCCTTATTACATTAAAAAAAAACCCCAACCCGCGGCCCGCGGGCCGCATGCGGCCCGCCGGGACTTTATTTGTGGCCCGCGTGATGTTAAAAAATTTTGAAATTCACGCCCACCGGCAAAATAACGTAAAGTCTACGTGATAGTCGTTAAATTTTTTTCACTTCAAAATTAATTTTGAATAATGTTATTTTTTAACCCTAAAAAATTTTTGTTGTGGCCCGCGACACCAAGACCAAAACATGTTTGTGGCCCGCATGAAAAAAAGGTTGGGGACCACTGGCTTAGACAGTAATCGTTTTTTTGATTCAAGACCTAATATTTGGAAGAGATTGTGTAGTACATGATTTGAATAAGAATCGGGGTATAGATGGAGAATTCCACAAGAAGTACGAGAAATACAAAATATATTATCCAGAATTTTTTTTTGAGTATGCCAGAATGAGTATTGAACCTTCGATTATATTCTTATGAAATAGCTGGCTAGCTCCAAATAGCTGGTCTAGCTAGTACTTCAGCAATAAAGGTCTCTGTGTTCATTTTTCGCGGCGAAAACGACTAAACTCGTTTGATCACTGCAATTTTCGCCGCGACTGCCGCCCGTTCCCGTGGCTTGCGCCGTACTGATTCCAGTGTTGCCAGAGTATACTCAGCCCAGGTTGTCATTTTTAGGTTCAAATGTTGCCATCTGAAACCAAATGTTGTCATTAGAAAAAAAAACCTGCAAAAAAACGTTCTGTGCCTTTTAGTAATATAAAAATATTTATACCTACCTATTGAGTACTGTTTTATTGCTCTGCATTTTGGTTGATAAAAATTTAAATCGAAAAAAATCATGTTTTCAAAAAATGTTAATCCTTTTGGTTGATAAATATGTACTTAATTGATTCCACAATTTTTTTTCCTCATAAATTTAAAATCATGTTTTCCTGAAAATAAAAGTATTATAAAATATAAATAAAAAGATAAAAATTAAAATAAAAAATAAATTTAGACTCCATTTTACAACAATATTAAAATCCATTCAATTAATTATCTGCTCTGTGGTCATAAAATTTCTTCCATTTTTGTTTACTTACATAAAATTACTTTTATCTCTAGCTTCACCAAAATTGACCTTTTGCTGGTAGAAATATGGGTACAATTAGTTTGTCTATTAAATAAGTATTGTTTTCATTTGGGGATAAAAATGCGTTCAAGATTTTGATTTTGTTCAATTCGATGAGTATAGTTCATCTGCGAAATATATTCGATATTTTTTTACCGACGCAATGATCGCGCGACAAGTCGAAAAGTTGCCAACAAGTTGCCATTTGAGCTCGGTTGCCATTTGGTTGCCACGGAGGGTCAAATGTTGCCAAAATGGCAACCAAAGTTGCCAAATGGCAACGCTGACTGATTCATACTTTTGTTTTGCTCGTCCGCCGCGCCGCAAGACGCCGGCGCGAACCGCCCGGTACATTTCGCCGGTCGCGTCGTCGCCGGTCGCCGTTGCGCGTGGCATGATACGTACATTGCTATACGTTTGTTTCAGTCGCAAGACGCTTCGCCGGTCGCACCGCGCGAAATTTCGCATAGGCGAATTTCCCGTGGCTAGGCGGTTAGAAAGGATTTCATACTTTGAATTGATGGTCCTAAAATATGGACTGTTTTATTTGTAGGACAATGTTACTCTTAATTTATATGACTATTAATCTATCATTTATACAATCAAAAATCAGCTCGTTAGGGTTCCGTTATAGGGTTCTGTAATCGACAAAACTTGGTTGACTACTGAACGAGTAACATTTTCCTACAAATACAGGGTGCAATTAAACCTTCCTGCCAAATTTTGATATATTGATTCTTGTTAAAAATTAAAATACACGTATTTTTTCTTTTATAATCACTCAGTACTAAAATGTTGAGAAAAAGCTTCCGAAAGTTATCCTATAAAACATTACAATTAATGGACACGACGCGTCGCCCGCGCGTGACGTGCCCCCGCGCGCGCGCCTCCCCCCGCGTCACCCCCACGCCGCTAGTGACCATTCTGCAACGATTTTAAATGGGATAAAATATTAGGTCATAAAAAAAATAACACCCAATTATAAGCCTTGGAAAAAATTTGGCAGGAAGGTTTAAGTGCACCTGTAGAACAATCCATATTATATTTCTGTTAGCATTTGCATAACATAGCATAATAGCATAGCGCATAATGTGGACATAGCTAATAGCTATGTCCACATTATGCGATTTCATCTTCAATTTTCGTCATCTTCTTTTTATTCAACTTTCGTTTGGCATATTCAATAATTGAATGCGTCAAAATCTACCCGCGTTGAAAGAAAAGTGTCATAGCGAGCGCTACGATTTCAACTCGCGTCACGGGCATGCCTCACGTTCGCTGTTGACTGCGCTATAACGCATGCCCTTGATGAACAAAAAAAGGGCCAGTGTGGACAAAGCTAATGATGATTACAACGGCGCGGCGCAGCGGTAATCAACTAACCACAGAGCGAGCTGGCAACGTCGCATCGATCTGCTACAGCGCGAGCGCAGACCAAACTCAATGTTTGGTGTCGGCATGTCGGTTTTAAACCTGGCCGATTCTGTATCGTACATTTGTGAGTTAATCACTGAGTTAGTAACGAAACGGAGGAGTGAGCAACGGAAAGTCTCACTTTTGTATGCAAGTGAATACAAAAAGTGGCACTTTCCGTTACTCACTCCTCGGTTTCGTTACTAACTCAGTTATTAACTCACAAATGTACGATACAGAATCGGCCAGCTGATCAAACAGCTTAGATCAGTGGTCCACTACCTTTTTTTTTCATGCGGGCCACAAACATGTTTTGGTCTTGGTGTCGCGGACCGCAAGTCGCAACAAAATTTTTTTAGGGTTACAAAATAACATTCTTCAAAATTAACGATTTAAAAGTGGAAAAAATTTAACGACTATCACGTAGACTTTACGTTATTTTGCCGGTGGGCGTGAATTTTATATGGTTTAACATCACGGGGGCCACAAATAAAGTCCCGGCCCCATGCGGCCCGCGATTCGGGGATAGCGGGCTTAGATAAATGATTGGTCTCGCGCGCGCGCTACGAGCGTAACGCCGAGCGCGAGACCAATTATTTATCTTAGTCAAACAGTTTTAAAAAAAGTAGAACTTTTTTTATTTCCGAACCCAAAATTACATCTATACTTCTATACTTAATATTATAAAGCGGAAGAGTTTGTTTGTTTGTTTGTTTGAACGCGCTAATCTCAGAAACTTCAAACTACTGGTCCGATTTGAAAAATTCTTTCAGTGTTAGATAGCCCATTTATTGAGGAAGGCTATAGGTTATATTTTATTACGCTAAGACTAATAGGAGCGAAGAAATAGAGGAAACTGTGGAAAAAACGGAGGAAATTATTTAAAATTGCTTATTATCTTAAGAAACTACTGGAGCAATTTTTATGTTATTTGGCACACATGAAGAATAGACCACGTGAAAGGACATAGGTTTCTTTTTTTGCGGAAAAATGTACGGTTTCCGTGACATACCTTAATTACGCGGGCGAAGCCGCGCGGAACATCTAGTTTAAAATAATTATTCTTTGTATGTAATAAACGACTAAACAAAATCCTAACCATTTACCGTAGTTCGAGCTTTTACAATTTAGACAGTAAAATATCAACCAAGTTTTTATACACGAACGATGAAGATAGAGCTGATAGACAACTACTTGGTGATATACATGATTAACAGATTACAGCCTACAACAATATAATATAATCTAAGTCTATGCTTACCAAAATATGTAATTTCATATTTTAATAATTTCATCCGTATTGCAGGTGTTGCCATTTTTCAAGAAGTCCGAAAGAAATCTGAATATAGAAGGTCTCAATCGGGTTTACCATGGAGTAGACGGAGAGGTCCCGGTCGCAAGGTACCCGTTTATAGACTTACCGTCGGTCTTCGCGACCGAAGCTCTGAACGAGATAGGTCTCCCTCTGACAGACTACAACGGACCTAGACAAGAGGGAGTCATGCAGGCTCAAAACACACAGAAAAACGGTGAGAGAGTATCAACTTATTCTTCTTTCATCCATCCGATACGACACCAACGAAGGAACCTGATAATAAAAACATATTCTGAGGTTTTTAAGATCCTCATCAATAGACATAGGAGAGCGTATGGCGTGCAATACAAGCGAAATGGTCAAGTATCCACTGTGTTCGCTAAAAAAGAAGTCATCGTCAGTGCTGGCGCAGTGATGTCCCCTAAATTACTGATGTTGTCCGGTATAGGTCGAAGAGCACATTTGAGCAGTCTAGGCATACCTGTCGTGAGCGATCTCGCAGTGGGCGAAAATTTACAGGATCATGTTTCGTTTAACGGCGTTGTTATAGCTTTGCCAAAAAATTTGAGTACTTTAGTCACAGAGGAAGAAATGCTAGAAGAAATTTTTGAATATAAGCAGATGAAAATCAAACACGGTCCTCTGTCTGGTAGCGGGCCGATCAATACGATCGCATTTCTCAGGTCCAATCCTGATCTCGTAGCACCAGATTTGGAGTACCAAATGGGCCAGCTTAACTTCTGGAGGGAATACATACGCGAGCCCATAGCTTACGGGGGTGTGGAGATATTCCCGACGTCCTACTACGACGCTATCCACACGAGGACGATCAATTTAGTGCCCAAAAGTAGAGGATACGTCTTCCTAAATGCCTCCAATCCATACGGACCGCCAGTGGTTATCCCAAACTATTTGGGTGATCCCCGAGACTTTGTCCCGCTGCTGAGGGGTGTTAGGATTTTACTTTCCATCGAAAATACGAGAGTCTTTAAGTCCAGTGGAGCATATTTCGTTAAAGAACCCCTGCCGGCTTGTAGAGCGTTTGACTGGGGATCAGATGAGTATTTCTACTGCCTAGCGTCTCAGTACACCAGAGCGGTGTACCACTACGGAGGTTCTTGTAAGATGGGCCCAAGATCTGACCCCAAGGCGGTGGTCGACAATAAGCTCAGGGTGTACGGTGTCCGTGGCCTCAGGGTCATAGACGCCTCCATAATGCCCGTCGTGTCACGTGGTAACACCCAGGTACCCACTATCATGATCGGAGAAAGAGGAGTCGACTTCGTCATCAAATATTGGAAGAGATTTGAAAACTATAATTGGTTTCAATTTGAGAATTGATTTTTATGAATTAAAGCAAACTTTGGTTGTAAATCTTATTTATTTACTTACTTAGCTATAACTGTTAATCATGAGTTTGAATGAAATAAAGTTGAAATCCTATAAACTTTTCCAATTTTTCCACAAAAGTCCTAATGAGTATATAAATATTTTTATTAAGTTCATGACTAAGTATTTTAAAAGAACTCGTTCATTGAAATTCTAAATTATAGATGGTATTTAACCCTTAAACTATTAAGTTGATCCCAAACAAATGTAGAACTTTTCCATGGTGTCTAGGGCGATATACATCTTGGGAAATGTTCCAAATCCTTCCCCAAAACTTTCCAGTTGTGGGCGTGGTACGGTGGACCAATACAATCTCATTACGTGTACTGACTACTGACGTCGTCTGCGATATAATTAGATCTGTTTAGACATCTAATCAATCACTGAGGTCGTCGTTACTACGAGTTACGACGCGTCTGCTAAGTGCTACGAATAGCAGTATTAATAGGCTGTTTTATATTTTATTATTTATTTCTATCAAATATAGTACAATTTTGATAATTCTCTAAATTAATATAATTTAATATTTTCATCTGTTTGTCTGTTACTTGTAGATCAGCTTGACCTAATACTTATTTATTATTGATTCAAGATCTACATTAAATATTATGTGTACAAGTGACAAATAACATAAATTAGCTACATAAATGAAAATAAAGACACTGTATGTACTATCAGAGAAGTTGATTCATAGGCAGATGGCGGACCGAAGTAATTTGGTCGCGTTAAGCCAACTGCCAAACCCATCCGACTGATCACAGCTAATATTAGCTGTGATCGGTCGGATTCAATATTGAATTGGCATAATCCGACCAAATGACTTAGGTGACGGACCTAAGAACGAAGAATCAATTTCCTCGATACCTACCTCTATTACCTAGCTTAAGTATGATGCAGTAAAAGCATTAAGAATCTTCTTACTAGGAATATTGAAAATGCTGATATACATAAAATTGTGTGTTTTGCAAACTCGAAGTTAATAAATTCATTATTTTAACCTTAGAGCCAATTCTAAAGTTTCTGCAGGTTATGTATAATTACTATTCATCTAATCACTATATCAAAGCAATCAAATAATAAATATTATGAATTTAGTTTAGTAAAAAAATCAGTAAAAGTAAAAGGTAATGCAACAATAAAACAAATCAATACATCATCAACCTAGATTTTATTAGTGATTCTTAAGTACATATCCAATTTACAAAACTATAAAAGTTCTAATAAAATTCTCTTATCACATGGTTTAATTGTAGACAACATTACAAATTATACAATACAAGTAACAAGCCATCATGGCGATCATCAATATATTTATCTCCAGTAAATACAAAGAAACTTCCCCTACCGTTTTCTAGTGTTTTACAGCTCTTAAATTACTCGCTATACAATACAAGGTCTCGAAGGACCGAAGGTAATTCAAGCTAACACTAGATGGCGCTAAACGCCAAAGCGGCGCGAAACTGTAACCAATATTTTGGTCAGAAATATTTTTTTTCCAATATTTTTTTCTGTAAGTCTTCACTTGTCCGGCAGCTTGACGACCGGCATTTGAGCAGTGCCCCACTTGGAGTCGCAGTAGTCGATCAAATCCCTCTCCGACTCTGATAGCAGTGAAAAGTCAATTTCTTGACTGTCTGTGAAGGGGTCTGCGTACGGATAGTGCACCAATATGCAACTGAAGTCCAAAGGTGTTTTGCAAAACCCGAGAATTTTCTTGAGTTTTGCCTCTGAATCAACCTGGAACCAAGAAAAGGGGAAATTAGTTTTATTGGTAATTTATGCTTTCAATATCTGATCAAAATTTAAAAATGAAGTAATGCTAAAATATTAAAAATGAAAAAATTATAAATTTCTGTAAGTATTTTAGAGGTAAGAAACATAGACGTAGAAATTTAAAATTGCAAAATTTATTTCTAATGAACCAAATTTTCTTATAGCTATTGTAAAGGTAAATGATCCTTACCTTGATGACGTAAATGTCGTTTTCGACGCAGAAGGCCTGCAGCAGCACCTCTTGCATGTGAGTAGCACTGTCCCCGGGACTGGCCTCCGTGGTCACACAGAACAAGGCACCCTCGCAGTTCTTGGACAGATGCTGGATGGCGGGAAGAAGGCCGATGGTTAGTCTCTTCTCCACCGCTGCTCGCCTGAGCATCGACCTGATGCACTGGCTCACTGGGCTGGAAAGAAAGAAAGACATCATTATTAGCTTTGCTTCAAAATGTTTTGATGGTCTAAAAAAGGACTCAGAAGTTAACAAGAATTACAGCTGTTATGAAAATTTTCTAGATCCTTTTTTTAACTCTTGTTGGCTGGTTAGCTCTTGCCGATTTCGTATTTTCATGTTCTCAACGTTAACCCAACAATGCTTGAAGGGCTTCCGTAAAGGTATTTAGAAAGTGGGATAAATTACACAACAGTTATTTAGTCTTGGGTGAAAGTTTGTTATTCATTGTAGCCGGGTCTTAAATATTTACCTTTTAGCAGTGACTCCGCTGAAAGTCTCCATTTTTGCAGGTACCACAGAATCCTCGTACATTTTGGATTTTAGATTCACACTTTTCAGATTTTCACTAATTTTTATAACTTTATTCCACTGGTTTGGAATGTTCGGCTTCACTTTATTCACTTCAACAAATCACTCTAATTCAGTTATCAGCACTTTAGTATTGTCCTGAAGTTATGTCACAATAATTTCACAAGTTAACTTTGAGCGCTAAAATATCGAGCCTCAGTTGCGTTGCGAGTTCAGTTGTGGATTGTGGGGGGCGCGGCGTGTCGCTGACTTTTATTAACGGTGTGACGCATGCGTGGGTTTCGCGCGGTGTTTGCTTGTGTGCGTGGCGCCGGCCGCCGAGTCAGTTTCGGAAGAGTTTCCTCGAAATTCTCCGGTGTGTGGCCTGTGGGGCTGTATTGTAGTCTATATTTGTGTCTGTGTGCATTTTACCATTGAATACAGCGCGCGGCGCGCTACAGGTCGCAACGTGTTCAGTAAGTGTCCATTTTATCAGGGCCTTCCCCTCCTCCCTGAACTCGTACAAACACAGGCGACGCAGGGGAACGTGCACAGAGTCGCGGGTGAAGGTTATAAACCGCGTGCCATGTTTGTGTGAGTGCGTTTTATCCGCTCGCTTCGGAATTCCCGAGTCGTTTGGTTTTGTTAGGAAATTTAATTTTGCTCAAGTGGGTTATTTAGCGGATACATAGTTAACGATTGCATCCTGATCTTGTAACTATGGGCTTTTTACAAGTCATGACGCCAAGACCTTGCCTTCAAGCTGATTAGTGGTTTTTCTTCAGATAACTCTCAACGTATTCCCAAATAAACTTGTTCGAAATTGTATCTTTTGCGACCAAGATGTCTTCAATAGGCCATTACTAAATACTGAGAGCATTTCTATTATGACCTGCTCCTGGAATTTCCATTTTTAAATGTCCTACTTTTGACTTCATTGTCTCCAATACTGGGAAATGACTGGGAAGTATATTTTTAGAGTGGGTTGCACGAACTAACTTTGACTTTAACTTTAACCGGAAAAATTGACAGATGTCGTATGAGCATATGGGGTGTTTGGACGCCATATTTAACTTTAACTTTAACCATGCCTCTGGTGCAACGCAGCCTTAATGTAGCAAAGTGTCAACAGTGCAGTTAATATTTTATGATTTCTCAGTATCGTGATAAGTGAGTAGTGACATTATTTAACCCAGATTCTTACTTTTCCTCATTTTCAGCAATTCAGATTTTAATTACAGTTTCAGATAAGTATACGCTTTTGAACATTTTCTTTACCAGCCCAGATAAAATTAATTTTGGTCGGAATTCTCCGTAGTCTATTTATCTTTAATTGACTATTATAATTTATAATATAAAAATTGTAATTAATCTTAACGGTCATGTTAGCTGGTATCTGCTTATCATGTTACTACAATCACGCTAGAAGCGTGCTGCTGATAAGACAACATTTTAACTACTTCGTTACATTTGCCTATATTATCCGTATAATGAACCACATCATTATAATATTGTCACATGATACAAACGTTGACTTGCGATTTGTGTGAATAATATATACGAAGTTCATAAAGCAACCCATAAGAGCCCTTTTACTACACTTACGTAAAAAATCGTAACCTCGGAATAATTCGCATAGAGCTAAAAATTGGCAGAGATACACCATTATAAATAAAACCTCAAAAGTCCCCGGCGATCCTCCTTGATGCCAAATAACATAAAAATTGCTTCGGCAGCTCGTGAGATAAGCTTTTTCAAATAATTTTTCCTGTTTATCCCCATTTTCCTCTGTTTCTTTGCTCCTCTTCAATTCAAAGCAGTAGTTCCACAAATTCTTTAGCTTTATAATATCAGTATATAGATATGATTTTCTCAATCTTTAAGCCCGCTATTTATAAGGAACGGTAAGTCGTATGAAAAAAGTGTCTGAATATTTTTTGTAGAGAATTCTATGATCTACACTCTTGTCCTACCTATTTTTATGATAAAATGTGCAGTTTGGAAAAAAACGGGAAAAACCTCATTTTCATACCTTTGACCTTGAATAAAATTTTTAGCACAAGGAGGATCGCCGGGGACTTTTGAGGGTTTATTTATACTGGTGTATTTAACGTCTCTACCAATTTTCAGCTCTATACGAATTATTCCGAGGTCGAATGTTTAATTTTCCTGGGGTATATTATAATGATGTTAAAAAATATATGTGGAGTCACATCGAAACAGGAGCTCTAATGTGGTCTATTGCCACACGTTATGACATGACACGTGGCTGTAACCACATGTACAATTTCCTCAAGTTCAAGCTTATCGGACTCATCCTATTGACAGATTAATAACATTTGATGTCGTTTGTCTCTTGCGCAATTAATGCAACATTATCAGTCATACTCATATGCAGTTCAATGCTCAGCCGTTGGCCCCATGCGCATGGCGTTGTCTCGTGTTAATGACATTGTCGTTTAAGCACACATATTTTGTGTAATTTAAATATTTGACCTTAGTCCCTTCGTTTTGTACCTCAGACCGTATTTTAGGTACGATTTTACGCTCTTTATTATTGAAATGTTTTTGGTAGCAACTACTTTAACATCTGCTTTTTTATCGAGTCATTTCTGACCATTCTCATCTCATTCAAATCTGTGATGCAAATGTCGTATCACTCGTATTTTTGTCTTACTTATGGCCTTGTTATATGTTGCGAATGCTCCAAAGAGTACAAAAAACTTTGTAAACGTGTAGACATTCTCTCAGTAATTAGTTCAATGCTTGAACTGAATGTTATTGTCTACACCTGCTCGAAGGGTTAGGAAACCCTCAAGGTTTGCTCAGCTGGTGAGTAAGGTATTGATCGGTTGAAGGTCGCGAGTTCTGCCCGCCCTTGACCGAGGTTATCAGCGGAAATCCATTAGGCCTTCGTAGTTCACTGGAAGACTGGAACACTCATTTCTCGGAGTCATAGCTTATACACTTCATTGGAATCAATCTGATTTCAGTTGGCATATTATACTTAAAACAGTTTTGGGAACAAATATTGTAGTTGATTACCATGTAATTATATACTAATTTGATCGACTTGTTGGTGTCTAATTGGAAAATTGTCCAAAAAGTGGTTATCTATGACGTTCTTATTAAAAGTGGTCTACTTATGAACTGTGGAAGGAATTAGGAAATAGGAGTATCTTACTACTTCTTAATTCTTATCACATAAATTGTTATGATATTGAATAATATAAATTATAAATGAATAATGTTGATGAGTCATGGCATGGCTCGTGGCACTTGTGAACTTTGGTATTGTTTTAAAGCCCATTATCATTAAACTTTGTATTTATTTTGTACTTTAATATGGTGACTCGATTAGTGTCAGCTTGTATATTATTTAATAATCCTAATCAAAAGCCAAAGAGCATCTTTATAACTCCAAAGTTCTGTCTGTAAAACGTACCCTAGTACATAATACCTCAGCACATGAGTTTATGTTTAAAGTTTTTAACATTTTCTAGAATAGCGGTATCATCCGCTGCACCAGTTATGTCAAAATCGTAATTAATTATAATAATTATTATTATCTGCAATGAATAATAAACAATGTTTAGCCATTTATTGCGTAATGTTTATGTAGTGCACTCGATGTCGCCACGCTGGCAGACGTTACGTGGCCGTCACGCGCTCGTTTAGTGCTTACTGTTTGTTTAACACAACTAATAGATAATATTGCATTATCCCTTGTAACTAATCTAATACCTAAACATATTATTATATTAGTATGTACTTAGTATTATTAATAGCCATCCTGACTCCTGTAATAAATATTGATTTTTTTGGAAGTGTTTCGTCTATTCTATGTTGGTGTATTAATCCTTCAAACCCCATAAGAGCACCTGTGATCGCGACAACAATAGAATACAATAGCATTTCGAAGAATCCGCGATCCAAGGATTAATTTTGAAATTTTTCACATCCTACTCTCCCAAAATCAAATTTCTCAATATCTTCGCCAATATTAAGAGATGTAGACAATAACTTAAACATGTCGCCTGATGCAACATAACAATAATATTGTTACCGATACCGAAATCCAAATAACTAATAAGATTCTTTAAACTGTGTCGCCCATCAACATGTACGTTGAAAAGCGCAAATTCACTATGATAACGGCGAATATTTCTTATGAAATACTCGTTTTATCTTACATACTTGATAAAACAGTAATCGATTATTCAATTATGCTTCTAACTATTTTTCCTTAGTCTATGTTCTAAGTTCTAACTAAATATTTTGTAGCAGTTACCACGCTGATTAGAATTATTATTTTTAACAAAAAATTAAAACCGACTTCCAAGGTAAAAACAATAAGTAATAATATGAACTAAAAAGTATTAAATAATTCTTACTCTAATAGTGCCTCTTTCAGAATTCATCTAAATCTCAACTATTTCTGTACATACTATAGTCTTCATTATTTTGAAGTCGGCAGGCAGTTTTCAAAAAAGTTTTCTCCTACGTACCTCATAGATCCCATGGTCAAATTGCCAACTTGGTAACCGCAACACCAAGTTTAAATCATTTACTTTGTAACAACATTAATATAATTTTCAAAATCACTCGACAAACTCGAGTCTCGATCGAAAAGACTATGAAAAGTACCAATAATAGGGTCATAACTCATAACGATGCATCGTGTGATGGTAGTGATAATTATGATGAATGTAATTTGCATAGTAGCATATGCTTTCAGTTCTTAAATCATCGCCAAAAGTCCCAAACTTGTATCTATAAGAAATCCGGAGTTCTCTTAGTATCTTCGGAACCATAGCATGCCTTGGTGTAAAATCTTACTTTTTGGTAGCATATACCTTGGATCCTTCACATAAAACCAAAATCACTATATGTTTCCCTCGATTACTCATGGATCCCATCATCAGGTCACCACTTTTGTAAACATGGTACCAAATTGGAGTTGAACCCTATACAACAAAAGAAAAATTTTGAAAATCGGTTCACATACGATGGAGTAATCGTTGAACATACACAAATAAAATAAAAAAAATTAAAAAAAAAAATCCACAGCCGAACATATAAACTCCTCCTTTTTGGAAGTCGGTTAAAAATAGGAGTTACGACTTTATAGTGACGTACGTTTTAACTACTTTCTGGTTTACTTGGTTATTTCTTTTAAGCACTTTTAGGGCATGCATGTAATTCCATACCCTAAAATTAGTAAATAACTATTCTGAGGTACCACTTAGGTTTATCCACAAATTCTTGGTTACTCTCTGTTTATTTAAGTAACGTACAGCTTACAAGTGAAAGAATCAGAGTGCAAGTTGCAACAGGGTGCATTCAGTGCGATCATGTCGGAACAAGTTGGTACACATTTGTAGAATACTCAAGTCCACAAAGAGTCGAAGACTGACATCTCCTTACATGTTTATATGTTGCTTTTCTGAATTCTCAGTTCCGGTTCTGGCCAAAGGAGCCTGGTGCTTTACTTGTGAGTGGTGACTGTCGTCTTTTCGGAATGATAATGTACCGTACAGTAATTAGAACCATATATTTCTCTTGTATTTATTTTAAGGACTTTTCGCCGATCCTTTGCTAGCCTATTAGGATTCTTCTTCTTTCCTTCAGCTCCGTTTATTTGCCATTGATTGGTTTATATTCAACTTAAAAGTAAAGATTTATCAAAACTGGACCAGAATAAATATTATTGCTTTGGCAATTCTCAAAAGTGATGATGTAAGGACTTTCGCTGGCTGGCTGGAACAAATTTACCGTAATGCTAAGTACTGACATACGGTTTTGCTCGATAGTTTTACTCCAAAATATCGAGCAATAACCACCGTGTGGACCGCAAAACTGACAGCTCGAAGGCTCGCTTCGAGCCAGGCTCGATAGAATTAAATATGTCAAATATGTCATTTCCTTCGATTTGGAGTAAAACTATCGAGCAAAACCGTATGTGAGTACCTACTTAGCATTATGCAGATTTCAAAATCAAAAAGAAAATATTAATTGTTTTCTCATTGCTACTACGTCCAGCGTATTATCCCAAAACGATAAGACTCAAAAACAGTTCGATAAGGCAGTTCCATGTAAAACAAGTGAATCACGCATTTGGCACGCCGAGCCTACCGCCCGCGCGCGCTGCCTATGTGATAGGCTCCATCTTAATATTCATTGACAAAATATTATTATAATTAAAAACAGCATTATTATTATGTTATTATATTATTATTAATGTATGTTTTATTAACATTTTTAATATTATAATGGTGAATAATATCCTACAGTTTATATTTCAAAGCATTAATCATAATATTATTAGGTATGTGGTTAATGGTTATAAGTTATAACTATAAGTTATAACCAATGATATTCTACTTATACAGATCTGTTACGTTCATACTATTTTCCAGCTTAAGAGGCTGGGTACCCTTGGAATTTCTCATACAAACGTAATTCCAAAATCATTTTCTCATACGAAAATATTTAACATGTTTGAGTTATTTTTCAGTTTAAGATAGTAATTACCTAGGTTCCTACACAAAAATTTACTTCAAAATATTTAAACAAAAAATTTTTTTTTGTTTTAAATTTTTTTTTAGTAAATTTACTACTAAATATTTAAAAACTAAAAAATAGAGTAAAACACTAAAAAATATATAAATAAATAGTAAATTTACTACAAAATATTTAAACTCTAAAAAATATTTTTTAGTATTTAAATATTTTGTAGTAAATTTAGTATTTATTTATATAATTTTTAGTGTTTTACTCTATTTTTTAGTGTTTAAATATTTAGTAGTAAATTTACTAAAAAAAATTTAAAACAAAAAAAAATAATTTTGAAGTAAATTTTTGTGTAATATGATGAACCTAGGTAATTACTATCTTCAACTGAAAAATAACTCAAACATGTTAAATATTTTCGTATGAGAAAATGATTTTGGAATTACGTTTGTATGAGAAATTCCAAGGGTACCCGGCCCCTTAAGTGTCACCGCAGACTTACAATTTTAAGTTGGCAAGCCGCACAGTATACCAATTATAGCTATAGTGACTTATGAGAGCTCGCACATAATATTATGTCGCTATAGCTATAATTGGTATACTCTGCGGCTTAGTTGACCAACTTAAAATTGTAAGTCTGCGGTCGCTCTAAATCTCTTCCGAACAACATTGACAAAGACAGATAAGTGAAACAAAAAAAAAATACAAAAAGAGACAGACTAAATAAAAGACGACCCAATTGGGTCGTATTTGAAGCTTCACAACGCGCGCGGTATTAACATAATATCTGCTTTGAGTTTTTTGTATAATTTATCATTGGTTATAGGTAACCATAAACGGAAGTAGACGAAAAAGAACTTTTTATGGTCAATACAAAAATAACTAAAAGGGATGATTTTAAACAAACCTTTTTTGTGAGAGACGCAACGGCAGTAAAATCTTGTATAATTATTATGTAGAATTTGTAGTAATTTCATGTCCTAAGTCCTAACTTCTATGTATATTATAGGTATACATTACTAATATCTACTACTGCAGTCTACACATCATTACAGTGATTTGTGTCAAAGGTCGAAATGTAGTACACTTAAATTATCCAAGTTTTTTCCATTAATGATATTAAGAGTTAATACCTTAAACACATCATTTTCCATAGCTAAAACTACAATTATTCCAATCAAAGTATACAGTTTTATAAATAGTAACGTATCTACATTCTACATGAGATAAGATTTTTATTGTCCTATCACAGACATAACGTATTTGTTTTTTATCAAACGTATATGTATTTTATCTACTTATATGATTGTATTCGCAGGTATTTCACAACTTTGTGAAAAGCATACAGTTGTTAAACTAACTAACCCTAGCTGCAACAGCAAATTGAATAAAGAATAAATACCAATTTTATTGTCCGCTTGGGCCATCTTGATTTATAACCTGTTTTATAATTTTTATTGGTTTCATGAAGAGGATGTAACTGATAAGTGATAACATAATATTTAACGCCGGAATCCGGATTAACCCGAATTACACAATTTTAGGTATTGTAATGGTTGTCACAACAGTGTTATCAGCTTTTTGTGTAGTGGGTGTTGACTGTTGGGTTTTACAGGGAATACCCATGTTCCTGTGATAAGGATATTGTGCTCGCGCAACCCACAGGGACTTTCCCCGTGTTGCCAACATTGATATGGGACGTGGTCCACATTTATTTATCACTAGCTGTTGCCCGCGACTCCGTCCGCGTGGACTTCAGCTAATAGCGCGCGGTAGTTCCCGTCATAGAGTAACTTATAGTAGGTAGTTCCCGTTGAACCATGTAAGCTACATTACTGCAAATTGCAAAATTTGTACGACAGAGGTGCTTCCGCTTACTTCAAACTGAAATGTTTACACTTTACAGACAGACAGACACGTCACACTTAAAACGCCCCTATTTTTGCGTAGGCTGTTAAAAACTAGGGAGTGGGGTCGAAGTCGAACATCAACTCTTCTTAAGACTTAAAAAAAATCGTAAAAAGATTCTTCATCCTTACCACCTCATAAAGAAACACGTTTGGGTTATCGCTTGTGCGATGTAGGAAACGCACGGCGCCATCTATTATGAATTTTTGGAACTAACATAATTTGAACAAATTTACGCATTTTCACCCCCTTACAACCCCTTTTTCCAGTTAAAAAGTAGCCTATGTCCTTTCTCAGGCTTTAGACTATCAGTGTACAAAATTTAATTACAATCGGTTCAGTAGTTTTGGCGTGGAAGCAAGACAGACAGACAGACAGACAGACATCGCATTTATAATATTAAGTATAGATTCTGTGCAAAAACTTCTTCAACAATCGGGCTATCTTTTTTTCTGAAGCAACCCTAAACAATGAGCAGTATAAAAATTAAAAAGTCTAGAATTTTAGGAATTATATTCAGACAAAAGGTGGAATGTTATTTTCTTCTCTGTCCAAAATAATGTATTTAATATTGTATAGAATTCGAAAATAAAATATTGTACTACATGACTTTTTTGTTTTTTGTCGTACCTACCTATTGCAAATTCAGCTCATAATTATTTTTAATTTCTTCCTTTTTAAAATTTTAGAAATATAGTTGTTTCTCCATGTCACTATTAACAGATGTGTAAAAAAAATGTTTATTAATCTTTTGCGTGAAATTCTGCTGATGCCTATGTGTTGTTTCCACTCGAACTGCGTAAAAATCATTCCTTTGATGACACATCTATACATATTATAAAACAAAGTTGCTTTTTTTCCCTCATGTCTCTTTGTTCCCTTTAATCTTTAAAACTACGCAACGGATTTTGATGATTCTTTCAGTGTTAGATAGCCCATTTATCGAGGAAGGCTATAGGCTATATTTCATCACGTTAAGACGAATAGGAGCGAAGAAATAGAGGATAATGTGGAAAAAACGGGGAAAATTATTTGAAAGGGCTAACTTGAACGCGCTAATCTCAGAAACTATTGGTCCGATTTGAAAAATTCTTTTAGTGCTAGATAGCCCATTTATTGAGGAAGGCTATAGGCTATATTTTATCACGCTAATCAAATCAAATCAAATCATTTATTTCGGGCATCAGAGGCCCATATAACAAATACCTTAAAATCTAACATACATATTATTATAATTATGTAATAAATACCTTAAAACTAACATACATATTTTATACTTAAAAAACTAACACTGTCACGTTTTGCCGGCGACGTGACTCGCTTCGTTCCGGAGTCTCCCCCGGAACCTCCGATAGACTACATCCATCGGCCAGAACTCCGGCGCCTCGAAGGTCAACTAAAGATTCGTCGGTACTCTCACCACAAAGGAGCTAAAGTTAACTTTGTGGCGAGACTGCAGACGCTCGACCTTCAGGCGCAGTGTCGTCTTCTTCTGGATGTAGTCCACGACGTCCTCGACCTCCATGGACCAGTGCAGGCGGGTTATGTACAGGGGCGTCGCGGGGACCTCGCTCCGCAGACGCAGCTCAGGTACATATGGTGCGGTGCCGCGATGGTTGCGGGCGGCGGGCTTCTTCCTCCTCTCCACCAGTATGACTAGCTAAGACTAATAGGATAGGAGGATGTGGAAAAAACGGGGGAAATTATTTGAAAGGGCTTATCTCGCGAACTACTGGAGCAATTTTTATGTTATTTGGTACAGATATAAGAAGTAGACCACGTGAAGGATCATAGGCTGTCGATTTTAATCATTTTTTTCAGTGGTTATACCCGTGCGACGCCGGGGCGGGTCGCTAGTTCAATATATTTTACATTTCGATTTTCACGGTAGGATTAACTGTTTCTGGGTCAACATGTGCCCGATAGTGTTGATAACTGAAACTGCAGGAGTTAGTCATCAACACTACCGGTGTGCTACTGACCTAGTCGTAGGTGACTTATCAGTTTAGCACTTTTAAACCTTAATTCCATAGCAATAAGAACGAAATGTAATAATATTATAATAAGACCGTACAGGTAGCTTCGTCTAGCAGACAGGTAAATTCCGCAATGGAATGATTCAAAAGGTAATTTCTGTATTTCACTGATAGTACCTGCGTAAATGGTTGGTTTTCCATAGGGGTACAAGTTTACTGCCTAGTTGAGAACTAAAGTATAAATATTATGTGCTTTATACGGATATACTTACCTACTTTATGATCAACATTGTTATTGCAGCATTCTTATTTGTAGTTGTATTTTCACAGAAATTCTTAAATACATTATACAGTTTTAGTCTAGTTAAATTCTTCTTTTTTCACAAGAGAAGAATTCAACATGATTCACATTGACTGGTGAACTATCTTTGCTCATCGATCTTTGTCTTTTATTATCAGTTGAAAGTCCCGGATATTTTCAAGTATTTTTCTGAGTAATCTCTACTGGTGCCTGTATCCTATCTTTAGATATCGTGCTGTATTGCAAAACATTTCGCCTTCTATAAATAATCGCAAGTCCTGTTACAATTTTTGTGTGACGTAAAGGCCGTCTACCCAGATAATATCGTGAGATAATGCTACTCTATTTTCAACTGTATCGTATTCGTGATAGAGTATGTTTTTATCTGTTAGCTCATTAGTGTCATTGAACACGGTAAAAACCGCTTCGGAGTCGTCAATGAAATCGAACTTCGTACGTCAGCACCCAGCGTTATTTCGCAGTGTCTCTACCTCGGCTGTCGGTCGGCTAAGTCCGTGTGTTGTTCATTCAAGTGTAAACTCCGAAGCAAATATTTTTTATAAGTTTCTTAGTTCTTCTGATCTATTTCTTTAGCCAATATTAAAAGTCTATTTACTCAAATTTTGAGTAAATAGACTTTTGAAGTTATGTAATCTAGATATATTTTATGACAAACAACATTCCGAATTTTTATAACTACTGAGAGAATTCTATTATTAGTAGGTACTTACCCCTACTTTTTTTGTTAAAGCTTTGGTTTAAGCTTTTGAAAGAAGTTCTACTCTGGAGGAGGAATAAATAAAATAATTTAGTTTTCCATCGGCCTACGAAAAGAATAAAAAAATAAAAAGATGAAAGATCAGAATACAAAGGATCAGACATGTTAGTGCTCTAATATTGAAGACATTGACCCGCCCTCGCCTTGAGCCACTTGCTCCGTCACAACAAAATATTTCTCTGAACTGTAAGGTCGCGATGCGATTTGGAATTTTTCCTTAAAATCTTTGGCAGTTTTTGGGGAAATCATGTAAATTTTTAATGAAACGTACCAAAGCACTGCAAACTGCTGCATTATATTGTGCATACTTACTAATATTTTTCTCAATACTTACATACTTCGTACAAGACCTACATGTGAAATTGTAAGCCCTGAACAGTTTTTTTGCTCTGTTCTTATGGACGCACAGCTCGTTCTGTTTTCGGGCACCGTTTTCTTCCAACCACCTTCTCCTTATTTTCTGGCAGGATCCTGTGATATCTAGACTGTGCCTTCACCATTTCTGATTACTTTATATCAGGGAAAACCAGTATCATCCGGCTTGCGATATCTAGTTTCGAGGTAATTGTTTACAGGGCACTTAACAACGAACCAGTCTGTGTGTATCGTGATTTAGTAACTTGAGCACTATCTGAAGTAGATGATAGAGTGGAGTGTACCCTAAGTGGAAATGTAACTTGCACCACACCTTGCACCATAGAGTAAATTTCCTTAGTCTATGCTTGCACTGAATATAATAATAATTAGAAATGGAATAACTATTAATTAATACTTATGAGTTATGGTCCTTTGTCATTGTTGCGAATCATAACTTGGACCATTTGGTTATGGCGTGGGTATACCCTATACAATGATCTCGTTATTTCTTTAACTAAAGTTTGACAGAATATCTGGTTTGTGTTAGGAAAACTACTAACCGAAAAACGGAAACAACAACAACTATCCGAAAGCAACCAAGCTTGAAGCTATTAATAACATACCTAATATTATAGCATTTTTTGTTTACAAAAGCCATTGCGCAGTTCGGCCATATCTATTCCTAGCCATCGTGATCATCAATAATTTGTGTCCTCTCATCATCAGTCATCAACTCATCACGCAGTAGGGTCACCGTCCCTATCACAAATATCGATATAGAAAAGTGGCGCAGTTTATCGTTATCAGTGTTTGCCTGTGCGTGATGAAACAACCATTAAAAGCCCGTTAACAGGAGCTTAAATATGTGGGGCTAGACGTGAGGTCAACCATGTTCCTGACAGTTGACACACGTAGGCCTTAAAGGTCAGCAACGATTTTATGTGTCCCAAATACCGATTATTGTCAATTGTATCACATGCACTGAATGTCTGCGAACGTCGCACAGCGAATTGTGCATGGACTGTGCAGACTTCTGGCACGCTTTCCAACCACCCACCCAAAAAAATACCCTTTCTAACATAGACGAGCACTGAATGTCTGCGAAATACATCGTACAGCGCGCTGTAGATAGACTGTGCACTGTGCAGTGTGCACTGCACAGTGCCACAGCGTGCAGACTTCTGAGTTCTGAGTTCTGACATAGAGTTAAAAATTCGCTTTCTTATAGAGAAACAATTATTTTTTTACTTTTTAATTGTATATTATTACCTCGATCGTGGGAATCGCAGACACAATAGATTTTCAATTGTTATGCGAGAGCCGGATGCCGCTTGGGGATTGATGGGTTATTGTAAGGAGACAATTCTAAATTCGAATAGATGCTTACGATTGCGTGATAGTCGATAGACTGTTGTAGTAATGAAATCTGATTAACAGCTTCTTAATTTTTTACTCAGCGCCATATTTGCGTTTTGCACTGTGCGAACATTTTTAATTCATTGATCTCCAAATTCTCTTCTTTCCCCAAGATTACGCAAAGCTTTTGAAAATTACTTTTAAGTACTACTCTTTGTCTTTAAACGTGAGATCTAGCACGTGCTGGAGATGGCAGACGACACACGTAAACCTTCCGGAGGTCACATACCAGCTGACAGCAGTTTATATAATCAGAACAATCAGTTACTCAATAGAGTGTGACCAGCTGACTAGTAGCACGTGGTTATGCGTCGTACTCCGCTGTCAATTGGGAGCATCACGATTCATGTTTCATTGAGAAATTTATATTGTATTTACAACTGTAATTTAAAAAAAATGTTGTAAATTTAATTTTCGCACTGTGCTGAAACAGAGTTGAATCAACTCATGCTTTAACTCATGAACTGAAACAGTCTACGCGTACTTCAGACTTCAGTTCGACGACGAAGTGAACATTAAACTTATTGACTTGTAATATTTCTGCTGGAATACATGTATAGATCATGGACATCGTCCATCAGTAATTTTTACTGATTAGTAGGTAAGTAGAAATTAGAAATTAACCAGCTTCCGATATTATCTATACTTATAATAAAATCGTAGAGGTAAAATTTTTGTATATTGAAAATAAACTTGAAAAAACGAGTCAGGGGCATGTTAGAAGAGTAGTAGAACACATTTTACCTGTTTTTGAAATTTTTGTTTCTCTGTCTGTTTGTCTGTTTGTACAAGCTAATCTCTGAATCCGCTGGACCGATTTCAATGAAATTTGGCATGTTGATACCTTACATCCCTGGTCAACATCTTAGATACTTTTTTTAACCGACTTCCCAAAAAGGAGGAGTTAATGTTTACTTTGCTGTTTGTGGTCAGATTTTCAAAATTCTTTTTTTGTTGTATATATTGTTAATCCGAATTTGATACCATGTTTACAAAAACGGTGACTTGATAATGATTTTCTCGGGATCGGGAGGTATCCACGGAACTCCTTTACAACAAAAACATTACAGTTATTTTCACTTTTTTTAGGTAAAAATAAGATAACATGCCACCAAAAAGTAAGATTTGCACTAAGGCATATCCCAGGGTATAGGGCTTCCGAAGGTTCCGTTGCTGAACGGAACCCTGATTCCTTATAAGACGTTCCGCGCGGCTTCGCCCGGGTAAATTAGATATTTCAGACAAATTAGTCCACTAAAATAGCCTATGATCCTTCTCGTGGTCTACTTCTTATCTGTGCCAAATAAAAAAACAAACACAATCCAGAAAGTCCAAAAGTAGGTTAGGTTAGAACTTAGACTACAACACAGAGGGAGCCGAGCGAGCGCAGCGAGCGTGCTGCGGCAGCTACCGGCGACAACATAAAATAAAAGGGGGGGCTCGGGGGGCGCAAGGCTAGGTTAGTGTGGCTATAACTTTAAGGCAGTGGCTGTAACTTTAACAGTTTTTGCTCAGCGATGATGAATCAGTCAGTCAGTCAGTCAGTCAGGAAATGTAATTTTATAAGTATAGATAACAATGATAGTTATTTGCTTTGTCGAATTTCCATCTGATAAAGGTGACAAGTAACGTTATCGGTATCAGATGGAAATTCACGTACGAGACTGATACTTGACTCAAGTATTTACACAATTAAAATACTATTTTTATCAAAGCGTGCGCTTCATTAAACATTTTAAAAAAATATTTAAAGATATAGAGACACGCATTGCATCAGCCGATCTTTGCCTCCTGTTTTTACTAAATTATATTATAACGATTCTTTTTATTTTATTTGCCTTTAGGCTTTAACCTTAAACCTCCTCGTGCCACATGCGTAATGCGTATGTTTTGATGATTCAAGCGGTCGATGGCCAAGACTATGATTAAAGTCTTTAAATTGTCGAAGTTATAAACATGGGCGCCGGCAGGGGGGTGCCAGGGGGTGCACTTGCACCCCTTGGGAATCTCGGGATCAACAGGAATGATTGAAATAAAAAGCATTTTGTAACCCAAAATACCATGCCGCACAAAGATAGTTCGTACTTCGTAATGTTTCGGCACTAAATGTATTCTGTTGACGTAAATAGACGGTCACTGTTGTTCGTAAAAAGTAAAAAGAAAAGAAAAGAAAGAAAACTTAAATCTGCACCCCTTGGGAATTATTTCTGCTGGCGCCCATGGTTATAAACCCCATGCAATATGCTGATTGCTGACTTATCATAGTTACAATAGATTTAGATTATTAGAGTCTAGAGACCGGAAGGTTTTAGGAAATAAGGAACACACTACCAGATTTCCTTTATCAATCTGTCACTTTGTCTAGTTTACTGAGACATCATGTCTATGATGGCAACGCTTGACGTCATTAACCTATCAACCCCCATAAAGACACCGGCGACCGCGACAACATTAGAATAACAATAGATTTCAAAGAATCCGCGATCGAAGGATTTTGTTATTAATTATAATTATAAAACTGCACTGGTCCACGACGGTCGAGCAGGTCGTGGACTACATCAGGAGCAAGACCCACTTCATCTTGAGGGTCGAGCGCTTGGAGTCCCGCCACAAAGTGAATTTTAGCTCCTTTGTGGTGAGAGTCCCGACGCACCATCTACCGACCTTCGAGAAGGAGGAGTTCTGGCCGATTGGAGTCGTCTATAGGAGGTTCCGAGGACGACTTCCGAACACGTCGCGCCCCACGTCGCAGACAATACGTGTTTAGTGTTTATGCCTGAGTTAAATAAATAAATAATTATTATGTGTATGAGTCTTATAATAAGACAACAAACTGCGAGACGTAAATATAACCTTTGACCTGGTTTATTGAACAACAATTGCCTACGTAATAATACGTCTTCGGGTTGCGTCTCAATGTAACAAATAACAATAAAACAATATTATGACGCTCGTAATCACAACATTACTAGTGGCGGTCGTAATTCATTTCACAATTCTCTGTTGAACTGTTGTCAACAGAGAATTCGGAAGTTACAAGATCAAGGTCAAGTTGAAGTGTAAGTAAGTTGCAACTTTAGAACATATTGCTATTCCACGTTAGTCCAGAGAAGTACATGGAAGTACCCTAGGGCCTAGGCGGTGGTAGGCCTCAAAATATAGGCGTTCTTTTTCGATTTTTCTATTTGGTAATGAAAATATCACTTCATTTTCACTTCGTTCCAAAACACCCTGCAGAAAAATGCTATCTTTCCTTGGATGTCTGGGTTATGGGTACCATGCATGATGCGATGCTCTTGGATGCCTCGAAAACCATAACGATTTTAGCACTACAATCAATAATGATGCCAAATGACGCAAAAACTCGTAAACAAATCGCAGAATATTGGGTGTCGATTTCTTCCCCCACATGGCCGGGAGAGATGTCGGGGACTGGTACAGACTGCGAACTGGCACAGAACCCAGAAGTAATGCGCAGATTTGTGGAGGGCGTTGTAGGGTATCAGATGTCTGTTGTGGTCGATATCTAATGTC
This sequence comes from Polyommatus iphigenia, assembly GCA_963422495.1. Lineage (NCBI taxonomy): Eukaryota > Metazoa > Arthropoda > Insecta > Lepidoptera > Lycaenidae > Polyommatus > Polyommatus iphigenia. The sequence goes on from OY730183.1 coordinate 899,496, forward strand.
TAACTACCTAGGAACTCTGCAATCTGTAAATTCAAACGATGGGTGGATGAAAGTAGGAAGTTATGTAGGATTATTTGTTTTCTATCGATCAAACCAATGCACTCAAAATCACACTTATATTAATGGGGTCCCCCACTTATAGTTGATGACCTTACTATCCACGTTACTTACCTAATAACTTTATACAGCACTCAGCAGTCAGGTTCAAGACTACGCAGATTATGCAGTTAGTGCAGTTTTGACCAAGTTCATGACTAAATTTGGCGCAGTTTATCGAAATATTTTTCGTGATCGCATTTTGGCTTCACTACAAAAATTAAACTTTTAGGTAAGTACGCTGTAGTAGACGAATTAGCCTATGACAAGCATCCGGAATTTTGTCTGTCTACTAAGTTGTGCTAGATTCTAGAAGGTCTAATGACAATTGTATAATATTCCAGCGATGCTGCGCGACTTCCCCCGCCTGTTCCTCCAGCACACGGCGGCGTCGCGGCGGCACCTGGCGCCCGAGCTGGTGCTGCGCCTCATCACGCCCGCCTGCCCGCTGTGGGCCGCCCCCGTGAACCAAAGCCCCTTCGTGGACCCCTACTGGGGATTCTTCTGGCCGGGAGGACAGGCTACTGCCAGGTACGAGTTTAATAGTTGCTGAAGATGGGAAGACATTTTATATGTATATTATGTCACAACTCACGTCATCAACATCCCGCTCGCGCTAATTAAGTCTACCGACTTTCTAAAGTGTGATATTCTACGTTATGAACGTGAAATCACTAGATTTCTCAGATAATAAATTAATAACTAAATGTTACCCCCAATTACTATTTCGTTGCACTGAAATTCGCTTATGTCCCTTTACGCCTGAGGGGAATTTAAATACTTTGGATACGTCTTACCACTCTTACCAAATTCTAAATCGGTTTAGCGGTCCGCGCGTGAAAAGGTAACTTTAAACTTAATAATTTATGTACTATAAAACCCGTCGAATTTCAACACTGGCTTTATTCGCTGAGTCAGTACAATTATTTATATTTTCATTATCATCATTACCACTATAATTGCTAAACAGCTCGGCTCATGTGGCAACTTTTACTCGGACAAACCGTTCCAAATGATCTTAAATACAGTGTCACAAAACCCCAAGGACGATTTGAGCGTGGTGATAAGGATAACCCGTTATCGATTTCCTCCTGCGCGAGCGCACAGGAAAACTATGGAATCCCCGCTGCGAGACGAGAATGCTAAACAGTAAACAGTGCAGCGTAAAATAGTACTCAATATTCATTGCACGATATTAAACGTGCCTATAACGACTGTCTTTTGAGTTCAGCTGAATTGTAATTTGATTTATGAATCATATTAATTCTGCTAAAATGTTGCCTGCGACTTGCAAGCCAAGTGAATTGAAGGGTCTTTAACCTAAGTGTTTATGGGAAAAATTAAAACTAAGCTTGGGAAAAACCTTTAAGTAAAAGGAAAGCAGAGTAAAGATTTAAAACATCAATTTTATTTTATTCATAATCGTCTAATATTCAGACGATTATGAATAAAGTTGTGAGGCGTAGAATGGCGTTAGTGATCCAGTAAAGCTATCATTAGATTCTTCAGTAATTTATATCCGAAAACCTTCGATCAAATATATACGATCGAAGGAAAACCCTCGATCAAGCCGAAAACTTATAAATCTTTAGAATAGTAGGTACTGTATGTATGTATAATAATATCATCATTCATCACTCAATCATCATAATGATGATGATGATGATTGTGTGATGAGTCACTAGTCTTCCTGCAGAGGTCCTGATTCCTGAAGGCGCGTGTTCAGGCCTCAGGGAGATGAGTCACCGCTCGACGCTCGCCAGAACTTTCAGGTTTTGTATTCATAGTGCAGTCCTCAAGAATGCTATTTAGACCCAAACGCCCAACGGCCGCGGCGCAGGATACTGGGTACCATAGTAAACTAAAGAAGCTACCTACCTACCTCTCAAAACAGTATAGTTATCCTGTTTGTTTCTCAAAATATCGTGACAGAAATTCTCAATTTATTCGAGTTTATCCTCGATTCCAGTTACTATGTACGAGGTAATATTATTCAAAACATGTTTGACGTACATGTAAATTAATTATTTGTTATATCGACGCTTTTATGGCTAAGTGATAACTTTGTTTGTATGTGGTTTCCCATTCCATCTGGATTTCCGTTAAACGTTTACGGAAGGATAATTTTAGGGAATAATACGGAAACGAGGAATAGCTATCTAAAATCAAGATAATATACCTAATAGTATAAATACACGTATTAAGGCGACGCCTTGATAATTTGGCTGTAGCGATGCCGATTTTTCTCAGCAATGACTAAAGCTAAGAAATTGAAGTTCATTGTCAGTATTCATCGTGTCTTTGTCTTTGAATTGCCCATAGCATAACACGATTGGACAACTTTTATAGCACAGAATAATCAATCGAAAAGACCTCTGTAAAAAAAGGGATTCCTATTTTTCCAACAGAGGAGAGTGATTTAAGGTTCCAAAATTTGTACATAAATTGGTTCAAGCATGCACTTTAATTTGTGCATAGCTTATATGAAATGTATTTATGGTTTTTAAATTATGCGACAAAAACCATTTTGTCGCTTACGCCCTTTCCATTTTTTGCTGTTCCATTGCTTGTTTTCTATGAGAGGCCGGGCCGGCCTCTCATAGAAAACAAGCAATCTAAAACGTATCCAACACGGTTTCTTACTTTAACGCTGCGACACCTTAAGAGCAATTCACCCTTATACATGGTACTAGCCGTGTCCCGGGGACCGCGTCACACCGCGGTGTTACCCGCGGTTTTTTAGCGAAAATAAATTGCGTGAATCTCAGTCCTCTGTTGCTGTGGGGCGAGTGTCAGCAGGCATGTAGATAAATTACATAATTAAAATCATAAAATACCTACTTTAAACTCGAAACTTTTCCATAATATAATTTTTTACATAAATAATAATTAATACAGTATTATTTATTTATCCACCCACCGCTCAGGGTAGTAGTTTTTATTATTCGTAGACCCACGGGCCACGGGCTACGGCCTACGAGCCTACGATATAACATGATATAAATTTAAATGAAAAGTAACGTCTGTAGTCTGAACACTGAAAGCCTGAACTATGAATACGGCACCTTTCTCGCGGGAAAATGGAAAACGTAACTTGCGGTAGACAAGGACGCAAATACAATTCCATTGACAAAAGAATGGGAAAGTGCATGTGAGATAGCGCTGTACGGTGTTAGGGGTGGGAAAGGGATAGAAAGTCGTGATTCATCCCGGTGTGCCAGGAATTTGGTGACTCATACTGAGGAGATTCCTTGACCCTTGTGTTTAATTTTCAAACAGTATTTAAAATTAAGGGACTCCTAATCAAATCTTAATGTGTATTATACTATAATATTGCTGATTGCTGATAAAAGGATGCTATTACACCATGGAATTAAACGATTTTAAGGCATGATATTATATGAGGCAGGATAAGAAACTCCAAAAATGTCGAATCTATACTTATTATAAAACAAAGTCGCTTTTTTCCCTCATGTCCCTTTGTTCCCTTTAATCTTTAAAACTACGCAACGGATTTTGATGATTCTTTCAGTGTTAGATAGCCCATTTATCGAGGAAGGTTATAGGCTATATGTTATCACGCTAAGACTAACAGGGGCGAAGAAATAGAGGAAAATGTGGAAAAAACGGGGAAAATTATTTGAAAGGGCTAACTTGAACGCGCTAATCTCAGGAACTACTGATCCGATTTGAAAAATTCTTTCAGTGTTAGATAGCCCATTTATTGAGGAAGGCTATAGGCTATATCACGATAAGACTTATAGGAGAATGTGGAAAAAACGGGGGAAATTATTTGAAAGGGCTTATCTCGCGAACTACTGGAGCAATTTTTATGTTATTTGGCACAGATAAGAAGTAGACCACGACCACTTATACACGTGCGACGCCGGGGCGGGTCGCTAGTTAAGTATAATTTGTAAGTAGGTACATACATTAATCGAGGGAATCGCAGACACAATAGATTTTCAATTGTTATGCGACAGCCGGTGAGCAAAAATGTTACTTTAATCTGAATATTATGTGTATTTTTTTTATTTTTCTAAAAATTCCAAAAACCCAATCTTGGAAACAATATCTTAAATATTCCCAAAACAGATTCGCGACAGAAAGTAAACACAAATCACATTCAAAGAAAAATAAACTTTATCTATGAACGATAAAGCATTATTTGAAATAAAACAGCATTGTTAATAATTATAAATCTTGATAATTCACAAACAATTTATTAAATTAGTTGACCCAAAAAACTTGTTATTATTGGATTTTTTGTTGCGAAAATATAATAAAAGTTTGTTTTGAAATATTGGGAAAACCCTTCCGTTAATAAATCTAATAAAAAATAAATAAATGTAGGTACGTGATTCAATTTTAAAAACGATTATTCTAAAATGTATTTACGAGTTACGACATTGTCGTTCGGGATGTGGGAACTGCCAAGTGGGAACTACTTACTAAATTATTATGTAGGTACCGTGCTCCGTGAATCTTAATCCTTCAAGCGGCAAGCCCCATAAGAGCACCGGTGATCGCGACAACAATAGAATACAATAGCATTTCAAAGAATCCCCGATCGAAGGAATATAATTATTATTATTATCATCAAACTTATTTCTTAGAATTTTGATGTAAGTAAATTATTATTAAGTATTCAATTAATACTTCACGATAAGGTCGATAACATAATATTATAAGTACTTACTATAATGTATGTACTATGTACTTACCTACTGTTTACTATGTATGTATTTAAAAAAAATAAAGAATCAAATAATTACTTACTTACATAAAAATAAACAGTCAAAATTCCTACGAATAATTATTTATTATTCGTAGCAAAATACCAAATATATTTTAAAGTTTGTTACGGAACGCACCCTGTATTATATAACTAATCAGGTGTTTCGCGTGCTTGTTTGCTTGTTTGCTTGTTCGTAAAATAATTATAGTAAACATTGCGGAGACAAAGGTCCTTGACCTTGTCATTCTGAATACGACAAACTTTTCCGTGTAGCGACATCTATTGCCGGTACTATGAAACAATTACATAACAAGTTTGAGTTCTGGTTTCATAGATGGCGCTTTATATCATAATTTATTGCTCGCTTACTTACCTAGCGCAAACTAACAAGCGATAGCGCGATGTAGCTCCATGACAATGTCATCTGTAGGCGTGTTGTAGAAACTCTAAATTACTAAAACAAAAGAACTTTAAAAACTTTGTATTTTTAAGTAAAAGCGGCCAATATCGGCCAGTAATTGTGTTAATTGTTAAGCATAAACAATGAACACAGAGTTCCCTGTGTTCATTGTTTTAAATGCTGAACGGAGTTGGCACACTACTTTAACCTCCATCCACCGTACTGTAACTTAGTGTAAATCATTTGATTATTGATTTCTTATTTTAATAATTTTCAGGTACATGTTGGACAACCGCGCGACGGTGTGCGGTCGGCGCGTGCTGGACGTGGGCTGCGGGTGCGGGGCCGGCGCCATCACCGCCGCCCTCGTGGGCGCCACCAGGGTCGTAGCTAACGACATTGACCCTTGTAAGTACACCTTTTCTCTTTTATTTAAAATAACGCTTTGCTGTGGAAAACGTAGGCCTATAAAGTGTTTGTTTCCTGCCCGGGCATTGGAAAAAGTTATTAAAATCGAATCAGTCTGCTTATTACTAGGACGCGTAGCCCACTCACCACTGCCAGCCCACAGAATGTGGCTCCATTGACCACGTGCAACTACGTGCAGAATTTTAAAAATGTGAAATAAAAATCCAAAAGTTGGAGATGCCGGGGATCGAACCCGGGGCCTTTCACATGCAAAGCGAACGCTCTACCACTGAGCTACATCCCCTGTTTACTAGACTTGTAAAATATCTGTATAGGTACATTCTAGATGCGGTGTTGGCGACAAAAATAAACGCGGAACTAAACAAGTGCACAGTAGAAACAAGTACAGAGGACTACATCGGCACGGCCTGTGAGGATTTTGATACGATTCTAATTGGAGACATGTTCTACGACGAAGACTTCGCGAAAATCCTCTTTGACTGGCTTGGTAAATTAGCGGCCAAGGATAAAATGGTAAATAATTTATATTCACATGATCATTATGTTATGTTCATTATGGTTGCGTTGCACCAGAGGCGTGGTTAAAGTTAAAGTTAAATATGGCGTCCAAACACATACGACATCTGTCAAATTTTTCCGGTTAAAGTTAAAGTTAAGGTGACGCCGCGTTAAAGTAAAAAATCGTGTTGGATACGTTTTAGATTGCTTGTTTTCTTTGAGAGGCCGACCCGGCCTCTCATAGAAAACAAGCAATGGAACAGCAAAAAATGGAAAGGGCGTAGCGACAAAATGGTTTTTGTCGCGTAATTTAAAAACCATAAATACATTTTATATAAGCTATGGGCAAATTAAAGTGTTTGCTTGAACCAATCTATGTACAAATTTTGGAAGCTTAAATCACTCTCCTCTGTTGGCAAAATAGGAATCCCTTTTTTTACAGAGGTCTTTTTGATTGATTATTCTGTGTTATAAAAGTTGACTAATCGTGTTATGCTATGGGTAATTCAAAAACAAAGACATGATGAATACTGACAATGAACTTTAATTTCTTAGCTTTAGTCATTGCTGAGAAAAATTGATATCGCTACAGCCAAATTATCAAGGCGTCGCCTTAAAGTCAAAGTTAGTTGGTGCAATCCAGTCTAAAATAGTAAAGCCACAAAATTTTTGACTACTGCTATAAAGGAACATTTTCAATAGTCTGTAAGTAAAATGTCGCCGCTGCTTGGTATTCTTCCGGAATCCGGGCACAATAAATTAAAATAGCTTTGGTAAAGTCATGTCTTTGTATAATTTCAGGTGCTAATAGGCGATCCCGGGCGTCACGGGCTCACATCACGCAGACGGAGTCAGCTGCAGCAGCTAGCGCGTTACGAGCTGCCAACACACTGCAGGGAGGAGAACCATGGCTTCACTGAGGCCGCTGTGTGGAGACTTTCATGCCCTGCGACCTAGGCAGCCCTGGATCTATTAATCTATATATATAAAACTCAAAGGTGACTGACTGACATGGTGATCTATCAATGCACAGCCCAAACCACTGGACGGATCGGGCTGAAATTTGGCATGCAGGTAGATGTTATGACGTAGGCTTCCGCTAAGAAAGGATTTTGATAAATTCTAACCCCAAGGGGTTAAAATAGGGGATGAAAGTTTGTATATACTAATACTTCTTAACGCGAGCGAAGCCGCGGGCAAAAGCTCGTAGGCCATATAGGCCGTGAACTTGGAGCAGCAGCGTCCTAGGGGGGGCAGATTTCATACATGGGGCGGTGGAAATAAAGGCCACACGCAAAAAAATAAAAATCCGGCACTAATCCTAGGAATGAAACAAGCTGATATTGCTGGGCGAATACAAATTGATTTAATTATACCTACTGAGTGTTGAGAACCTAGTAGAGCTGTAGCAAACCGTATGTATTCGGTAAGTGTCTACATGTTGCCGATTGATTATTGATTACGAGCAAAAAGGCCAAAAAAAGAACACGTTTGTTGTATGAGAGCCCCACCTAAATATTTACTTTATTTTGTTTTTAGTATTTGTTGTTAAAGCGGCACCAGAAATACACAATCTGTGAAAATTTCAGGAGTCTAGCTATAGCGGTTTTTGAGATACAGCCTGGAGACAGACAGATAGACGGACAGACATCGACGTCTCAGTAATAGGGTCCCGTTTGTAACCTTTGGGGATGGAACCCAATAATCAACAAAACTTGGTTGTTATGTATGAGGTCTCAAAATTATTCAAAACTATCGAGTAACGAGTAACGATACAATAGTAACAAGTACGAACAGTTAAAGTAACAAATACATACGGGTACGCTTTTTTTTCTTAACAGCTCTAGAACCTAGCAAACCATTACACGCAACGGATAGTGGATGTCCCCCGCAAGCCGCAACATCAAAGAAGAATGGGGTACCGCGTGTGAATTTTCCGCTAGAGGCGCTAGTGTCGCGCGAGGTCAAAAACGCCTATTTTCAAGTACTAGTTTTAGCGGTCTTCGTGACAAATTATTATTTATGCAATTTATCTGTTGAAAAGCGAGCTCCTTCGTAAAATTATCCCAAAAAGTATTATTTAGCGATCAATGTACCTAAATGCTTTGAGAGCGAAAATAATCGTAAAAAATATTCGGTTTTTAAAAAAATTAGCAAATTAAGGGCCCTCTCTCCCTAAATTAGCAGGTCGATTGTCTGTCAGTGCGAATATCGACGTAAATGACATTAAAATAACATTCATAACAGCGCGCCTTATACGGTGGCGGTTACGACGCTCGCCGCGTCCATGATAGGGCGAAATAGGAGAAAAAACCTTTTTAAGGCTTAATACAAGATGTTTGTGTAAACACCGTTGTCCTTGAAACCATCAAATGAGCCCGTCAAAATGAACAACTTTTTCTATGAGAACAATGCTGGGAATTAAAAAAAAACTATCTTCATACTCATACAAATTGCCAATCCGGCCATCCGTATGGGTATGAAGACGGTATTTTTTTTGAGTTCCCAGCATTGTTCTCATAGAAAAAGTTATTCATTTTGACGGGCTCATTTGATGGTTTCAAGGATAACGGTGTTTACACAAACACATTGTATAATACATATTTCAAAAAAGTAAAAAAACCAAATTATTAACTTATGTATTGCAAAGCAGTAGATATTTTTTATATATTCTTTTGATAAATAATGAAGGAGTAAAGTGGTTTCATTCAACGATTTGGAGGTGATTTGGTTTTTTATTTCTTTATTATGTGATACTGATAGAAAAAATATGGCAAAACCAAATTACGTATCATATCATGTACATTACTAATTATTTTTTTCAGATATAATTTATCTGTTAATGCCGATGAAAAGTTGTTTCATCTGCACGCTTTTTTCGAAAGAGCAGCCTTAAGGAGATATTATTTAAATTTAATTAAATAAATATGTAAATGGGATTCTAGATTATTACATTATATAAAGTCGACTAAAATAGATTTACGATACCGTACTTCTAGTCGACAGCTGCGCCATCTAGTGAGCAAAAAAACGGTAGCCCTCATTTTGCTTTATCATTCACCATGTACAGGAACCATGGGGGCTACTAATAATAGTAAGCAAAGACCATGTAGTAAGTATAGTATTTAGTAATAAATAGTAGCGACTAGCGAGCTGTAACCGTTGCATGTACTGTAGTCTGTAACCAAAAAACTTTAATATCGTACGTGGTTCTGTAACCTGCTGCGAGACTTTGTATGTATAATGGGACTATTATTGGTACAGTGGTATATCAATATTCTGAGTTCCTGACTGGTACAGTGGTCTATCGGAAACCAACTCTATGGACTATGAGGGTTTAATTAAACGACGTAACAAATTCGAGAAAAAATACTGTAGTGGCCTTTGATCTGAATCAAGCTAGTAATGTTACTTACCCTAACTAGATGTCGCTGCGTCCCCGCAGTCCCTTTTCTAGATCGCGCTATCGAAAGCGCGAGCTTCCCGTATAAATAGGGCTCCGCAATATGGACCATGGAAACGATGTCTACACATGAGCTTCAGCACTCCAATTATTAGTATTTTAGATGGCTAAATGCCGTTATTCGAATTTCAAAATATTTCTAGTGTTGACTGTTGGGTAGGACATGAATTTTATAGGGCTTATAATTAACTGATCACCAGAAATAGTAACATTTCACAGACAAAAATAGTAAACGATCACCAAAATATAGACCACCATTTTAATGTAAAATGATAACCAAAGATTTAACTTAAAACCAAAAATAGTAAATGATCACCAAAATTAGTAAATGATCACCAACATTATACTAGCATTTTAATGTAAAATGATCTCCAAAGACTTAACAGCTTAAAACCAAAAATAGTACCTAAATGATCTCCAAAATTAGTAAATGATCACCAAAATTAGTAAACGATCACCAAAATAATTTTTTGGTGGTCATTATATTTGTTCCCATTTTATAGTTATACGAGGATCGCGTATGTTAGAGGTGCCACTTTTTCGTACTGAGCCGGTATAGTGTCCCACTTCAAAAGAGGCGTTTGAATCGTAGCTACGTTTGATGTGCCGCGAGACGTGAGCCGTCTTGAGGCGTGAATTTATATTTAGGTACAAGTAAGTATATAATATTTTCCCCCTAAAAAATATTTATTTTATTTTTATTTGAACGGAAAACATACAGTGATAAACTTTAATTAAAAAGTAAAGCCGATTAATATCTAAGCACTATTAACATGTTTCAACAATTAGAATTCTAAACATTAACAAAATTGCTTTACATTTAGGTAGACAAAAGTATTTAGCAATGATGCAATAGTACACGTTACAAAAGCAATCCCAGTAATAATAATCATAGTACAAATGAATCCAATAATCAGTGACCAGCCTTAAACCAATTTTTATTGATTGACTTTCTGATAACTTAAATAGATGAATTAAAAATGTCAATGTCATGGTGTTTACTCAAATCATGCTGCGAACGAAGAAGGAATTCTTCCTATAATTAGAGTGGGAGAATGGAATATAAAAGGGGTTGAAGGAGCATATTCTGGATGAGCGTGAGCCGTGACGGGACTTTCAGGTTAATTTTGGAAATAAGAAGGGAGGAATCTATTTTGTTTTGGTCATTATTTAGTACCTAATGTGCAAGTATCAGCTACTTGACGTCTGAGATGGGGTAGCAGATCCCTTCTGAGTTCTGCATCTCGATTCATAGTCAGTATCAGATGTTCCGCATTTATATTGTAGGAGTCTCACAAATCGTTTCTGGATGGATTCCAGCCTGTTAATATAGGTAATGTACTACAGCCTGCGACCTATTTAGAACATAAGAGGTAAACCACCTATACAAGTTTCCATGAATTCCTGCATTGTATATAAATATAAATTCATAATGATTTAGAAATAATATACTGTAATATAATATGTTTCAAAATCTTTTTATTAAAAGATAATATTTCGTCTTCATCTAAAGATTCAGATTTTTTGAAATCATAGGTACCTACCTACATGTTAACATTGAATTTTAACATTTTATTGGATGGATTAAATGTTACACAAGATCCATCATTTCATCGGACAATAAATTTTAAAAATTAAAAAGTCAAAAAGTTCAGACCACCGCGACAATCATTTTGAAGCGGTACATGTTATAATGCTGAGCTGAGCTGAGCTGAGCTGAGCTGAGCTGATTGTGCCGTCTTGTCCCGGACAATTTGTAATGCCTCTTGTAAGTCCTAACTCCTACCCAAGTCCCAACACTATATAATTCTACCAACATAATATACTCTACTATGATATTATAAAGGCGAACCGCGAAAGTTAGTGAGGAAATCTGGATATCCGATATAGTATTTTGGTTGTATGCCGTAATGATATACATACTATGTAGTACTTATATGGTAGTATGTACGGATGTTTTTACTCTTTCACAATAATTCACGTTAAAAGTACTGAATAGATTTCAATAAAACTTTACATTGCTTCTTTGTTTGACAATGTTGCTGTTATTTCCACAGAAAACGAAGATTTTCAAACAATATTTGCTTATAGAATTTAAGTAATGTTTAAGATTAGCGAAAAAGTAAATAATAAACGTATTTTTATTACTACATTTTTTATTCAGTGTATTGTTTGTTTACATTAAGGCACAAATCGTTGTACATTTTTTTATTCTTCTATGCTACCTATGTACAACTATGTTATGTTTTTATAAAAGAATAAGAAATTAGATATAAATGATACCAGAGACCAGACATGGTACCCAACAAGAACACATCACATTTCAGAATATTTGAGCATTTAAATAATACTTTTGTTTTTAAATACTTAAATCGGGCAAGTGCGAGTCAAACTCGCGCACGAAGGGTTCCGTACCGACAAGCATAAATAGGCTAAAAATTGTGTTTTTGTATGGGAGCCCCCTTAAATTTTTATTTTATTTTAATATTATTATTAAATACATAGTAGGTACACATTTAACAAAAGAATGTGTAAAAAATTCAAGTCATCACTCTTACCATTATTTATATAGACTATAGAGCGAAAAATGCCGAAAAAATCACGTTTGTTGTATGGGAGCCACCCTATAATAACACCCTATAATAGCCAACATATTTTCAGTATTTGTTGTTATAGCGGCAACAGATATACACAATCTGTGAATATTTCAGAAATCTAGCTATAGCGGTTCTTGATATACAGCCTGGAGACAGACAGACGGACAGACAACGAAGTCTTAGTAATAGCATAGACTAAGGAAAATATCTCTGGTAATAGGGTCCCGTTTTTACCCTTTGGGTACGGAACCCTAAAAACAAAAAAAAATAAGAATATTGTATCGCAAGATCTTTTGGCCACGACAAACAAAAGGCAAAATTTGGGTGCTGGCGCTTCCTTCGCTTTTTACAAAAAGAAGAAATAGTTAGGGAAAATATTTATGTTCATTATTTTACATGATATTAATATTTAAATAATTTTAAATAATACAAACAAAACGTCACTATTGTACTTGTAAAGCACAACTGACATTGGTATGGTTTTACATCGCTTTAAAAACTAACAATATAATATTATTAAACTAAAAATAATAATAATCAAAGGCTACTTACGACTAAACTAATTAGTAGACCTAAACTGTATGTATGTTTAAAAAATAAACAGTATTGTTACAGATACGGACACGTAGTAGCATCTAGCGTCAACTAGTGGAACCACTCGGGGAATTAAAACAACATAAAACCCCTAGTCGATACTAGATGGCGTTAGGCTTCCAGAAATATAAAATTTTAAAACGGCATGTTCTACGTGATATTTAAATACAATATATTTAATAGGTACTTTTTAATTGTCTTTGCATTTAATTTAATACAAATTATGAATCTTATTCGAGTCTGAGCTTCCAGGTACCACATAGCGTCTTCACAACAGTAGGCTGTGAAATATGTACCTACTACCTATTACCAGAGACCAGTATATTATTACTCTATGCTACTACCTACTATTAGGCCTTTTGCAGTCATGCATTTTTGTCACACGTAGTGCATATAGTTCACAATTCAATTTATTATAATATTATACACAATTCCATATTGTCGTAGGTAAAGTATGTAGGTAAATTAATTCTATGATTTCATGATAAATAATATCTAATGTGGACGCATCCGGGTGCTGAACAAAAGCGCATGACTCAAAACACACTACTTGATAACAACAAAATTCTATAGCCTGTACAATCTTGATTCCTAGAGACAGATGGCGGACCTAAGGGCCGATTCACACCGGAATGGCAGCGGCCGGCAGCGGCGCGAAGAGCACTTTTAGTGTAAAATAATTTTAAACTTTATTTACATACTTATAACTACTAGTATCGCTTGAAAACTTCTAAAAGGGCTCGAGGCGCCGCGCGGCCGCCCGCGGCGCCGCGCGGCCGCCTTTTAGAAGTTTTCAAGCGATACTAGTAGTTAAAATTATGTAAATATTATGTCTGGGTACGAGTGCAAGTTTGTACAAAATGTTTGAAATTCTCCAAAGTGACGTCGTTTCTTCCTTATGTCATGGACCCACATAAATCTCTTTTAATTTTTTTCTTTTTTTTCTTTTTTTTCTTCTTTCTTTTTTTCTTCTTCGGCAATAAGTGCAATAATAACCAATTCCATCATGTTGCTGCAAACACACGACACGAGTTTCCTTGCCGAATGTAGAATCTAAACTGAAAGGCACGCATGCTCTGGAGGTGGCGCGCGGCCGCCAGCGGCCACAAGCGTCCACAAGCGGCCACGAGCGTCCACAAGCAGCCGCGAGCGTCCGCCCGCGGCGACGCGAGCCGCCTCTGCCGGCCTCGCCGCGCCTCGCCACGTCGCTGCCGGCCGCTGCCGGCCGCTGCCGATCCGGTGCGAATTGGCCCTTAGTCATATTTTGGTCGCGTTTAGTCATAACTCAAACCCGTCCGTGATCCGAGTTCGGAGTTCCGACCGATCACAGCTAACACTGAACTGACATAAGCCGACCATATGACGTAAGTCCGTCAACTGCCTAAGAATCAATTTCCTCGATGGTACTTGATATTCAACTTTGTATAGCCCGGACTGCGGACAGTTCTCAGAGCTGGTAGTTGTGCATGGTGTTGGCGTACATGCCGTGCTTGGAGCGCTGCGTGCGGCCGGAGTAGTGGGAGTACGTGTCGAGGTCGACGTGGTGCGGGTGTGCGTGGGGATGGGGCATCAACAGCACAGGCTGCAGCGCCAGCGACTTCCGCGACCCAGACATCGACGCCGCGTCCGTCACGTACGCGTTGTTCACCTCGCCTGGAAATAGAAAATACCAATAAGAAAACTTTATTTTTTATTTACTTAAATTAAAAATTAAGAATTGATTTTTTTACATTTAGAATATTGGGGACCAATTGAAAAGCGCCATCTATTGTTGCAAATTTAGTAATCAGCTACAAAAATAATATTACCGTTTTGTTAATAGATGGCGCTTTTTCAGATTTGTATGACATTGCAGGAATACTTCTAAAAGCGCCATCTGTTGTTGAACCGGTGTATTATAATAGAAATCCTCTACCAAAATAGTACCGTAATTCTGATAGCAGATGGCGCTACTTGCTTTTAAGGTTTCTTTTTAGAAAAGACTCCAACGGATCTTTATCTTCGATTTTTTATAAAATAATTTTTAATAGATATTTCATTCCCCAAATACTAATATCATGTTACAAGTATATAATGAAATACCTGGATACATATTACATAATATTATATTAAAACGGCCTCCGCGCATCGCTTAGCCGGAACTATTCGTATCAAGGATAGCGAAGTTCAAGTTACAAATTCCGATGTAATAAGCGCATTACATTATCATATTCATACAAATTATAATAAGTTGTGTAATATTATGGTGTCGTTTTCGTAGTCGGTGTGGCGTGACCACTGACCAGGCTTTAGCGCGGGGTAATCAGGGTGGAAAACTTATACGTCCTAGTTTCACTTTCGACTGTTTACCATGGAAAGGACATTATAGCGCGAGTGTGACTTGTCCAATGTTCACGCTTAGCACCTGCCGTTGTTTCGTGCAGATAGTATAAACGAGAAAAAAAAAATAGACAAGCAGCCGTCTTGAATTTCTATTTAGATTTTAGTAGGTTAAGAGTCCGTATACGAAATTTGCCGATTTCGCTGATTTTACAGACGTGATTTAACAGTTAAAATACAGTATTTCTATAAGTTTTAATGCACAACATGTAAGATCATTTCAATTATAATCTAATGTTGGAGCTAGTTTTTTTAAGTATTTTTAAATAATCCAACTCAAACCCGCGATAGTTTTGTGATTTTTGCTGTAAAAGGTTTAGAATATCACCTGTTTACGGATTGTATTAACGTTATAACGGTATGAAAAAAATACAATCTACTGTTGAGAAAGTCGTCTATAAAATGTTGGAATTACTTTTTACCACTTTAATATGAAATAGTTGAGTAAAAAAATATGTAACTCGGCAAAATTTTAGAGAAAATGGGCAAAGTGTTAATTTCGGCAACTTGGAGCTGTAATTCATAAAAAGAAAACGATAGAAATAATCTATTGATAAAATTCTATCCAATTCGAGAAAAAAGAAAAAAAAAAAAACAAATTGTGCCAAAAAACACGATTCAAAACAACCTAAATCTCACATTATATTACTCGCCGCAAGGCTCGAGTCGGCTTTCCGCGCTTAAATATATTTTAAATCTAATAATTAATATATATTTTTTTAAGTCTAATAAGGGGAAAAAACCTAATAATATTTCTGTAGCGAACCTTTGCAATTTCGTATTCATCGGCAAAATTTCGTATAACTACGGACTCTTAAAGTCTGTTAAATGCTACTAGTGATACTACCTATATTTCCTACTAGTTAGTGCAGAGGTTTGAGATTGAAGTGAGCACGGTCCTCGCGTCGTTGCGAGGTGAATCGCTTGCCCAACTTTCTTGTTTTGAAGGTGCGAAGGAGAAAATGATAAAATAGCACACTCGATATTCCAGTTGAATTATTATAATATCATGACAAAATCCATCAAAAAGTAAACAAGTCAAAATATCATAAACTAAAGAGTACAAAATAATATAAAAAAAGGTTTTTATAAAAGAAATTTAGATATGTACACTACATCACCCCCCTCCAGAGACCGTCAAGGGCGATAATAGTCCGGAAATTTTACACGACGGCCTGACCTCGTCGTTCTAATGATGTTATCATCAGCGGGAGGTAAGTCGCAGTTATCCGCAGGAGTGTAGTGATGGGTGTTACTGTTGAGTAGTGAGTGTGGAGTGTCTTGGCGCGTGTTAGTGTTATGTTGTGAGTATGGTGTGATGGTAGGGTCACTCAATGCGTGGCGTCTTGCGTGCCACAAGATAAAGAAGCCCTTGAATTCTAATGACAAAAAAAAAAGGAATTTGCGACTCTCGTCGTCACATAATATTTTACTTTTAAACTTTTTGATACCCAGTTTGATGATAGTTAGTCCTAATGTTAATTTATTAAACAGTAGACTACACATTATCCATACTAATATTATAAATGCGAAAGTGTGTCTGTCCGTCTGTCTGTTACCTCTTCACGCCCAAGCCGCTGAACCCATTTTGTTGAAATTTGGATTGGAGATATTTCGAGACCCGGGAAGGGACATAGGATACTATTCATCCCGGAAAAATGTGCGGTGCCCGCGCGATAAACGAATTTTGGCGCAACGGAATTGCGGGCGTCATCTAGTTATTTTTAAAAGCGTCACAACTCACAAGCAACAATGAAATAATTTAAACCAAAATTACAAAGGCTAGTAGTGAAAGTGGTGCAATAAACACAATTCACGTGAACAAAATATAACAAACAATACAAACGTAACGTGGACATAGATCATAGGACAGTAGTGAGTTGTTTTTTAAATTTTAGACAATCCAGAGTTTAATAATTTTTGACAAATATTATTATAGTCGCCGTAAAAAAAGTAAACGATTATACTCCGTTCCCATTTATTTCGCTTTAAATAATAAAAATATGCAGTGCCATTGTTAAAGTAGCCTATCTATGGCTACCTGCGGCTAGGGTTACCAGGCCTCAAAATGCAAAATCCTGTCTGACATGTTTAAAAATCCTGATTTTGAAAAAAAAGGCCGGTCACGCACAATGATGTTTTAATAAAGATGGCGTATGTTCATACAAATTGGTCCTCAGATTTTGTTCCTAAACGACATATACGTACTTACCTCTGCCATATTTATATAGGTTACCTAGGTTACAACAATGAATGCGACAGATAATACGTAACGAATGATATAGAAAAGGATAGCTATATGTTTTGAGATGGTTTTGACAGTTTTGAGTTGCGCTTGACAGGCGCATCGGCACGCATGCGCGACAAAGATCAAGAGAATTAATTGTTATTGTTGAACAGAAGAGACATTGAATAAAACTAATTGTTTGTTAGATTATTTTTTATTAATCTATACATACATTAAGTATAATAAAATCGTAAAAAGTGGACATTGAATATTTTTTAAAATAATACCTGGACCGTGATCAACAATCGATTTCGAACCCAAAAATACTTATAGTTTTTTGAATTTTTGTCTGTTTGTCTGTATGTATGTCCGGGCTAGACTCGTAACGTACTGCTACTGCATGGCTTTTTTTAAATATAAAACTAAATAGGAAACTAAATAAACATTGGGTGAAGCGAAACATAAAAATTGGGCATATCTTTCAAAGTGACCAGTTTGTGGAACCATAATTTTTCGTCGGTGAACAAACATGAACGACACGTTTCACATTTTAAACGTTCGCAAAGTTTTTTGGACACCTACTTTTTGTAGGCATCCAGTTATGCTCACCCCTTTCTGCCCGTACTTTGTCGACCTATTTATGGCTTACTAGATGACGCTCGCAACTCCGTTGTGCCCAAACTCGTTTATCGCGCGGGAACCGTACATTTTTACGGGATAAAAAGTATCCTATGTCCTTTCCCGGGACTCAAAGTATTACCATACCAAATTTCAGCAAAATCAGTTCAGCGGTTCGGGCATAGTAAAGTTCGGGCGTGAAGAGGCAACAGGCAGACTGGCAGATAGACAGACAGACAGGCAGGCAAACGGACAGATAGACAGACTTTTGGTTGCTAGCAACCGCATGCAAAGTGTTTATTAGCTTTTAATTGTTATATTGCGTAAGCAATATTATGGCTCTCACTGACTCCACTGAAAGTCTGTTTCTCTCTTTGATCCACTGAGAAGTGCTTGCGTTCCGCGACTTCCGTGCTCAGTGCGTGCGGCACTCATCGCTTGAGGACATGCAAGTATGACAAAAATCCGGTCTGACGTAAAATCCGGGCGGAGTCCGGTCTAACACCTAAAAATCCGGTCTAGACCGGCTTTATCCGGTACCCTACCTGCGGCTTCTTAAACAAATGTCCGGCTAAGCTAGCTTGCCCGGCTATAAGGTTTGGCAACGTGGTAAGTGGTAACCCTTACCAGAGCCTGGAGGAGCTACTAAGTAGTAAGTACATACTCTAAGTTTTATAGAGCGGGGCGCTGGAGTTACTACTTAAAAGTCTATAATACCTTCGCTGATATTACGTCTCCGTGGACCAGTGGTTTAGAGCGTGGCTCTTGACTCGGAGGTCATGGCCCATGGGTTCGATTCCCGCGTTGGAAACATGTTATTTCCAAGTTTGAAGGACGATGCATGCTGATCACCTGGTAGGTATAACAAGTAAGATGATCCATGCGACGGATGGGCATGTCAAAAGTCGATCCTACGTCTGATCTCTCGCCAGTCGTGTCAGTCTTCGCCATCCCACTGGGTTATGTCTCAAAGGAATAGAGAGTGCTCTTGTGTACTGTGCACACACTTGGGCACATGAAATTACTCCTGCTTGGTTTCAATGAAACGGGCCACCGTAACGAAAATCGGTGTCGGAGTTATTATAATAATAGGCAGATGTTACGCCTTACCTTTATACAGCGATGCGCTGGGGTAGTTGGTATCGGGCTGCAGGCGTACGTGCCTGGTGGCGAGGATGAAGGCGAGCGCGGCCAACACCACGCCGTCCAGACACCCGATCACAGCCAGCAGGTACGCCCAGCGGACGTGGCAGCCGCCTGCAATGTGAGAGGGTGAAGTGGCAGAATCAATGTGAACAAACTGTGCATTTTTCTTTTCGCGAACTGTTTTAACGAAGACCGTGTCAGAAAAGGCCGGTGGAAATTAACATTAAATTCGCAAAGCATGATGTAGTGCTGCATTTTTGGTATGTTGTTTGAATCAGTTAGGGTGATGTAAATCCCAATTTGCAACTTCGAAAAAGTTGTGCTCGCTGCGCACCACGTGATAAACTGCCAAAATTTTCGACTTTTTTCACTTTTTGCTCTAAAAGTCATAAACTATGCGTTTCCGACAAGTAACATTCACTACAATTCTTTTTTTTTGTTAATGGCACATTTACCATAAATCTTAAAATTATGTTTCCTCTACCCGTGGTTGCCTGGAAGAAATTACTAATTAGTAATAAGGCCACCATTGTGTGTTACCTGTGTTTTAAAAATGTATTTTATTTTAAATTGTTATGTGTGCACAATAAAGAATATTTATCTTATCTTATCTTACATAAATGAAGCTAATTAAATTGGCAACAATTTAAGCCTAACCGCAGCTCTCTAAACCTTATAACAACTAAGCTGTGGCCCTTCAAAGATGGTCCGTTTTTCCCGAAAATTTGAAATGTTTAGTTTTGCTCCCGTTTGAAGCAAAATATTGGCAAAACCGCTCGTTCTATGAGAAGGTCGTAAAATAAAGTTGTAGTACATTTAATTTTCTTTTATTAGAGCACAACACAATCACTCACAATCTGAATATTATATCAAAACATAAGCTCAATCAAAAATCAAAGTTATACGAAGCTTTCACGCCAGCCTCTGAAAACGTCTCTCTCAACGCCAACACGCATGTACTCGTAGTAGTAGATGGGGGATACCTCCTGCATACTGTCATCTGGCATCGAAACTCATCTATACAGGAAATTGTGACTACCTACGTCAGGTACACGTTAAACCACTTTGGCAGGAACGTATCAGTGGTATTCGATGGGTACCCACAGGAGGGTGCCGATCGGAGTACAAAATCTGCAGAGCGGTTAAGACGATATACCGCTTCTTCCAGTGAAATTGTTTTTGACTCCTCCACGATCATTACAGTACCCCAGGAGAAGATGTTATCGAATGACCGAAACAAAGAACGCCTCATTCAATATCTATGCTCTGCATTTTCTGCCGAAGGGATAGTAACGAAGACAGCGACGGAAGATGCAGACCGCGATATCATTCTGATGGCATTGGAGAAAACCACGAGCAACGATCATGTGATTGTTGTTGGAGAGGACGTGGACCTCCTTGTTCTTCTCTGTGGGTTGGGTTCTACCAGCACCAACTTGCGCTTTCAGAAACGTGAACGTGGCAGAACAGGTGCATTCAGTGTACCTCCAGTGCGTTCAACCGAGGGGAAGTTGAAATGCCCAGTGGGTTTGAACTCTTTCTTCACGCATTTACTGGATGTGACACCACATCTGCCCTTTTCTGGCAGGGAAAAAGAAAATTGTGGGGACAATTTCAGAAGAGGCAGGACCTAGTAGATCTGGCTGCCATCTTCCTCCTAACAGATGCAACGCATGAAAGTATTGCTGAAGCTGGCGAAAAGTGTCTGGTGGCACATTACGGAGGTGTTCCGGATACTCAGAGACTGCACGACCTGAGGTTCAAGCTTTTCGTGAAGACAGCGGCAAATGCAAAAGTAAATCTTGCACGTCTGCCCCCAACCACCGAGGCTTCCTCTTTTCATTTCAAGTGCAAAAGTGGCTGGGAGTAGAGATGGACCCCATCGAATGGGGTTGGGAAATGAGCTCTTGCGGCCTTATTCCAATAACAACCCACAAAGAGCCAGCCCCACCACAGCTTCTCAAAATCATAGCCTGCAAATGTAAAAAGGGATGCAGGGGGGCATGCACTTGCCTAAAAGCTGGGCTCAAATGCTCGGCTTTATGCTTAAACTGCCCAGGAAAGTCATGCGATAATGTCGCCTTGATTTTGATAGATGAAGATGATAATGATCCCGAGGAAGCTGAGGAAGAACAGGAAAGTGAAGAGCTTAACGAACCAGAGGAACGTGACAAACCTGAGGAGGAAGGAGAAATTGAACGCCGAGTGACTGCAGCTTCTTAAAATTTGCGTTTAAACTTTTATTTTACTTTCCCAAATTTTGTACTTTTGTTGATTTACCTAGCCTGCAAATGAAAAAGTATTATCCTTTTTATGATTTTATATGCCTTCTGTTTCAATTCTTTAAAAATCTATTTCTACCCTCTTTTTGTTTTTCAGATATCGTGAGTGAACTATTTGTCTCACAGACTTTGTTCTGTGCTCTAATGAAAGAAAATTAAATGTACTACAACTTTATTTTACGACCTTCTCATAGAACGAGCGGTTTTGCCAATATTTTGCTTCAAACGGGAGCAAAACTAAAAATTTCAGCTTAGTTGTTATAAGGTTTAGAGAGCTGCGGTTAGGCTTAAATTGTTGCCAATTTAATTAGCTTCATTTATGTAGTGCATGTTACTTGTCGGAAACGCATAGTTTATGACTTTTTGAGCAAAAAGTGAAAAAAGTCAAAATTTTTCGCAGTTTATCACGTGGTGCGCAGCGAGCACAACTTTTTCGAAGTTGCAAATTGGGATTTACATCACCCTAACTGATCCAAACAACATACCAAAAATGCAGTACTACATCATGCTTTGCGAATTTAGGGTTTTTTAGTGTCGATTTCTACCGGCCTTGATCTGATCTCCGAAATGTCTTGAAGATGCTACAATCTGATCGATGACGAGATGATGTCGTAAAATCGATCTACTCCCATAGAGTTCGACATTCATTGCTCTTCATAATTTTTACAAACAACCAAAGATTGTTATTGGCGCTTTTAGTATTGGCCAAACTATTCACAATAACTTGGCAGTTGGCTTGCTTCCTTGCTGCTTTCTATCTATCTATACATACTTCCATACTAATAATATAAATGCGAAAGTGTGTCTGTCTGTCTGTCTGTCTGTTACCTCTTCACGCCCAAACCGCTGAACCAATTTTGCTGATATTTGGCATGGAGATACTTTGAGTCCCGGGAAAGGACATAGGATACTTTTTGTCCCGGGAAAATGTACGGTTCCCGCGCAATAAACGAGTTTTGGTGAGACGGAGTTGCGGGCGTCATCTAGTATTCTATAAATCTATATAGTTGTATAGCATCTACCTATGTGGTACTGGTCTGCGGCAGGTCCGCACGTCTCCTGCACGGCGACGTCGCCCCACCCCGCCGGGTACACCGCCACGCCGCCCACCATGCAGATGGCTGGAAAAAGTAAGATATACAATAAATATAAAGTCGATGGAGATAACAATACGCATGCTGAAAAGATAATAAGTATTGAACTTGGCTTGACAAATGACACGCTACCGCGTGTGTAGATTCTCTCTACGATAATGTCGCCTCTTCTTAGGCCGAAAATCAAGATGGACAATCAGAGAATGTGGCTCGTTCTGATTATGGACAAATCATAGACGAGTATGCCCAACGTATAAACTTGTAGAGTATCACGTGCGCATTCCGAGAAATCGGAAAATTCTTAGGAACTTGCTGACTGTAGGTATACGCAATACGTATAAGGCTCTCGCAAGACACGACAGTCTTAGCCAGACTGTTGCAATACAAAATATTCATATTATCTTCGTGTGTTTTATGTAGTAGCATAGAGTAATGGTCTCTCATCTCTGGTAGTAGGTTAAAATAGCTGTTGTAGTCAGTCTTAAGACAAGTGAGGGCTAGCTCTGTAGCTAGCCCTCACTTGAGATACGATAGGTTATACCTACTTTTATAGGTCTTATAGACTATGACTATACAGTATAGAGTTATAAGTCTATACTCTATAGGACCTATAAAGGTAGGTATACATATATGAAAGGCTAGAAATGTCGAAAAGAAAGTCCGTGGTCTAGTGATCAGAGGAAAGTTATTGAAACTCCATCGTGAGGCGACAGCCGACAGCCGTGATCATCATCACACTCTGATGCTTCTGGTAATGATGATCATCGACGTTAGCTAACTACACTTTGCTCAGGGGCCCAATTTCTTGATTCAATTTCATCTAAACGTACAAACATTTTATTAAACCAAATTATAATATATTATGATTTATGTGCCATTGTAATCATTTCTTTATTGCACGAAGAAGTGGCTTTAAGGTGTAACTTTTCTTATTAAGTACATTGTTTATTTTAAATTTAATCCAAACTAAATATTTTAAAAAGTAGATAAAAATATCTTTAGAAATCACATATTATTATTTATTTTATTTAATAGTTACACTGAAGATTATTTTCATGTAATCAATAAATTGATGTTCTTTAAATCACACTGGGTATATGAAAGGTTACAACCTACAGTACAATGTTTACTAGCGAGTACTTTATGCCTAGCCTATAGTTAAATTGTATTTGACGTTCGTAAGCTCATCCTCTTTCGTAACCATTGTGTAAGTGTCTGATGAGGTGCCTCTTACAATTCGCGAAAGGCCAAGCCATAAGCAGTAAATATTTATAAGGCTGATGATCAGCACGAACAATACAGCGGGTTCCCACGACGGGAACCGGAGCGTTACCCCAGAACCAGCTTATTAGTTCCAGCTTGTAATTAGCCAACATCACATACTAGCTGTCTAGCGAGATCCCACGAGAACCGTACCGTAATGGACAGAAAAATGAAGTGGGATATACCGAAACCAGACGAAGAAATTCTTAAAATAACGTGGTATATGTATACAGGCTTTATCTATAGCATTATAGAATGCTATGGATGTAGGGTTACCATCAGACCGGATAAAGCCTCTAAAGGTCTAGACCGGATTTTTACGTGATAGACCGGACTCCGCCCGGATTTTACGTCAGACCGGATTTTTGTCATACTTGCATGTCCATAATTTATTGTCCTCCCGCCCCAAGCGATGAGTGCCGCACGCACTGAGCCCGGAAGTCGCGGAACGCAAGTGCTTCTCAGTGGATCAAAGAGAGAAACAGACTTTCAGTGGAGTCAGTGAGAGACACATTGCTTACGCAATATAACAATTAACAGCTAATAAACACTTTGCAGGCAGTTGCTAGCAACCAAAAATATGTCTGTCTGTCTGTCCGTCCGTCTGTCTGTCTGTCTGTCTGCCTGTTGCCTCTTCACGTCCGAACCGCTGAACCGATTTTGCTGAAATTTAGTATGGAGATACGTTTAAGTCCCGGCAAAGGACATAGGATACTTTTTATCCCAGAAAAATGTGTTCCCGCGCGATAAACTAATTTTGGCGCAAAGGAGTTGCGCGCGTCATCTAGTACTTAAGTAAATAAAAACGTACTTTTAATACTATGATTTTTATATAATACAGGTGCGTGACCGGACTTTTTTTTTCAAAATCAGGATTTTTAGACATGTCAGACAGGATTTTGCATTTTGAGGCCTGGTAACCCTATATGGATGAAGCTCTTATGTATTACTCTTATGTATATAGTATTCTATCCTATAGTACCTATAGATAGATAGAATACTATACCTATACATAAGAGTTACACCAACTATGCAATTTCTATACTGCCTGTCTGATTGTGAGAGTGGATTGAACTATAAACTATGAACTAGGCATAATTAATTTAAACTCAAAACCATGGAAGAAACAACTTCATTGCCGCGACTGTGACTTTACCAGTAAGCGTTGGTTTCAAACAAGCGCCAGTATCATAGGACTCTAACGCTGTATTAGCTCCATCGACGTCCATCCATCCAATCAATATTCAACTCTATCATTCTATATTTAAACATATTTTAACCCCGTCCAATATTTGGCTCTCTATTCTGTATCAGTATAAACCAACCGTTGCAACTGTGTATATGTATTATGTATATGTCACCGTAAGATTGTAAACACCGCGAGATTGTAATATGACGAAGTGATGGATTGTAAACAAACAGTTTTCCGGTGATTTTAAATTAATTACCTATTTCGTATTTAAAATAACTTCAATGCCAAATGGTATGAGATGTATAACATAAAATAAAATTTAGATAAATTTTAAAGTGCTGTTTGAATGTTCGGTTATTAAAATTAACCTAATTTATCATTCAAACTGCACTTTAAATATATCTCAATTTTATTCAATGTTATACATCAAATATTTAGGCAATTGAAGTTATTTTAAATACGAAATAATTAATTTAAAATCACCGGAAAACTAGTTGTTTACAATCCATCACTTCGTCATATTACAATCTCGCGGTGTTTACAAACTTACGGTGACATATACAGGGTGACCGGTAATAGGTCTGTTTCCTTTTAACATGTAAAAATACATCACTTTTGCAGCCTAAAAAGCCATAAGGAATTTAATTAAGTAATTTGTACGACTAATATCTTATTGATTTTTTAAACAATAAGGGGTGAAATGAGGGAAAATCATTTTCATTTTTTTTTGTTAAGACTTTTGAAACACTCTGCTAATTTTTGTTTCCTGTTTAGATGGATAAATAACTTTTGTATTTGTAGTTTATCTACCTAAGAACTAAAATTATGTTAAAGATTAAGAAATTAATAGGTAGATTTTTTTTTATTTAAAGTTTTCCTTTGAAATCGGGTGTTTTTGAAAAAAATACAAAATCTTGAATATCTCGGTAACCGTTAGCTTTTGGACAGGGTATGATATAGCTTTTTAGGCTGCAAAAGTGATGTATTTTTACATGTTAAAAGGAAACAGACCTATTACCGGTCACCCTGTATAAAGTATGGTTAATGGTTGTCATTATACGATTGTTCACATAACGGCCATGTAACCCGGAACGCAACCAGCACGCAGTTTTCCACGCAACCATTTAACGCTCATACATGTTTCATTAAAAGTTTCATACATAAAAACATGACAACCGTTTTGTTATTTGTAAATACGTACATTTAATTCGTAAGGATTCCTTATTTTAATTCAATATTAACTGTTATGAAACCGAATTAATTAATTTTAAAGTTATTTTTGAAGTTATGTAACATCTGGAAAACTTGTCAACATTTTTATAACATTCCCAAGCAGATAAGAGATTTTTCGGACAGGTACTATTTGAAAATTCTTATTTTTGAAGTAGAGAATTCTTTGAAGGCTTTAAAAGCACTGGTATCATACTCTGTAATTTAATTCTTCAAAGGTGATGCAGATATTCTCACCGATCGCTTATCTCGAGACTAAAATGATAGGTATTAAACTATTGGTTCATCGCAACCTACTTAATGATTTTGTAATACAGTTAAGATTTTTGTAACTGCTGAAGAAAGGTATTCAGCAAGTCATCGTAAACACGATAGCCGCGAGCGGATATTACAAAATGTGCTTTCTAGAATCTTAGCGTAATCAAATGAAACTTAAGTGTTAAAAATAAAGACTCAAAGTGTTATATTGTATTGACGACGAAGAAAGACAAGTCTTGGGAACGGATTAACTCTAATAAACAATAATTGTAATTATAATAAAGACAGTGAAATGTCTTACAATGCAACTTTTAATATTGAATACAACGGCAACAACTAAACCAAAGTCGTAAAAAAGTTAAGTAGCAGCTTCAAACTCTTCCGGCGAAGGCATGTGAGCCCTGATCCTGCCGCATCTATCTCTATCGATATTCAAACTCTTTCTCTTGCACGCTATATCCTTCTCCAAGTCCCCTCTCCTTTTAATCAGCTCCAGTCTTACGAATTCCGCATCCCGAAGTCTCTCGAGTAGGTTGGCATTCGATTCCTTGATAAACTTCACCTCTGACATCAATGCGTGCTGCGCTTCGTCCCTACAGTTCTCTACGTTCGGTCGCTCGTAGTTTCTGACGTGTAGTCTCGTCATCACGCATTTGTTCCTTCTATCTACCTCTCGCACTGATTCCTTTATATCATCGATTAAATTTTCAATGTCTGCTATCTTTTGTAAATTTTCTTTAAGACATTCCTCGAGTTTCTCACACAACGCCTCCGTTGTTTTTATAGTGTCTGCGAGAGCTGCGTTCGTTCTGTCAGCCTGTGTCTTCAAATCCTGGCTTCCTTTTACGATAGCTGTCATTAGATCGTTTCTTAGCTCCTCGGATTCAATCCTCGCTTCGTCACAGTTTCTAATACTCTCCGAGCAGAAATGTTTCCAGTATTCCAGCGAGGTGGCGTTCTCCGGCCATCTCGCTACTCCCGGATGATAAAGGACTAAAGTAGAGTCTGGAGTCAGCTTAGAGTTAAGTTTATCGATTTTCAGACTTATCTTTTTATCGCTCCAATCCATTTCTACTGATGCTTTAGCAGCTTTAAGTTTCATCATTTGAGTTTCCACTTTATTTAGAGTATTCTGAAATATTCTTCGAATTTCACCTACGATTGATACTTCTGTTATTAATTCCTGTTCAGCTTCATCTCTCACTTGGTCGGGTTCATACCGGTGTGTTCGTAGTTCCAGACATTCCCTGGATATAGCTTCTGGAATCATCAAAATCCTGCTAGCACCTTTGAGACGCACTCTATACTGTTCTAATATTTCTATTTCATTAGCAATCGCATCTACTGCCTTTCTTACTTCGTTTTTCCAATGAGATAAATCTTTTACTCTCTTGTCTATCATTTTGTTCGACTCGTGAAGTTTATCGTCTATACCACGAAACGTTTTCTCTGTATCCTCTTTCGTAAGCTTTTCTACAGCTGTTGCCTTGTCTAGGACAATCGGGGTCAATTTTTTGGCGTTGTTCTTCCTCCATTCACCAGTGGAATATCTCGTTATGGAGTATTTGTCTACGACAGGACGAACACCGGTAGTGCCTGCGTGGGGCGACCAGTCTAGATGGCCAGCAGCCCAGGGTCCTATGGGTCCCATTCGAAGCATGTCTCCGCTGACGGTGTCGATGGTCTGAGGCAGGTAGTTGGGTGGAGCATCAGGGTCGTGTACCCTGGGTTCGGGAGGCTTTATCATTCCGGGCACGTAGGGAGAAGCGTCTGGGTTACCATGGCTGCCTCTCCTGTCCTCTTTACGTTGCTGAGTTTGCTCGTGCTTGTTTGATGTGGGGCAAATATCTGGACATGCTAATTTCGCTCGGCGATGCATTTTAAAATTAAAATATAATATTATGTAAAAAAAAAAATATCAAATTATTGTGTACACACGTCAATATCACAAACTCTCAAAAATGTTGTCTTGATTTTGACACTGAAGTTGACGCACATATTTTTTATAATAATAATATCTACACAAAGAAAATATTATAATAAACTCCTTTATAAAGAAGTATACAGCCAAAACCATTGAGTATTGACATAAACAGGCCAAAACCGATTCAAAAAACAGGAGTACCGTAGAGATAAACTACGATAACATGGCGCGCCCCTCCAAATTACTGTTTCAATGTGTGTAGTCATATCCTTATGAAAGAGTTTGTATGTAGTAAGTATTCAACCAATCATAATATTTCACTTAATGTCACTTAACACCAAGATTTGTGGGTCAACTAATCATAACTAGCCGACCGCGCAAGACAACGCACTTCAAACGTTTTGACAACGCAATTCAAACGTTTTGACAACTCACTTCAAACATTTTGAATTTTGGAGGGGCGCGCCATGTTATCGTAGTTTATCTCTACCTACATTATACTGAATGCAATTTTATACTAATACTTTTTAAGAAGTACGACTTATAAGTTATGTTTATTAATTATTCAAAGTCTGTCTATAGAATTAACGTCTATCTTTTTAATCAGAGCTATAAACATGTTTATCTGGCAATCACCATCAGGCACCAACTGAGCCGCTATAAATGTTACGATACTTTCATTTCTGATCGGGGTTACCTAATCACAGCCAAACGATACAATACATCATTCGCTAGAAAACATTACTGGGAATGAGATTAAGTGATAGTAAAATAAATAATACTATTAGAATTTATAACTCAAGGAAATTTGTGTTACTTAAAGCTCCAGCGAGGTTACTACCTACTACCTAGTCCTAGTCTCTAGAAATAAAGGGAGAGAAAAGACAAAATTTTGTATATTCGATAAAAAAGTCTCTAACACAAAATACACAATTTAAAATTACAGTGTAAGAATTAAGCCTGGAGAAATTTATTCCAATTGGCAAAGAAACCAATAAAATAGTAAAGAACGTGCGTACAGTCAGTTTGCTAATCGAGGTTAGTTGTTAGCTTTAAATACTACAAACATCTTATGTAAATTGAGACGTTTAAAATTATGATTAAGTACCTGGCAATTATTTTTATACACTTTAGGTTTAGTGTACTGAATAACTGAAAATGAAACTAAGAAGTCTTTACAGTGAATTGGAATTCTTTCCAAGCCTTTTAAGTTTCGAGTTTCGACCTACACTTTTAATCAAACCGAGTGTTTAATATTAAGCTGGTGTACAAGTATGTTAATATTATAAGCCAAGGCTTCAAAAAGGTCGAGCGGAGCGCCGTGGGACTGCTACCACCTCAGTATTGTCTCAAGTTCCCACACATTACAGTTAGCACGGGATATAACATACAACGGTTCTACTCAATTAGTAGAAGCAAAAAGTGAGGCACAATGGATCTCATATAGATCATTAATCAGTTAACATTAGACAAATTCTTAATTCATTAAAATAGTAGCTAGTAAGAGAGATCTGAGAAACGAGCTGTAAACTTATACGATTGATTTGTAGGATTTCTCACGATTTTACAAAATTGTTTAAAAATATTTGGAGAAAATAATGTATAGGAGCTATCTTGTAGCGGCATGGCATGAATTTCATTGAAATTCCTATCAACTTCCTCCGTCCTCTTTCATTTTTAACCCCCGACCAAAAAGAGGGGTGTTATAAGTTTGACGTGTCTGTCTGTCAGTCTGTCTGTCTGTGGCATCGTAGCATCCAAACGGGTGGACCGATTTTAATTTAGTTTTTTTTGTTTGAAAGCTGACATGACTGAGAGTGTTCTTAGCTATAGTTCATCATCATCAGCCTGCTCATTACTGAAATATCACGGTTTATCTGGTTCGTGATAGGCCGATTTGCAGCTTGCAGTCGTTTGATGGGTTTTATATTTTGCATTCTGGTTCGTGACACTTATGAATATAATACACATTATTGGAATGTTGACCTGGTGCTGCAGCATCACCTGGTAATCAATAGGATACCCAACTCCTCACCAACTTAGAGCAGAGGTTTCGTGTTTGGGCTCATTTTAATTGCGACAGCTAGTAAGACGTAGATAAACAGTAAATATTTGCATGCTACTGCTACAGCATCATCTGAATTCTATAGGAGCCGAGCTCCGTATGAACCCAAAGTGGAGGTTATAATATTATGTTTGGGCTCATATTGACGGCCTCATGCAAGAGGACATATTTTATAGATGGTAATGGATGGGATATGATCCACTTGATATGAATTATTCTGCACAAGTTTAAAAAGCATAAAATTAAATTAAATTAAATTAAGAAAAATAAAAATACCCCCGCCAAAAAACTTTAAAAAGTAATGAAATAATATTTACTGACTTTAAGTTTAAATAATTCCTAAGAGTAAAGTAATATTTTAGTCCATAAATGTTGTCAAGGTGTGTCGGGGGACCGCTTATGTAGATGTTTGATTTCACATAACAATTTATAGTTTAAGGGTCAGATCACAACGACCCGAATCGAGAGAATCAGCGACTATTATACAAAAGTCGCTGTTGTGGTAGTTTACTTGGCGGTCCCCCGACACACCGTGACAACATTTATGGACTAAAATATTACTTTACTCTTAGGAATTATTTAAACTTAAAGTCAGTAAATATTATGACTTCCACCGAAGCCATTTTCGCAACTAATGATAAAAAAGCATTTTATTATCTAGTATCAACGATCAAAGATAATTTATTGTATTGGTGATAATTGATTTCAGTTCCTTTCTCAAGAACTGTGTCACCGCAGCCAAAAAATAATAACGAAGGTCGATATAACTTTTACATGTTCAAGTTCGTACATTTTGAGTACTTATTAAATACAGTTGAATCAATGAAGCTTGTATTTAGTACGATATCAATTATTATTATTGTTTACTACATGAGTTTAGATAAAGGCTAAGAAAAACTACATAACATTAAGTAAGCTGCTAGCGTATGTTAAAAGTCTTATGCTGTAGCCAACGATATCAATACTACAGAGTACTTTAATACTGGCGTAATCAATACTTATAATTATACAAATTACTACAAGGTTATAATTCTATGGCTGTAGCCCCATGACTGGCAATAATTAAACAAAATCCTTTAAAAAAATTTTCTCTACGTAATGAATTAAAATTAAATCTTTAAGGCCACTTTAAGCATAATATTATAATTAATCTCGTAACAAAACGTTATTTTAATCTAAATTGACTTTCTAATAGATTAGACTTAAAAGTTGCCAACAATTTATTAAAGGTAGTATTTTTATTGGCTAACTTTATGCTTCTGACTTAGCTTTTATTGCACAGTGATTATTTACTAGTTACTACTTAAGTACTTATATTTTAATTTTAAAGCATCGGAATTTAATTAGGAAGTAGGAACAGTCGAAAATGCTTTAAACATGAAGGATAATAGAATTCACTGCAGGAATTGAAAAGTCTTATAATTTTTCGTAGTAGGTATGGGATTAATTGTACTGTGAATTATTATGCCTTTGATTGGTGATGGTCTTGCAATCAAAAGCCAAGCAAGCCAAACTCTAACCTATGTTCCTCGAACGAGCAAAGCAAATGTCGCTTCCTGACCTTTGCGGAAACGCTTATATCAATGATTGCGGACGTGACGTAACACCTGCTCAGATGCTCAACAATAGTGAAAGGTTCGTCAAAAGTTTCACTCAAACGGGGAAATTATTGACGCCTTTGTTTAGGCACTAATTACGCGAAACCGTCGCGGACGGTTTGCTGAAGCGAGCTTTTCTATTTCGAAATTATATTCGGTAATAATTGATATTCGGTGCCTACCTGACAGCAATTATTAGCTTTCTCCGTTGGAATAACCAAAAGGAAATATTTCAAACTGTATATTTCCCGTATTCCATTTGTAAAGGTATATTTAGCCAAAATAAACATTAATATCCAGCCAACTCAGATGCAGAAGGATAGTGGGAGCGGACCATGCCACAGCGGTCGCGATCGATGTTCAAGGTCTTCCTCTTCGAAGCGACCGCCCTCTCTAAATCTATTCTCTTGCTGAGCAGATCCTGTCTCACTCTCTCGGCGTTCTTCAGCTGGCCTAGAAGGGAAGTAACCGTTTGATGTATCTCTTTCACCTCCTCGATCAGACCCAAGTGCGGTTCGTCCCTTACGTTCTCGCCGTGCGGTCGCCAGTTGTTTCTGTTGTCGAGCCTCGTTTGAGCGAGTTTCATGGCCGCGTCCATCTTCTTGACGGCCGCTTTCAAGTCGTCAATCAAGTTTTCAGTGTCTGCAATTTTTTGTAACGTACTTCGTAATGTCTCCTCTAATTTCGTGCACAGCTCCTGCGTAATGGCGACCGTCTCTGCCAAAGCTACATCAGTTTTGTCGGCTTGAGTTCGCAGCTTCCTGCCTGCGCTTACCAGAATAGCGTTAAGGCTCCCCCTCAAATCCATGGACTTCTGTCTAACTGCCTCACAATGTTGTACATTTTCTCGGCAGAAATATTCCCAGTATTCCAAGGGTGCGCTATTTTCTCCGAAGCGCGTAGCTCCCGGTCTAAACATGATGGTGTTAGATTTGGTGTTTAATCCCAAATTGGTAGTCTCAGTTTCATACGCCATAGATTTATCACACCAGTCGTACTCGATCCTATGTTTCGCTGCCTTATTTATTGCCAGCTGCTCCTCTATATCCTGGAGAGTTTTCTTAAAGGTCTGTCTTACTTCCTTGACTAAATTCATTTCTTTGATTAGCTCCTGTTCCGCTAAGTCCGACACGAGATCCGGTTCGAATCTGTTCGAACGTAGATCCAGACATTCCCTAGAAATGGACTCCGGTAACATTAGCACTCTAGAGGCACCTTTCAAGCGCTGTCTCTCTATCTCTAAAAGCTCCACTTCCTCTGTAATCGCTTTACAAGCTCTCTCTACTTCTACTTTCCACCTGAATATCTCTTTCGCTTTCTGCTTGGACCTCATGGTGTTGTCTCTCTGCTGCTTATCAATCCTGCCGAACGCTTTCAGCATAGCCGTTTTAGCATTATAATCGATGATGTTTGACTCTGTGATCGTTTCTGGGTCTAGTACCTGTTGGTTGTGGTTTCGCCACTCGTTGAGCGAGTATCGGCTGATGCTGTACTTGTTGACAGGTGGTCTCGTTCCCGTCATTTTAGCCAGAGGAGTCCAGTCTACGATACCGTCTGGTCCAGGTTTGAGGTTCGGTAAGTGTTCCTCTTTAGCGGATGCATCTATAGCATATTGAGCATCAACTGCACTTGTTGGTGCTATTTCTTCCATCCCTTGGACGTTTTCCGGCTTAAATTCAACCATTTTGAACGCTCCAATGTCATTGCAGATTTTGTCACATTTATTTTTAGTGTGTTTTGATGAATCCATTATAAAAATACAATTAAAAATTACAAAAACAATTAACAAATATTACGATAGAGAATGACACAATGATGTTTTAGATGACAACTCAAATGTCACGTTTTTCGGACAAGGTTATGATCATAAAGTTAATATACCTATCGGAATAGAGAAACAAAGGCCTGAGTAAGCGAGATGTCACTATCAGTAACACTGCGTGGTAGAAAGAGAAGCGTGATTTGAGGTTGCATAGCTTTTTTTTCATCTGTTTGACAGTCTGTCTGCCCCTGAGCCGATCGTTGTCAATTTGGGCTCTCAGAAAAATTGTGATTTTAAGTTAAATAATGAATATTTTTTAGAAATACTGCTCTAGAAACATGGTTAAATGTTTGTGGAATGATTGTGGATCCACACATCGAAAAAACCCGGACAAATATTCATTTCACAGGTGAATTATTCTACATCGACAGAACGTAGTTTTAAGTTTATTTTTGCCAATTCCCTACGAGTTATTGGTATTGATCTTCATAATTCACTTCTTTAAATATTTATTTATATGGAAAACATAACTTGACTAGCCATGGTGCACAATTTAAGGATATTTTGTGTAAACAATTTTCATATATTTTACACTAGGGCTGCATCAAGTTATCGATAAGTAGTATCGATATGAAAATATTTTTTAGTTAAGTATACTAATTATCTACGAATGTTGAAATAATAACATACTCATCCGTAGTTTATAATTAGTTTAAGTATATTAATATACTATCATACATAATTTATCGTTTTTAAGGGTCCGCACCCAAAGGGTAAAACGTCCTAGTAGTCGGGTCCCGCTCTACTACTAAGACTTCGTTGCCTGGCTGTCTGTCCATCCGTCCATCTGTCTGTCTCCAGGCTGTATAATAAGAACCGCTATAGTAATAGACTTCTGAAATTTCCACATATGTAATGTCATTCTACATCCAATATGGCTGCTCATCCAAGATAGGGGAATAGTTTTAAAAAGCACTTCTGCAAGATGGGCATCAAATAAAAGGGCTCATTGAGAGTGAATTGAAAATTAATAGGGTCTAGTGAAGTCGTGTCGTGTCGTGTACTGATGTGACGTGACGTGACGTAACCTGTCGTGTCGAATCGTGTCATGACATGTCGTGTCGTATCGTGCCGGGTTTTAGAAAAAATCCCGGTTGAAACCGGTCACCCTTCATGCGCGAGTCCGACTCACACTTGGCCAATTTTTCAGATTTTCTGCTGACCTGGATACCAGAAATTCATGGCTTAAAATAATTAACCGTCCAAACTGGACTCCGACGAAAAATTATTTAGCAAGCATTTTGAAGAAAAGTCATATTTTACTTCAAAATTACAATTTTTATTATACTTATCTATGCAGTTTTATTTTATCCCATTCTGTTTTTACAATCTTACAATTATTATTCCATGATCGATATTTTGTCGAATTACAAGATGTTTGTACATCACTGACACGCACACGTAAACATAATTGTATACACAGATGTAAATCAAATTTTGGTTAAGCTTGACAGCTCGGGATTGTTTCTCTATTCCGATAGGTATATTACCTTTATGGTTATGATATTATTTTTGATGTTTTATTTTTTTATTTCAACTATTTTACTTAAGTTAAAATTAAATTCTAAATTAGCTAAAAAAAATCTAATGTATGTATGTTTGTTACCTCGCCACGCAAAAAAGTTTAGTATGGTATTAACTTAGGCTCTAGATAGAGCCTTCTTTTTATTGCGCGTTTACGTGGGCTACAGCAAATACTGCCTAAATACCTCTATAATACTTCAAAACCGTCGAATTGTCCGCATACCGCTGTGAGAGCAAGTCAGTAACCCTGGCACATTAGTCACGGTTCAGGCTACATTTTTGCGTCCTGAGTAATCGCGACTTACTTGCTGTCTTCATAAAGATTAAATAATAATTATTGTAGAATTTCAGACTAGCTGATCCGGCTCAATGTTGTTTTGCCGAAACGTTATAACCATAAACCTATAATACGACAGTATATATTATAAGTCTATGGTTATAACGGATGTCGGATATGAAGAATTGGATGTCTCATAAAACCTACCCGATAGGCGCCCAAAAAATCTAGGCAACCTTATGGATTATTATCTAACTTGGAACCTAATAAAAGAATCAATGAATTAGAAAAACGGAAATTAACATTTTTATGCAAAAGTGCAACAACCGAGTAATTTTCAGAAATGATTGTAGTAATAAAATAGAAAACTTGTAATTAATACATACTTTAATGACCTATTATTGCGTAAAGAAAGTTTTGCCCACTCTCCAAGTCTCCAGTCTCTCCACGTACCTAAACATTTAATTATCGTCATAAAATTGCGTCACAATGACACTCTGTACTAGATGCCGTCATTTGGCTACCTTCCAAAGCCAGAAGCCTACTGCCTAAATGCATGGATACAAAACAATTTGCTACCTTAATATAATGCCTAGGAATCAATTTCCTTGATGGTACATATAATAAGATAGTAGTCTCGTACTACTACTCGTACTTGATGTTCCGCGCGGCTTCGCCAGCGTAATTTAGGAATTTCACGGAAACCGTACATTTTTCCGCAAAAAATTACCTATGTCTCTTCTTGTGGGCTATTCTTCATGTGTGCCAAATAACATAAAAATTGCTCCAGTAGTTCTTAAGTTAAGAAGCAATTTCAAATAATTTCCGCAGTTTTTTCCACATTTTCCTCTATTTCTTCGCTCCTATAAGTCTTAGCGTGATAAAATATAGCCTATAGCCTTCCTCGATAAATGGGCTATCTAAGACTGAAAGAATTTTCCAAATCGGACCAGTAGTTCTTGAGATTAGCGCGTCCAAACAAACAAACAAACTCTTATTAAGTATAGATATTTCAACCAGCTGACCGCCGAACTTCGTTATGAAGAGGGCACTAAATGATGATGATGATAGATAGTACAGATAATTAAAATTATAGACAAGATTCAATAATTATTGCTAGTTTGACATTTCCTCGTTTATCATACAACTCTACAAATTGCAATTTTATTGGAGGCAGCGCGGCGCGTGCGTCTATGTCTTTTGTATTACGAAACTCAACATCTTGAATCTTCCGCATAAACTGACTCAGATTATTATTGTCTTGGCCTGGTTAATACCTGTACTTGATGTTGCGCACAACTTCTGTCACTCAGAAATCGTTTGTCGCGAGGAAACCATCATTTTGAACCATCGCAATCACTGACCTCCATTATACAAGTACCTACGCTGGACTTACTAAGGGTATTATAATATGATACCCCTTAAAATGACAGCAATTTTTTGTGCCTATTTGAAGCGGAATCAGCGCCCCCAATGCGGGGGAGGAGAACTAAATCTGACGTAAAAATGACTTTTGAAAGTCGCCATATTGGCGCTGGTAGCAGTAGTGGGAGTACTTGGAACTAATACTAGTGATGACAACTGTTGTTATTGGTTGTGGTTACGTCAAATTTAGTTCTCTTTCCCCGCATTGGGGGCGCTGATTCCGCTTCAAATAGGCACAAAAAGCAGGTGGGTATCAATTATAATAAGTCCAGCGTACTTGTACAATGGAGGTCAGTGATCGCAATGAAAATGTCTATACATATATATCCAGATCTCATAATTCGCTTTATTATCAAAACAAACCGTAGTTATAAGTCGTTGACGTGTCTGTCTGTGCGTCTCTCTGGGATCGACCATTTAATTATTATCAGAAAAAACACGGGAAAGCTGCTAGGAACTTAAGTTTTTAACTTTTGGGTCTTATTACTGACCTCTATAAGAGGTAGAGGTAGAGGAGGGGGGGAGGGGGGTAGAGGGGGGGGGTGTATTATAGAGGTCAGTGGGTCTTATTCATAAAAATATTTTCTTCACGCATGCGCCTGTCCATTGTCTGTCAGATGGCTTCTTCAACGTATAAGATGAGGACAGCAACATGGATTTTTAATAATAAGTATATTTCATAAGCCTGTGGCTCTTGTAAGTTGTGGGTAATGGGTATAAACTAGCCCACTTCCGTCGCTATCGGTGAAAACTCTACGATATCCGCTGAACCAGCCCTGCTATAACTGTTTGACTGATTAGTATTATTACTGCCAATACTTTCTAATAAGTAATAAAGTAATAACTAATAAGTAATTGAAAACTTAACTGTGTTGTAGAAATTACTAGTAGTTAAACCTACGTCGTTATTCATTTCTATTACCCGTACTAAGAAATATCATTAAGGCTGCTCTTTCGAAAAAAGCGTGCAGATGAAACAACTTTTCATCGGCATTAACAGAGAAATTATATCTGAAAAAAATAATTAGTAATCTACATGATATGATACGTAATTTGGTTTTGCCATATTTTTTCTATCGGTATCACATAATAAAGAAATAAAAAACCAAATCACCTCCAAATCGTTGAATGAAACCACTTTACTCCTTCATTATTTATCAAAAGAATATATAAAAAATATCTACTGCTTTGCAATAAGTACATAAGTTAATAATTTGGTTTTTTTACTTTTTTGAATATGTATTATATTAAGCCTTAAAAAGGTTTTTTCTCCTATTTCGCCCTATCATGGACGCGGCGAGCGTCGTAATCGCCACCGTACAAGGCGCGCTGTTATGAATGTTATTTTAATGTCATTTACGTCGATATTCGCACTGACAGACAATCGACCTGCTAATTTAGGGAGAGAGGGCCCTTAACTAGATGACGCCTGCAACTGCGTTGCGCTCACCTGCGCCGAAATTTGGTTTGTCAAGCGGAAACCGTACATTTTTCCGGGATAAAAAGTTTACAGTACCCTAAACCTAAAACCAAATTTTTCTCATAATACCGACTTAAAGAAAGGTCTAGTATTGAAAACCTCAATAACATAGAGTAAATTAAATTAATTCATCGTTACAGCCCATTGCAAATTCACACTGTAACACCTTCGTGTTTACAAGTTTCCAAGCATGTTATGTTTATTTTGTTAATTTATTAATTCATTTTACACTTTGTTAATATATAAAGTAATTTATGTAATTCATTGTATAATATTTTAAATTAACTTTTGACTTAACTTCGTTAAATTATCATAAACGAAACACTACAATTATGTTGAAGAAAAATGTTACATAAAAATATTTTTAAACGTCTTTTGGTGATAATTTTCACAAGTTAGTTGGGTAAAACTTTTCAATATTATTGCTTTTTAACTGACTTCCAAAAAGGAGGAGGTTATTCTTACGCATTTTATATAAACCTTTTCTCTAAGTTGTGTAAGGAGTATAAGGGCAATATTAATCCTTCGATCGGAGATTCTTGGAAATGCTATATTGTATTCTATTGTTGTCGCAATCACCGGTGCTCGCTTGATGGGTTAAACTCTAAATTTTTGGCACAGTTTTAGACAATTTAAATTAAAAATGGTATGAAATATATCGTTATTTCCTACATGAAATGTAGGAAATAACGAGTGTTATTATGTATTACATCATATAATGGTGTTAACCAGGTTAGCAGTACAATATGGCAGTGCATGTCACTCCGACAATATGTGCTTTTATCTAATATATAAACTGTAATAAAAGTGAAAGTGTGTCTGTATGTTACCTCCTCATACATAAGCCTTGAACCAATTTTGATTAAAATTTGACATAAAAATATTTGGATCTCGGACAAGGATATATTGTGGCTCCCACGCGATGGCATTGTTGCGGGCAACATCTAATTTGAAATGAGTCTTTGAATTCGACGAGAAATTCAAGAGGAATCGAATATTATTTCGCAAAAAAAGATTTTCCCTCATTTCTTCTCTTTAAGGCTGCCGCGCGACTCTCTTTGGTATAGAAGTCGCGCGCCTGCCGCACTACTGGCGACGTAATGTGAAGGCGTCCTAATACTCCTACTATAATAATATAGAGCAGACCATGGGCGGTTTTAGAGCTGTTTTACGTTGTGAAAACAGAATTTATACATTTTCTCACATTTTCTCTTCATAATGTTATTATTTATTAGTGAAGTTAAGTACATTAATTGATGCAGAATTTGGCAATGTACGTTCTCACGATTATCTAATGACTAGTAAAGTGTAAAAAATGAAAGTGCATTTACGCAACTGTGTCCGATCAGTGTGAAAGGGCCACGAATTGCAGAATCGATTAGACATTACTGACCGTATAGACTCATTTTACCCCTGACTAGACCTTATGCAGTCAAAATAAGGGTCATTCTCATAGAATAGTAAAAAAGCTTAATGTTGCTCTAATCTCGTCCACAATGCTCCGTTGGACAATGAGCCAAGCCTCTACAAAAACTTGTTGCGAATGTAATAGATGAAGCCAAGCCTATTTCAATTGCCCTCAAATTGTGAGTTAATAACATGCCGGATTTAAAGACTGTCGTAGGATTGCTGCGAAAACTACGAATAATAAAAACTATACGAAAATCTATTGCGGAAGAAGAAAAGCATATTATCAAAAGTAAAGTAATTATTGAAAACGTGTCATTATAATATGTACGTGGTACATAAGGTAATGTACGTGCAACACGTACATACCTTATATGTTTTTGTCTTCTTATGTACGGGTACACATACCATATCATACTGTAAGGATATCGCGTTGTTTAAGTTGATACCGGTAATCACTATCATTGAAGTGCAACAAGAAACTTGCAAGTGAGTAGAAGTTGTTTCAGCGCAACAAAGTTGCTGTCAACATCAAGTAGGCTATAAATTCTTATTCGTCGGAAGTTCTGAAGAAACAGCCTATCCGTTTAGTAAGAGGAAATCCACATGAAGAAACTGCACATGCACGCTGCGCTGTGTTGCAACAGCCGCGCAACTTTTACTTTTAAACGCCCGTAAATCTTGACGATTAGCAGACACATCTGTTTAATTTAATCTTGCTAAATGCTATTAAGTAGTTAGCATCATCATTAACAAGTTATGACCACTAAAGTTCTGTTCGTCCGTGCCTTACTACTCTATATTCCGTTCTCATTTAACGTGATCTGAATATTATAAATAAAGAATACAATATTGTTATGCGACTCAACTTCTAAAGTACAGGCCCGGATCTACGTTTTAAAAAGGGGGGAGCAGAATCCCAATTTGCCGCCCTGCAAGCAAAATTTTTTTTCGTTTACAATTAGTACTTAAATAAAATGCTATGATTTTTATAAAATTGTTTATTAATATAATAAAATTAAAGGTTTATTTTTCTCGATTTCATTTCAGCGAAATCGTCAATTACACTTTCATAATTTAGGTTGTTGGCTATTTCGCTCTCAATGGACAATATAAAACCCGACAAGCGCTCTTGGTACATTGTGGAGCGTAAATAATTTTTGATAAGCTTCATTTTACTGAAGCTTCTCTCACATGAAGCAGAAGTTACAGGAAGGGTTGCATACATTTTAAGAGCTGTGCTCAAGTTGCATCCTGTAAATCGATTTTATATATAACTTGTAACAAAGAAACAGGTTGTAATGGTCACATAGGTTTTAACCGCGGGACAAATTCTACGGAACTTTGTTGAATTGAAGTGGCGGTGGTGAGAAGTCACGCCGAGGTCCCGGGCGACAAGGGGCGCCTCCAAGTCTTTTAACAACAGATAGAATTCTGCGAAACAACGTTGACGGGGTAGCGCGGTGGCCGGTGGGCCACCGGTGGCGCACGCGGCGGTGAAGAAAGCGTCTTTGCCGCCCGGGGCAAGTGCACCCTCTCACCCCCCCTAGATCCGGGCCTGCTAAAGTATACTGTTAATAATAATACAACAATAAAATTTGTCTGCAATTTGATTAAACACACTTTAACAACATTTTATTTAATCGCGTAAGGTGCTATAGTGAAAATCATCATGCCTCTTTCATGAATTCAAAGAAAGAGAGAACATGATATTTAATCCACGATTATGCTTATCAGTGTATGCAACTAAGCCTATAAATATAGGCTCGTAACCATAGCAACCGTGATAAGATAAAGCATACAACGTGGTTATCATACAAGTAGAACGCAGGCTGCGGCTGCGCGGGCGCGGTGTATGTAGGTTAGGTGTGCGTACATTTTTCCGGTCACATAGCGGTGTCCGCGTGAGGTCATCACGAGAGGACATGTGTGCTCTATGTGTGTGATGCTCTGTGCCATCACTCATCGCGGGAAAAATATAAGGTTATCTAGTTTAGTAGGTACGCTAAAATCGAAAAAGTAACATTTAACTGCAGGTCTGCAACATACATAATATGTATTGTGACTTCTAGTAAATTCTCAAGACGTTTTTCGAATCCAACAAGGTACTTATGATTATTTGTTGTAGCTTCTTTTTAGTAAGATATAAAAGGTGTTACAAAACTAAGTGATAATACTTGTGTCCCAACTCCCAGCTAACATACAGTGTACTATGAATGATAGAAAAAAGCAACGCAGTAGGATTAACTTTAGATGATATTTCGTTGAAAAAGCCCCAACAAAAAAGAGCTTTTGGTGCTGCTACTTTCAAAGTGAACTCTATACAAGGGGGTAGGGACATAAACACAGAACACACCTGTCACTTTGTTTTGTTACAACTTACAATCTTAAATACAGATTGTACCAAAACAAAATGACAATATTATTCATAAAGATAATTTGACTACACAAAAATCTCCAATCTAAACTTTTACATAACAAATCAGTTAAAAATGTAGGTCGGTAATGCGAATAATCGTAACAAACTGCCAGTAATGTGAGAGCGCTTATTAATTGCGAAGATTAACACGAATGCATGTAAAATGA
The DNA here is from genome assembly GCA_963422495.1 of Polyommatus iphigenia. Lineage (NCBI taxonomy): Eukaryota > Metazoa > Arthropoda > Insecta > Lepidoptera > Lycaenidae > Polyommatus > Polyommatus iphigenia. The sequence goes on from OY730183.1 coordinate 942,108, forward strand.
GAGCCACGGTCGGCCCAATAGCTCCATAATCCATATATCACGTTATATCACGCCTTATGTAACAATATTATGTATCACATAGAGGAAATAATTATATTTATATTGCCCAATATATATAAGTCATTTCGCGTAACAGTTAGGAACCATTGCGACTTTGCAATGTAGAGTTTCATTACCACTGTAAACAAAATATCCCACCAAAAACATACCTGTTAAAATAGGGCCTAGTTCCTTTAGGCTAAATTGGCCTGAAAAAAGAGTTGAAATCTAATCCCATGCCACGTTCAGATGCACTTCATCGATCATAATCATCTTCATCAACAGCCTGATCCATACTACTTCTAATTTGAACTTGGTAGGTTAATTAAATTCTAATTAAATAATTTAATCAAGTGTTACGTATAGCACAAAAACCTGCCAAGTTCAAATTTAGAAGTATTATGGATCAGGCTGTTGATGAAGATAATTATGATCGATGAAGTGCATCTGAACTTGGCATGGGATTAGATTTCAACTCTTTTTTCAGGCCAATTTAGCCTAAAGGAACTAGGCCCTATTTTAACAGGTATGTTTTTGGTGGGATTTCAATACTTTTTTCAACAAATCATACCTAAGTACTATGTTTTCTTTTCGTGCCACGCCCGATATAAACAATAGGTACTTTTGATAGATGCCGCTAGTGTTATATGTTAAACTATCAATAGAAGCCAAATTTTTAAGTAAAGTTTAGCTATACAGTGTGCATTATACATGACAATATTTTATACCCCCCCCCCCTCTCTCCTTCTCCCACCCTCTTCATCGTATTCTCATTGTATCATTAGTACATAATTTTTTTTTATCTCAAGTTCGTAGATCACACTTGACCGATTTCTTAAATTTCTTAATTTTTTGTTAATCTACATAATATAACACCCGACCTGTGTTCCAAATTTCATAACGCTAGGACATATTTTGGAAGTAGCCTCTAAAGTTCGTAGATGAACCGACTCACGCTTGACCAATTTCTTAAATTTCTCAATTTTTTGTTAATCTACACATAAAACACGACCTGTGTGCCAAATTTCATAACGCTAGGACAATAAGAAGTAACCTAGAGGTTTTGATTACCGGTCAGTGAGTGAGTGAGTGCCAAAATTAACAATTTTTACAGGGACATATTTCAGGATCTACCGAAGCTATATCTATGAAATTTGGTATACTGCGTAAGTATAAGTACATAATTACTTTTATCTTTGCACTTGCAATAGACACTGAGCTACAGGGGGGTCAAAAGTGCGTCGAAACGGTTCGTGTAAATAGTGCACGGCATGCGCGCGGCCTGCTGGAACTAGGCCTGCGCACTTCCGTGCGCTTTGATATTTTAATACCTCGATCGCGGATTCTTGGAAATCTATTGTTATCGCGGTCGCATGCGACCGCTTGGGGCTTGAGGGAATATTATATTACTGTGAGTAAAAAAAAACATATAGTTATTATAAAGACGTTTAAGTCGTCTTTAGTTCGCGTAAAAGGAAATCACCCCGAAAGTTTTCCCCGTACGTTTTCCCGCAATAAACAGTAGTGTATGTGCCAAAGATGGCAAGAATACTAAATTGGTTTTCAATTTAGTTTCGGTGTAAAGGTATTCAATTATAACAAACATAAACATGTTTAATATTATGTGAGTAACTGCAATAAGTTGAATCAGTATGACACCTGTGCATTTTGCATTGTTTTGATGTCAACACCTCTTTAACATAACTTGTCATCATTATTCAAATTGATGGACTAAACGTTCGATGTTACATCACCAGTTTCGACACCCATCAGGAAACATTAACATTCAACGTGTTTTAACCCACGATCATTTAAATGTTGAGGAAATTGATGCATTCATGACTAAAATTAATAAAGGACACTAATTGGTTTCACTTATTTTGGTAATATTATGTAAACAATAATTTATTCCACCAAATGAATGTGCCACTGTATTTCTTTACGTCCTGGTGCGCGAAGGACAGTCCTTCGATCGCGGATTCTTGGAAATCTATTGTTATTCTATTGATGTCGCGATCACCGGTGCTCTTATGGGGCTCCGCTTGATGGGTTAAGACGAATTAGAATACAGGGTGTACCAAAACAAAGTTTCCTATAAAGTTTACTGTGAAAGTGTAACTTTTATATAACTTTTGTACGGGCAAATTCATGACGCTGGAACGCTTGCCCATACAAATCACAAAAAAACGCTCTTTTTGAGCTGCTACTTTCACAGTCAAGTCTATACAGGAGACTTATACAATATACACACCCTAAGTATTATCACTTTGTACACACTACACATTGTAGAATATAATGAGTGATGACTTTTAATGGAAGCCATGGGCGCCGGCAGGGGGGTGCCAGGGGGTGCGCTTGCACCCCTTGGGAATCTCGGGATCAACAGGAATGATTAAAATAAAAAGTATTTTGTAACCCAAAATACCATGCCATACAAAGATAGTTCGTAATGTTTCGGCACTAAATGTATTCTGTTGACGTAAATAGACGGTCACTGTTGTTCGTAAAGGGTCTACCCAAAAAGTAAAAAGAAAAGAAAAAAAAGAAAACTAAAATCTGCACCCCTTGGGAATTATTTCTGCCGGCGCCCATGATGGAAGCAGCATTATACATTTCACATTAAAAACCTGGATTTAAGTGTTATTTCGTCTTTTGAAATAACCTCAAAGAATACATGTAACATGGTTGACTGAACAGCGACAGCTTTAAAAAAATAGAATATAAAACCACGGAAAGGCCGGTATGTGGACGTGGCTAGGGTGAGGTGATGATATCCGGTATAGCAGATGCTGCAGGTGCACAGCGCACGTCCTGTAGCCAATAGTTTTTGTCTCTATTCTTTACTTTATCTATGGTAAACTATTATGGATAATGTATTTTTGTTTGTTGTGTGTAACCTGCGTTAAATATGACTGGAACGACTTTGATTATTTTTACACCTGAAATGCAGATTTAGCGCCCAACGAGTGGGACAGCGCCCAGCGCCCAACAAAATGACTTTGATGAATGAAATATTGAAGAAAACAAACTAGAACGATCAGTGGGCTGATCGTCGTAGTCTGCATGTATGTTCAAACTTCCACCACAGGTATAGCAAGTCTCTAATGGATGTTGAAATATACACAGACAAAAAAATTCTTTTGGATTCACCGAAGTTACTTTAAAGAAAAATATGCCGCTCTTTTGTTTAGACAATTTAGAGCTTAACTTCTCAAGAAAGATAAGTTACTAAGTCACTAATTCTAAGTATATTTTGATGTTTTATATATACAGTATGTAACAAGTAAATTGTGTTCAATCTAAATATAATTGTGTCGCTATTGACCATTGTACTAATAACCTAAGCTAAGCTCTAGTATAGAATTACAAGCTTATAGGATTACGAGGGGGACAGAGTGAAATTGATCGATTTCTACTTAGGCGGATATGTTAATTTACAGTGCTGTCTTATGTCTTTTAACCTAAAAAATACTTTTCTATAGTCATCAGCCGCATTCTACAGCCCTTAGCAGTAAGGCCGACGTAAAAAAAGTTGTTTTTATTAATGGCAAAGATGCAAATACAAAAGCACGGAGCAAAAGATTTCGACGCGCGCGATTGCATTAAAAAAAAATGTATCGAAACAATTTTATTGTGTTTATTTTAATAGGTCTTAAAATATACTTAAATGTCATTGTTTTGTTATTGATAATGTATCCGTGCGATTGTATACGAGGTCGGCACATTCACTCGCGTCGCGCCAGACAACTTTATTTAACAGAGATTACAAATTCAAGTTTACCTAAAATGGTCTCAAAATAGGACCAAATAGCCTAGACCCTGATATTTCGTAAAGACCTTAATGTTTTTGGTACTTTCTAGACTGGTCAGTTTCGAAATATCACTTAGAAAACTTGGAAAGCGGCTTAAGAAATTTTCTCGGATGAAACTTTTATCCTTTGCATAAAAAGTAAAACAAACTGTGAAATACTAACAGGAGAAAGTACACGTGTAAATTAAAAGTTGACAGACCAGTTCGAGACTTTATTTTACCTGGAGGACCTTTATGTCAACTACATAAGGACCACTTTCACAAAGATCTTTTAGAGATCTAGTAGAGATTACCATCACAAATATTAACAGCTACTCATGTGGGCAATATATTAGGAATTTTCAGTACTTAGATAGCATGAAAGACGGTACGCTTTGTTCCTTAAATAATTTTGGTAAAAGTTTTGTATAAAAATTAGAACTCCACGATTTTGGGGGGAGGAGTTATTTTCATTATTAGATCATCGCTTTGATCGAAAACTCGTTAGAACTTTAATGAAAATAATAAAAGAAGTAAGTATCAATGATTCCATTCGTAAAGCTAGTAAGTAACAACTCTTTGTAAGCTGTGAGCTGTGTGTTTGTGAGCTGTGAGGTAAGACTTCGAAAATAGGTTTCTTTGAAGATAATAGGTTCAACTTTGATTGGTATCCGTTATTTACATCCTGGTTTAGTTCTATTCTAACTGTGCAGTGGATTGTTAAAAAGTTTCTGGAAAATAGCTGTAACTATTTAGATGAAATTTTGAATGGGATCTGGGTTGATTTACAGTTGTAAATCGTTGTAATGAGTCACTAATTAGAGGGTTCATATTGTATCCAATTATTTCAAGATACGCGAGTGTGGTAATGACAGCTAGAACAAAAGAATTTACAATTTTTAAATGCAGATAAACAAAAGAGTTTTTAACTGACTTTCAAAAGACGACAATCAGTTAACAAAACTTAGTTACCATTGAGGTTACGTCTTTTTTAATCTTATTTATTTTATAAGCCTTACATCCTGAAGATTAAGTCGGCTTGAGGTTACGTCTTACTTACAGTGAATGCTCCTGTAAACAATAAAGACAAGACAGAATTCAAGGTAAGTAGTAGTTAGTCTAGTTTGTGATAGTTCTTTTTAGTTGCTGCATGTTATGACTATTGTCAACTCATGACTCACTTTACTGGTTGGACAAGAGAACTTAAGTTCTCCCGCCAAGTCAAGGTTGCATGCAAAACCTGTCTGTAACATAACCTCACCTGATAGCAGCTGCAGCCAGCCGCAGATGTGGAACACGGTCGTGGACTGGCAGAAGAAGAACAGCAGCATTGCACAGATTGTGAACAGAGCTAAGGCAACTGCTGCCCCCACTAAAAGTGTCGCTATTTTGAACACGAAGCCGTTGATCGACATGAAATCCTCCAGCCTCCCCTTGCAGTCTTCGACATCATCAGCTCGGCAGATCTGCCACAGCCCAAACTTCCTAGGGTACTCCGTCTCCAAGTCTCCGATCCATTCTGGAGTCACGAAGGCCACAACGCTGATAATCGCGTAGCAAATCGTGAATATGGCCCAAAGCACACCAATAGCTTTCGAATTACGAACGTAATTCGTAGCGTACAAATGCGACGAGTCCACGTATTCGATTTTGGAACCCATTGTTTAGTATTGCACACTAGTTCTACAACACTAACAACACATTTTTAGGAAATTAACTTTTTCAAATGTCACCACAACCCGCAGGTAAATGTCACGTTTCTGTAACGACGCGCGAGCGGCGAGACACGTCTTTAGAGGCGAAATACAAACTAAACTTGTAAAACTTCCCAGCCTCGGCTCTCGAGTCTCGCGACCTCTCTCTGCGCGCCATTCGACTAAGAGGGGATTTAAAAATTAACATTTGAATTAATAACAATCAAATACAAGTTATTAAAATATATGGCCGCTTTGAATGCAGGCATATACTATACAATAGTACCTATTAAGCTACAAAAATAGTTAAATTTGCTTACAAAACATCAGATCAATAAGTCGTAATATTTTGCTACAATTTTTGTTGCAAGACATGTTGCTTCCGCCATCTAGTGGATGTTTTAGTTGGTTTTAGTAGGCGTATTGTTATTTCGCTAAATGCTTGGCTTGTGATTATTTTATTTTTATTACTCGTCAACAGATGGCATTGATCCCTTGGCACTCAAGCGAGCGTTCCTTACCTAATCCCAGTATTTAGTCCGTAAATACCGTTGCTATCTGATGTACAGATAGCCAATCAAATTTAGTCAAATTGCAGCCAGGTATACTATTAGAGTTTTAGAACACACCCAATAATGACAACTGCCTATCAGCTGTCAAGTGTCTACTGTCAAAGTTGGATTCGGGCTTCGGCCAGCGTTGCCAATTTGTGGGGAATTCCCCAAACTGCGGGGAATTTTAGTTGGTTGGGGATTCATTGGGGATTGGCATTATGTGGGATTTTAACATTTTGGCATCTTTTTCAATAATTAGGAAATATTTCATCATTGTACATTGACGTATCGAACATTTTTACAATCGATTGATCGTAGTAGATTGACAATAATGCTTATGATCAGGGGATTTGCTTTTTCCTGATGTCTGATGCCCACATATTATAATGCGCTGGCTTTGTACAATTTCTGATTGCAAGACAAGGAATTAAAAACTGGGGGCAGTATTAAGTGAAACCCTTCAAAGAAAATGCTTTCCACAAAATATAGAAAAGAATATTTATAATATTATAGAGGTACTATTATTTTTACACTCTAACTATTTATAAAAAAATGTATCGCTATTTCCATAGACCAATTTTGCTACTATTCTTTTTTTTTTGTAGTGTTTTTCTTCAGCTGAAGGTTCTTGTACGAAAAAATAAAGAAAGTAACGTGAAAGTTGACACAAAAAAAAAAAAAAACTTATTGATTATGATAACTATTTGAGTTTTTACTACTTATTATTAATTATACTAATGCAAATTATACTCACGTAGAAGAATATTGATTCATTTGAAAAAAAGCATGTGTGGGGAATATGTGGGGAATCAGCAAATTTTTGTCCCCAATTTGGGGAATTTGGCCACGACTTTTGGGGAAATCTGATAATCAATTGGCAACCCTGGCTTCGGCATTCCACATAAGCTGATACAATTTATTTTTAAAATAAATGCTAATTGTGCTTTAATTTACATAAAACTTGCAGATAACGTTTACATTCGTGCATTCAAATAATTAACCAAGTGTTACCGACGTTTAAAAATGTAGATAATTACAGTACTTGTGCTCGAAAGTCCCATATTTACTTTCTAAACAATGTCGATAAGAGACAAGTGGGTTCGCCGGTTTTCAATCGATGAAACATCTCGACACAAAAATGGATTTACAATATACAAAATTACATCTGTAGTAAGTATAACTTTTATTTTATTATGTTTAATGTTTGCTTAGAATAGTCACCGCTAAGTACTGAGCCTGAGAATTCGTTGCAATTTGCAATGCATTTCGTAACATTTGCTATGCGTAAAAGCTATTAATACGTTAGAAGTAAAGAGGAAACCTCGTTTCGAACATGGGGAAGGGTATTTGTAACTAATTGTTTATAGGAATTATACGAAAATGTATTTCTTATGAAATTTTATGTTTATAATGCAGTGATGAATCATAAATGTTGCATAATTTTAAAATTTGTTGAAACAATAAAGAAACTATCTAAAGTCCTTCAATGAAAGGTCTTATTTTGAAACTGTAAAACCTAACTAGGCTTTTAACTATAAAAAACTATATTTTACAGCTATTCCCATTAGAATCTCCGGAGGCAGTGACAGTGGTTTCGGTGTGGAAGCGGTACAGTGACATTCAGCAGCTGCACAAGTCTATGAAGTCACTGCACGCCGGTCTCCATCTGCGGGGAACATTCCCAACACTGGCTAAGAGTAGCTTCTTCAAGAGATTTCAACAGGAGGTATTAACTGAAGACGTGAGTGGATGAACACGATAACTAACAGTAAAAATCGGCCAAGTGCGAGTCGGACTCGTGCACTAAGGGTTCCGTACTGTCATAGACCAAACATAGACCAAAATTGTGTTTTTGTATGGGAGCCCCCCTTAATTTTTTATTTTATTTTAATATTATTCTTAAATATTGAAGTAGACATAATATAATTAAGGCCTTTGTGAAAATATCAAGTGCCTACCTGTTGGCATTATGGATATTGAGCAAAAAAGGCAAAAAAAAATCATTTTGTTTTTAGTATTTGTTGTTATAGCAGCAATGGATGTACACAATCTGTAAAAATTTCAAAACTCTGGCTATAGTGGTTCTTGAGATACAGTCTGGAGACGTTCTTGAGATACAGTCTGGAGACAGACAGACGGACAGACAGACATCGAAGTCTCATGAATAGGGTCCCGTTTTCACCCTTTGGGTACGGACTACGGAACCCTAAAAATTGCCTTTTTTGCATAAATGGAGGCGTAGACTGTAGAGCCAGAAAAATGATTTGAAATTAAAAAACTGCATTTTATGTGTACAAGGTTTGTAAAAATTATAAGAAAACAATATAGTAAATGTCCATATTATGTTACATAATGATAGTTATGGTGTTCTTGCACTCACGTCTTCAACTATGAAGTTCATTATTTTAGTATTTATATGGTTACTTGACTTGTCTTAGTCAGACACTAATATTAAAAAGTCGAAAGTTTATGACTGTGTAGTGTGTAGTGTGTATGTACTATCAGAAAAGTAGATTCCTAGGCAGATGGGGAACCTACGTAGTTTGGTCGCGTTATGTCAAACCCAACCAACAGATAAAAGCTAACATTGAATTGACATGAACCGACCAAATGACGTTGGTCTGTCAACTGCCTAGGAATCATTTTCCTCGATGGTACTTTGTGTCTTCTTCACCCAAACTCACTAAACAGATCATGCTAAGAGGCTTTTTGTTTTGATCTCTTTCAATTGGCAAAGAAAATTAAGTTTTTTAAGGATAAAAGTGACCTCTGTGAAAATAGTTTAACTGTTTTGTAATCTGAAAGTTAAGTTTTCTTGTGGGATACTCTAATAACAAGGGCTTGCAATGTTGCGGGGCTGAAAGCTAGTTCCAGAATAATTATGATTTACTTGAACTAAATTATTATTTGTTAATTTGCATTCACTTGTTTTTGCGTGGAATCTCAAATGGCTCATTGTAATTAGAACAAAATATGTATGTGAGAAAAATGACTGAGAACATTATTTCTTCAATAGCAAGAAGCGAATAATATTCTGTAATCTGTTTTGTAAATTGTAAATTGGAATGGTGTTGAATTGATTTAAAGTTCAATCTTAATGTATTCCATGCATTCAATTGTTTCTTCCTTTGATAAAGTTAACTTTTTACTATGTTTTATTTCAGGTGATAGAGGAAAGAGCTAAATCTATAAAGGAACTGCTAGAATTTATAGCAGAACACAGGCTGCTGTTCACAAGCACTGACTTTGTAAATTTTTTACAGGTAAGAACTTTTTACAAATCTAAGTTACAACATACTTCTGCTTATCAAGCCTTATCCATTAGAACAAGGAAGAAATCAAAGTCTTAGTAATAGAATCCCGTTTTTACCTGTTGGGTATGGAACCCTAAAAAGAATATAAGTTGCGATATTTAATCCACAATTAAATTTTTACATTTTGAGTAGCATAAAAATGGCTTTCTTGAAATTGTTTTAAGTAATTTATACTTGTAGTGAAATGATTCTACAGTAGTGTTATAAGAATACATAAAAAACTGTCTTTATACTCTATTTCAGGATGGCTACGCAGAGCCAGAGCCGCAGTCTGGAGTGATCAACGCAATCCGCTCCTCACTGCAGCTTCCAGTGGAGCATACACCACCGCTGGAGTACCAGACTGATGATGATAGCAGTCTCAATGGTACTTTTCACATATTTTATCATCTTATTTAAACCAATATGTCTGGAAAACTAGTGCTTGAATGAGTTGCCTACTAGAACGTGATTTTGTTTTTCAATCTGTTTCTGTCTGTCTTTTTTTATCTCCGGTTATTGCGAATTGTTTGTCAAAATATCATGCCTTCTTCTTCATAAAGTATATGAAAACCAGAAGAGACTACAGAAATACAGAATATTAATAATATAATCCATTTACAATTTACATGTAAGCGAAAGTAACAAATTGATCAAAACTTCCTATTTACAGTTCAAAATGCACAGGAGGTGCCAAGCGAGAGTGCTACAGATTTTGAGATCTCACAAATACCGATATACGAGGCCACGGAAGTGGAGATAAGAGAGTCGCCCAAAGACTGCACTCGGAGCGGCACATCAGACAGTTTCGAGTCTATCAACTCTCTTGAGAGCCTCGACAGTGATTTCTACGATGAGCTTAAGCGGATACCCGTGAAACCAATCACCAGTATTAAGAGGAATCTTCCTGATCTGATAGACTTTGATCGTCCTTCAACGTCAGTGAGTCGAGGTGTGACAGACTGTGCACCTAGTGTGACAACTGATAGTACAAGTGATAAGGGTGTAGAGGGGGGTTACGCGGTGGAGGCGGGGTATCTGCTGAGTGTGGCGGGCCGCTGTGAGGATGCTGGTGATTATGAGAGAGCCTTCGAGTTCTATAAGACGGGAATTGAGAAGTTGCTGCAATGTGTTCAAAGTGAGTGAGAGATGCTATAAGGCATAAGCATTCTGTACTGTTATGTTTCTTAATTGTTTATTGCAATACACATAATACTTACAAAACAAGTGTTTAAACACACTAGGCCGAAAAAACGCGGCCGAAGTTCGGCATGTTTACACTTGCGCCTTAATATAAGTACTTATTTATATCCCTTACTATCAAAAACGTTTGCCGCACGTTGATATTATAGTTCACACTGTGTTTGTTAATAGTTTTAAAAAATCGGCCGTTCCATTATACCGTTATCCGGTACCGGTATCGTTCCGTACCATTATAGAGCAAAATTAGTCCAAAAATTGTGTTTTTGTATGGGAGCCCCCCTTAATGTTTTATTTTATTTTAATATTATTATTAAATATTAAAATGCACATAAAACTAAAGATCTTGAGAAAAAATCGAGTACCCACCTATTGCCATTATTGATATAGAGCCAAAAAGGCCAAAAAAATCACGTTTGTTGTATGGGAGCCCCCCTTAAATATTAATTTTATTTTGTTTTTAGTATTTGTTGTTATAGCGGCAACAGATATACATAATCTGTGAAAATTTCAACTCCCTAGCTATTACCGTTCTTGAGTTACAGCCTGGAGACAGACAGACAGACAGACGGACAGACAGACAGACAGACAGACAGACGGACAGACATCGAAGTCTCAGTAATAGGGTCCCGTTTTTACCCTTTGGGTACGGAACCCTAAAAATGGTTTGTCTTTGACTGTCAAGCTAATTTAAACCTTAAGATACAGGGTGCAATTAAACTTTCCTGCCAAATTTTTTCCAGGGCTTAGGTATCATTAGGAGAGTCCATTTAACCAAAAATTATTATTTTTAACAAAAAATTAAAACCGACTTCCAAGGTAAAAACAATAATAACATCCTTATAATATGAACTTAAAAGTATTAAATAATTTTTCCTATCTAATAGTGCATTTTTCCGAGTTCGGCTAAACCTCAACAGCTATTTCTGTACTCAATCTTCATCATTTCAAGTCGGTACCAGATACAGCTGAATCTTCCTCTGCCAGAATATTTGAAACTTTTGAAACTGGGACCGACTTCAAAATGATGAAGATTGAGTACAGAAATAGCTGTTGAGGTTAAGCCGAACTCGGAAAAAGGCACTATTAGATAGGAAAAATTATTTAATACTTTTTAGTTCATATTATAAGGATGTTATTATTGTTTTTACCTTGGAAGTCGGTTTTAATTTTTTGTTAAAAATAATAATTTCACTCTTTTAAGTTACTTAGTAAACCATCGCGTATATTCTACTTATTAAACACTAGACCGTTATTTGAAGCATAATAATTGGAGATAGGCACTTCCGTTTCCGCAGTTTTTACCTCCTCCTTTTCTTTCCTGAATGTTGGTAGCTCTGTCATTTTTGGCGCCATCATCGAGCAGGAAGTGGGAGAATTCCCGCTCAACTATGATCATTGGCGTCTTGTTTTCCGCACCGCACAGACGTGCTTAGAAGCCATTGCTTATTATACCTCCTTATTATATAACTCTTAGTTATATAAAGTATTTAAAATTTAAAAAGTGGAATAATTTCAGTTTTGCATTTTAACCGTTTTTCAAAAGTGTTGTGATATTTCACGTAAGTTATATTTTTATACTTACTTAAATCTTAAAACAAAAATGATTATTTTGTTTTAATAACGATTTTATCGTTCGTAATTAGTATCGTTATTTTAGTAACGAATTTACATTTGAATTTTACTTTTCAATTTCGAATATTTGTAATTTTCTTTGTTCTTTCCTAGGTTAAGGTAGCTATTTAAAATGGATAACGGAAATGAATTCGATAATAATGTTTCGGTAGTGACACCAGCCGCTAATGATTTGAAATCATCCGGTAACGGGGTTATTAAAAAGCCTTATTTTCGTGCAAGGTCATCTAGTAGCAGTAGTTCCACAAGTGATTCAAGCTCGTCATCGACTTCTACTTCTCATAGCAAACGTAAATCGAGGCGCCGCCGCCACAAAAAAGGGGGGGGGGGGGGGGCAAATACAGACAGCGCCGTGACGACCTTTTAGCTAAATTAACGCAAGAGGTTAAGGAACTTAACAAAAGGGTTAATTCTTTTGACGAAAACCGACCTATTTTTCAAGGTCATGCAGACGATTGTTGTATCGACGACAATGTCAGTCGAGAATTATATTGCGAATCAAATGAAAACGCCTTATGCGAATCTGAAACGACCGTTAACAATTCTTTGCAACCGAATTTTGTTTTTGAAATTGAAACAAAGCTTAAAGAACCTTCCGTTCCTAAAACTTCTCCAGAGTTTTTAGCTATATTAAATGACATTCAACATTTTAATACTAACGAATGGTCGGAAGTTCGTTATTCCGAAGTTCAAAAATCTTATATTCACACTCCAGGTTTCATCGATTTAGAGGTCAATGATGAGGTTAAAGATTTCGATTTTCAAAAAAATCTATCTCATGTAGACAAAGCATACGCGGCATTATCATATTGTGTACTTAAGCAGCGCGAAGCTTTGCAATCTGCTCTTAAGAAATTGTTGCAATGGTCACACAGTTCAAGCTTGACCCCCGAAGGTTTAAATAAAACCGTTAACGAATTGTTTCTTAAAGGTGATTTGTTCAAAGTAACGTCAGATTTACTTCAGTTAATTTGTGGTCATAGAGCTGAGGTAATTCAAATGAGACGCGATGCTATTATCAATTTCGTTCGCGACCCAGTTCATAAATCTGCACTGCGTAAGATACCTTCCCTCATGCGACCATATTTTTAATTCCGAGTCACTGGTGTCACTACTCGAAAAGACGGGTGGAGTTCGCAAAACCTTTGTTGTGAATAGCCGAAATAATGTTGCTACCGCTGCGCAAGCGGGTTCTAGCAGTAACAGATCGACTCGCCACCCCCCGCAGGGGCAGGCTAAGAGTTGTATACCCGCGCAGGGTATGTCTCATGGATGTTGTGCTAACTCGCACATTTCCCATGCTCACTAGCCTGCGCAAGGCTGCTCTTATAATCGTCCTCCGCAGGGACAAAGAAATCATTTTGAACCACGGTCTTCAATGCCTGGCAATTCACGTAGTTCCTTTCGCTCGAGAGGAGGTCGATCGGACAATAGAGGGAAATTCCCCGACAGAAGTACCCGTAAACGTGCCGCTTCTCCCTAGGACCTCGGGAACACCAAAAAACGTAAGTATTGACAATCAACAATTCAGAGCGGGGCAACTTTTGAAGTTTTATCAACGGTGGCAGCGCCTAGACGCTCCAGGTTATCTCTTAAAGATTCTGAAAGGGTACCGCATACCCTTCATGGAGAAGCCTCCTCTGATCATTCCAAGACTAAACAAAAATCAATTTTCTACCCCAGTGTCGGAAGAAATGTCTCTCCAAATTGGGCAAATGATACACCAAGGTGTATTGAAAATAGCCAGCCCCTCTCCAAGTTTTATTTCGACAATGTTTTTGGTTCCCAAGAGCGACGGGTCTTGCCGTCCTATTTTCAATCTTTCCACTCTAAACGATTATGTTTTGACTCAACCGTTCAAGCTCATAAATGTTCAACGAATCCCAGATTTTCTACAGCCCAACGATTGGCTTTGCAAAATAGATCTTTCCCAAGCTTATTTTCACCTGGCAGTCGCTCCGTCACACCGACGGTTTCTACGTTTAATATACAAGGGACAGTTGCTGCAAATGACCTGTTTACCATTCGCCTCAGTACTGCACCGAAAGTTTTTGCTTCCCTGACCAACTGGGTTGCGCAAACCCTCAGAGAGCAAGGTCTACGTATCATCGGACATTTGGACGATTATCTAATCGCTCATCAGAACAAAGTCATCCTACAGGAGCATGTTCTGATTTTGCTTCAACGACTTTAATATCTTGGTTGGCAAATAAATCTAAAGAAGTCTATACTCACTCCTCAACAAGACCTGGTATTTCTGGGTGTTCGTTGGAAAACGTTTCAAAACGAAAAGCTACTTCCAGACGACAAAATGTCCAAAATTTATCAAAAGGTTTTACCGGTTTTGACAAAGGGTCTAGTGGATCTAAAGACCTTACAGAGCATTGTCGGTCTCCTAAACTTCGCCAGTTTCGTAGTTCCGAAGGGGAGACTACATTACCGAGCTCTTCTATCTCTCCTCATAAACATGGAAAAGACTCCAATTCTGAATCGCTGCTCTCTACCGAGACAAGCGTTAGACGATCTTCGGTGGTGGTTGCAAAATCATCATCTTTCAACTCCCATTCATTGGAGCCCGCCGTCGCAATTCTTGGCAACAGATGCATCGGACCTAGCTTGGGGTGCTCAACTGGATCACCTTTCCTTGAGCGGGACATGGTCAGCACAAGAAAATCTCATGCATTGCAATCAAAAAGAGCTTCTAGCCCTATACAAAGTCCTCCAAGGCCAGCACCAGACTCTCGCTCACTCGACTGTTCTCTGGCAAAGCGACAATCGAACAGCTATAGCCTACGTTCGGAACGAGGGTGGCACCAGATCAGATGTTCTGATGGACATAACCAGTCAGATTTTCCAGTTGTTGGATCATTTCCAAATTCACATTACGGCCCATCATATACCAGGAAAATTCAACGGGCACGCCGATCATCTGTCACGCTACTGCTCTCCCCCAGAGTGGTATCTGTTAACTTCTTGCACGGAGAAGATTTTCAGAAAGTTCGGCGTGCCCGTGATAGACTTATTTGCTTCCGTCGAAGCTCATGTGGTGATGAATCACGTAACTCTCGACTTGAACGATCAAGCAGCGGTATTTCACGATGCCTTTTCTCGGGATTGGAACTACCCCCTAGCATGGGTTTTTCCTCCACCTTATTTAATACCCAAAGTCCTTGCTCACCTAAATCGGGCACAAGGAATTTATCTCCTTGTGGTTCCACGTTGGGAACGAGTATATTGGCGGGCAGATCTCAAGTCGAGGGCAATAGCAGCACCGCATACGATTCTCAATCTGGAGAAATGCCTAATCGACATTTCAACGAAGGCCCCACCTCCGAAAATTCAGGAGATGACCCTAGAAGTATGGAAATGTGGGGGTGGTCGCAAAATTTAGTAGGTTGGGATGATAACCATTTAAAATTATTACTATCATCATGGCGACCTTCTACTCGCAAAACTTATAAGGTTGCCTGGAATAGATGGCTATCCTGGTGTAAGTCACACAGTTGCGACGCTCACAAACCGACGGGCGCAGACTTTGCAAAGTTTTTAGCAGATCTATTTTTAATAGATAAGCTCTCTTATAATACTATTTTATTACATAAGTCGGTAGTATCTACCATGTGTGATACCGAGATTTCTGGCACTTTAAGTTCTCACGTTTTGGTAAAACATGTTTTAAAATCTATTGCACTAAAAAAGCCTGTACAACATAAGTCACAGATTTGGGATATAGATTTACTTACTAACTTTTTGAAGTCTTATACTATTGACGAAAATAATTTATTTGCAGTCTCAAGACATACAGGTATTTTGCTTTTGTTGTCATCGGGCAGACGTGTGCACGATCTTACCCTACTTATAGTAGAAGATAATCATTATAAAGAATTTGATGATCATGTTATTATGTGGCCCCAATTCGGTTCTAAAACAGACAATTCTGATTCTAGGCAATCGGGCTGGAAGGTTTTGAGCAATCCCAATAATAAGAAACTTGATGCCGTGTACTGGATTAAATGCTGTAATCGCCTTCTACATCACAGGCGCAGCGAAGCTAAATGTGCTAATTTGTTCATGAATCTGCGAGGAAAGCCATCTGCCGCCTCAAAAACTGTGATCGCTGGCTGGATCAAGGCTCTACTGTCAGAGGCAAAAATTACTGCACCACCAGGTAGCGTCCGCTCAGCTGTGGCGTCAAAAAGTTGGACAGACAATGTGTCCATTGACGAAATACTTTCGCGTGGTAATTGGAAATCAGTACATACCTTCAGAAATTATTACAGAAAGCAAGTGATTTCATCTAAGTCTAATGATTTGAGGAATTCTTTTGTTCCGTTGAGTTAATTTAATTGTAGCTATGTCCATGCCTAATCATTTACATGTTGTATTTTTTAATTATATCAACAAGTTATTTGTGTTATAATCTCTGTGTAATAAACACAGTGTTTGATTATACTAATTAATGTTTATAATCTATTCTATCACTCTTATATCACCTCGATACTAATTTATAAAGTTTTTAGGTAATTCTAAAAGGAAATTCTATAATGAATATTTAAATATTATGTGATATTTTCTTTTCACATTGGCATCTAACTTTTATTTTGTCACATTGGCGTCCATCATCACCAGGCGATAACAAACACGTCTCAATGCTTCAAATAACGCTCTAGTGTTTAATAGCAGCGTTTTACCCTGAAATAAAACGCTTATTAAATGCTTACCTTATTTGAAGCATAACTTTTAATTTCTGCCTGGTGTAATTTCGACTCAATGATCATAGTTGAGCGGGAATTCTCCCACTTCCTGCTCGATGATGGCGCCAAAAATGACAGAGCTACCAACATTCAGGAAAGAAAAGGAGGTAAAAACTGCGGAAACGGAAGTACCTATCTCCAATTATTATGCTTCAAATAAGGTAAGTATTTAATATTATTATATTTTTATTATAGTTATATATATATTTATATTATAGTTTTATTTCAGGGTAAAACGCTGCTATTACAATTTGTTAAGAGTCACACTCACAAATATGAAGTAAATAATTTTAAACTATACATTTAAAAAATCGAAGTGATCACGTGCTAGGTAATTTAAGGGAGAAGATGAATGTAATTTGCATAGTAGCATATGCTGTCAGTTCTTAAAACAGCGCCTAAACCCCCAAACTTGTATCTATAAGGAATCCGGAGTTCTCTTAGTATCTTCGGAACCATAATATACCTTGGTGCAAAATCTTGCGTTTTGGTAGCATATGCTTGGGATACTTCTCATAAAACTAAAATCACCATATGTTTCCATATAAATTTTGAGGAGCTCCCTCGATTCCTCATGGATCCCATCATCAGGTCACCATGTTTGGGAACATGGTACCAAATTCAGACTATATCCTATACAACAAAAAAAGAATTTTGAAAATCGGTTCACAAACGGCGGAGTTATCCGCGAACAAACATAAAAAAAAGAACATATATACGGTCGAATTGAGAAACCTCCTCCTTTTTGGAAGTCGGTTAAAAATTGGGTGTTATTTTTTTTCAATGACATATTTTATCCCATTTAAAATCGTTGCAGAATGGTCACTCGCGGCGCGGGGGAATGAGAGGGGGTGACGCGGGATGAGGCGCGCGCGCGGGGGCACATCACACGCGGCCGACGCATTGTGTCCATTAATTGTAGTGTTTTTTAGGATAACTTTCGGAAGCTATTTCTCAACATTTTAGTACTGAGTGACTATAAAAGAAAAAATACGTGTATTTTTATGTTTAACATGGATCAATATATCAAAATGTGGCAGGAAGGTTTAATTGCACCCTGTATAATTAATGCCATATTGCCACACTCTACCGGCTTAGTTTATTTAAATACACTGCTATCTTATCTTTAAAAAAGCGGGCCATGCAATATTTTACAAGCCAGTCATATAGGGTATTACCCGTGCGATAACATATCGTCGATACTGTGAGATATGTTCAGTATGATATGATTATTGTGTCACCACACAGCATGGACTTCCTACACCTGTGCGCGTATCTACACGATGAAAATCATGTTGATATTGTATGTAAGTCATTAGTTATTTTGCACAATTTTATTTTTTATTTCTTACCTTTTAACAATATAATATTAGCATAAATGCAATACACAAACATTATTTTAAATATCTTTTTTTTAAGAAATGAAATGATTTCATCATTATTTTGATTAGAACTAGATGATGCTCGAAACTCCGTTACACCAAAACTCGTTTATCGCGCGGGGATCGTACATTTTTTCGTAACAAAAGTATGCTATGTCCTTTCCCGGGACTCAAAGTATCTCCATGCCAAATTTCAGCAAAATCGGTTTAGCGGTTTGGGCGTGAAGAGGTAACAGACAGACAGACAGACACACTTTCTCATTTATAATATTTGCCACTATACTATACACACGATAAATCATCCACTACATATTAGTATGGATATGGATGTCAGTATGTCTTTATACATTTTAATAATCTACCTGTTACTTCCAAAACTTATTAAAAGGGTTTAACTCATAATTCAGTATGAAAATTCATCAGACTTCCTTGTTATTCCAGATGAGACGGACGAGTCCCGTCGCTGTCTGCTGAAGCAGAAGGCCAACAAGTATCTGTCGCACGCCGAGAGAGTCTACAACGACCAGCTCAGCCGCAGGACGCATGAGGTAATTGTTGAAGTAGAATAAAAGTTTTGCGCGATAGTGTCCCGGCTCCCTCTTCCATTTTTGTATAGCGATCTTAACTGTTGTGTTTTCTATTCTTTATCAAATTATCTATACTAATATTATAAAGCGGAAGAGTTTGTTTGTTTAAACGCGCTAATCTCAGGGACTACTGGTCCGATTTGAAAAATTCTTTCAATGTTATCTAACACTGGAAGAATTTTTCAAATCGGACTATCTAGATTCTAGACCATTTCTAGAGGAAGGCTATAGGCTATATTTTATCACGCTAAGACTAAAAGGAGCGAAGAAATAGAGGAAAATGTGGAAAAAACGGGGGAAATTATTTGAAAGGGCTTATCTCACGAACTACTAGAGCAATTTTTCTGTTATTTGGGTCAGATAAGAAGTAGACCACGTGAAGAATCATAGGCTATTTTTTGTGGACTATTTTGTCTGTGAAACATCTAATTTACGCGGGCGAAGCCGCGCGGAACGTCTAGTAAAGAATATAAATATATATCTTTAACCTTTTATACCTTATAAATAATAATAATATATACCTTTTACCATATATACCTCTCTATTCCAGATGCCCCCGCTAGTGAACACCGGCGCGCTGCCGTCGTCGCTGCTGGCGCGCGAGGCGGCGGCGCTGGGCGAGTACCGCGTGCTGGCCGTGCTCGCCGACAGACACATGCTCGTCACTGACAGCCACCACAAGTGTTACACCATGAAGGTACGTGGTCACACACCAGGTGCCCCGCTAGTGAACACCGGCGCGCTGCCGTCGTCGCTGCTGGCGCGCGAGGCGGCGGCGCTGGGCGAGTACCGCGTGCTGGCCGTGCTCGCCGACAGACACATGCTCGTCACTGACAGCCACCACAAGTGTTACACCATGAAGGTACGTGGTCACACACCAGGTGCCCCGCTAGTGAACACCGGCGCGCTGCCGTCGTCGCTGCTGGCGCGCGAGGCGGCGGCGCTGGGCGAGTACCGGGTGCTGGCCGTGCTCGCCGACAGACACATGCTCGTCACTGACAGCCACCACAAGTGTTACACCATGAAGGTACGTGGTCACACACCAGGTGCCCCGCTAGTGAACACCGGCGCGCTGCCGTCGTCGCTGCTGGCGCGCGAGGCGGCGGCGCTGGGCGAGTACCGCGTGCTGGCCGTGCTCGCCGACAGACACATGCTCGTCACTGACAGCCACCACAAGTGTTACACCATGAAGGTACGTGGTCACACACCAGGTGCCCCGCTAGTGAACACCGGCGCGCTGCCGTCGTCGCTGCTGGCGCGCGAGGCGGCGGCGCTGGGCGAGTACCGCGTGCTGGCCGTGCTCGCCGACAGACACATGCTCGTCACTGACAGCCACCACAAGTGTTACACCATGAAGGTACGTGGTCACACACCAGGTGCCCCGCTAGTGAACACCGGTGCGCTGCCGTCGTCGCTGCCGTCGTCGCTGCTGGCGCGCGAGGCGGCGGCGCTGGGCGAGTACCGCGTGCTGGCCGTGCTCGCCGACAGACACATGCTCGTCACTGACAGCCACCACAAGTGTTACACCATGAAGGTACGTGGTCACACACCAGGTGCCCCGCTAGTGAACACCGGCGCGCTGCCGTCGTCGCTGCTGGCGCGCGAGGCGGCGGCGCTGGGCGAGTACCGCGTGCTGGCCGTGCTCGCCGACAGACACATGCTCGTCACTGACAGCCACCACAAGTGTTACACCATGAAGGTACGTGGTCACACACCAGGTGCCCCGCTAGTGAACACCGGCGCGCTGCCGTCGTCGCTGCTGGCGCGCGAGGTGGCGGCGCTGGGCGAGTACCGCGTGCTGGCCGTGCTCGCCGACAGACACATGCTCGTCACTGACAGCCACCACAAGTGTTACACCATGAAGGTACGTGGTCACACACCAGGTGCCCCGCTAGTGAATAAGAATAAGAATAAGAATGGATTTATTTTTAGCATCACACAATACATTATAATATAAGTCAATAGTACAGTTCGCAGTATTAAAATTAATTTACTTTAATGCTGTGTGACGCCAAAAATTGGCACCAGCTCAGCAAACGCAGCAAGCAAGCCCGCTGCACTGATATTCTGCGGAGGCCAATGAGTGGCTTCACAACGCAACTAAACTAAACACAAGATTTACGGAAAAAAAACAAATAATAAAAGTGACAAGAACTAATTAACTAACTAATTAATACAACAATTAACTACCTACAAATTATATATACATACATACATATTTTCAATCTACAGACCGAGTACAGGTGTTGTTGTCTTTAACTGTGAAAAGAGAGAGAAAAAAAATACAAATTTGACAGATGGTAAAAAAAATAATAAAATGAAATAAAACTTTGGAGTTTTGGCGGGCATGTGAAAGAGTGATGTTGTGTTTTTGTATTATTTTCCTTAAATTGTGTTAGCTGGGTTTTAAATGTGTAATATTGGTAGAATATTAACCATTAGATATTCGTGTTCATACACAAGTGTAGGAAAGTGATGTAATATCCAGAAACGTGCTATTTTGTGTTCCCTCCAAAACTCCATCGAAAGTTTCAGTAAAGCGTCTACCACTTCACTGAATCGACCGACTTGACTCCTGTGACTGTATTGACTTTTACTTAGACTTTGACTAGACTTTAGACCTGACGATACATGAAAACAATGATGAAAATTATAATAGGAGGAATATGGTTTTCCCGCCATATTCCTTACCTTTTTACCTTGTCTGTGGCACAACATACACATCCTTTGTGTCAAGTTGCCAAAAAAGAAGTGAACACCGGCGCGCTGCCGTCGTCGCTGCTGGCGCGCGAGGCGGCGGCGCTGGGCGAGTACCGCGTGCTGGCCGTGCTCGCCGACAGACACATGCTCGTCACTGACAGCCACCACAAGTGTTACACCATGAAGGTACGTGGTCACGCACCAGGTGCCCCGCTAGTGAACACCGGATGTTCACAACTTCTGTAAAAGGACGAGGCTGTACTGACCTTCCTAAATCCTATGTTGTTTGTACCATCCAAGACATTGATTCCTAGGCAGTTGACGGACCTACGTCATTTGTGATTTGGTCAGCGTATGTCAATTCCCCAAATCTTAGCTGGGATGACTTGGATGGGTTTGACTTAGTAGAACCATATTACTTGGGTCCGCTCTCTGCCTAGGAATCAACAACTCTGATAGTACGAACTACGAAGGAGGAGGAGGAAGGAGGAATACGTGGGAGAGCCATGCTTCGGCACGAATGGGCCGGTTCGACCGGAGAAATACCACTTTCTCACAGAGAACCGGCGTGAAACAGCGCTTGCGCTGTGTTTCGCCGAGTGAGTGAGTTTACCGGAGGCCCAATCCCCTAACCTATTCCCTTCCCTGCCCTCCCCTATTCCCTTCCCTTCCCATCCCTACCCTCCCTACCCTATTCCCTCTTAAAAGGCCGGCAACGCACCTGCAGCTCTTTTGATGCTGCGAGTGTCCATGGGCGACGGAAGTTGCTTTCCATCAGGTGACTCATTTGCTCGTTTGCCCCCTTATTTCATAAAAAAAAAGAAGTCGAACGACATGAAGGTTGCAAATAATTAACTACTTAATAATGGACTCGATTCAACTCAAATTGCTTATTTTGTATGTAAAATTGATTTATTTTAAACCAATAACTTAACACATTTCAGGTGATCCCGAAAGTGCCTCGAAATTTGACCGAACTGGACACATACTTGGGCACGGGGCAGGACACCTACACGCCAATACTTCCCACCGTCGTGCCATACATGGTGCCATTGCAGGCTCACATCACTACAGAAGACCGAATATTCCTCGTACTAACGTACGCGCCGGGAGAGAGACTCACGGACTATATCAGGAACTATGTGAGATCGCATCCGAACACACCCAAAAAGGACTTCAACTCGCCCAAGAAAGATGTCAATTCACCCAAAAGTGGCTACCCGTATTCACCCAAAAAGAGTGCGTCAGACAGGGGTGAATATCCCCTTTCACCAATTGCACCCGATTGCACCAATCTGCCTTCACCAAAAAAGGACATGTATTTAAATTCACCAAGCGCTGAAAGCATTCATAATTCACCCAAAAAGGACGGTGGCATACGAAATTCGCCCAAGAAGGATATCAATGTGCCTATAATATCAGACGACCAAAATAATATACACATATCGGATGTAATCGAATCAAAGATCAGTATGGGAATCGATTCCAATTTTCCTAATGTTTTAATCGATTCAAAGGTAACTACGGGAATCGATTCCAATAAGAATATAACGACGCCGGACGATATATCCGAGATAGTGCTGAATTCTCAGCGGCTGCTGATGAATGTGGATAAAGCGCTGAGTCAGGCCAGAGTGGTAGAAGAAAATAAAGAGAATGTAACAACTGTGACAGAGAGAGTCGAGCCAAAAGCTGAAGATACAAATGATTCACTGGACAATGATAATGTGCAGGTAAGAAACAGATGAGATAATAATACATTTTGTAAGCCGCAGACCCGTTTTTAACTTTTTCCAATGTTTGAATGTTAGAGCGTTTATTTTCTCTTTAGTTGAACTGCCGCTAGATGGCGTTGTATTTAAACTTTTTCCGTCTAGCCTCCTTTCGCAACGCGCGATAATGAACTTCGTTCCAA
This sequence comes from Polyommatus iphigenia, assembly GCA_963422495.1. Lineage (NCBI taxonomy): Eukaryota > Metazoa > Arthropoda > Insecta > Lepidoptera > Lycaenidae > Polyommatus > Polyommatus iphigenia. The sequence goes on from OY730183.1 coordinate 965,651, forward strand.
TGTAATTTGTGTGGTGTTCGTGTGTAGATCCGTCCATGCGCGGTGCTGGGCGGGGCGTTGCGGCGGTGGGCGGCGCAGGTGCTGACGGCGCTGAGCGCGCTGCACGCGGCCGGCGCGCGCTGCGGCGACCTGCGCGCCCGCAACGTGCTGCTGCACAGCGGCGCCGCCGTGCTCACGTACACGCCCGCCTGGCCGCACACACACGTGCTAGGTACTGTACTATATAGTATGGGGGGCGGCGCAGGTGCTGACGGCGCTGAGCGCGCTGCACGCGCTGACGGCGCTGAGCGCGCTGCACGCGGCCGGCGCGCGCTGCGGCGACCTGCGCGCCCGCAACGTGCTGCTGCACAGCGGCGCCGCCGTGCTCACGTACACGCCCGCCTGGCCGCACACACACGTGCTAGGTACTGTACTATATAGTATGGGGGGCGGGGCGGGGCGCTGCGGCGGTGGGCGGCGCAGGTGCTGACGGCGCTGAGCGCGCTGCACGCGGTCGGCGCGCGCTGCGGCGACCTGCGCGCCCGCAACGTGCTGCTGCACAGCGGCGCCGCCGTGCTCACGTACACGCCCGCCTGGCCGCACACACACGTGCTAGGTACTGTACTATATAGTATGGGGGGCGAGGCGGGGCGCTGCGGCGGTGGGCGGCGCAGGTGCTGACGGCGCTGAGCGCGCTGCACGCGGCCGGCGCGCGCTGCGGCTACCTGCGCGCCCGCAACGTGCTGCTGCACAGCGGCGCCGCCGTGCTCACGTACACGCCCGCCTGGCCGCACACACACGTGCTAGGTACTGTACTATATAGTATTGGTGGCGGGGCGCTACGTGTGCCTCGTTTGGGCGTCGTTCGTTTGTTTGTTTGTTTGATTGTTCGTGAAATTAAAGAAAATAAAACAGTCTTGAATTTCGAAGGTTCATCTATTGAGCCCTAGATGGCGCTTTTGGGGCGCGTTCTTAGAGTTGATGTTAAAATGCTGCATTGCAAAATGTATTACTATACTCGGCGCGACGAAACTTGGTCCCTATGACACTGACAGTTAATCACACCATATAACATTGTAGTGGCGTCACCATTAAATTAGGATCATATTGGAGGCGTCTAAAAATTCAATTTATAAATTTTACGAAACTTAATACCATTACAATGATATTCCGTTGGAATTTTTAACAATTCTTAATATTTACAATAAACATGGGCGTGCAGTCTTTGTAGGCAAAAAGGCAGTGCTTGCCATTCACAGATAACAGATATTTTAATTTAACTTTCGTACTTTTTAAATGACTCATGACGTTAATTTTTAATAATAATAGTAAAAAATATAGTAAAAAAAAAATAATACACATTTAAAACGCTTCAATTTATAAAATAGCAACATGTAATCAGGTACACGCGCGAACGGGTTCACGAGAGGTCAAGATAGGCTCAGTGTTGAGGTGCCTGCCTTGCGCGTATGTGTGAGTGTGTCCGTGCACAGCCGAAAACGCACACAACCATGAATATCGAATGCGATTATTGTACTGCAAGCTCTGCGGCAGACCCCAGCAGTGTTGCCAACTATGGGGATATCCCACTTTTAGTAGGGAAAAATTAAATATATAGTGCGTATTTTAGGGAGTAAAAATATTATATTATATTCATGGGCGTGAAATTTTTTAAGCAAAAATGTATATTTATTTGGTTTTTATTACTGTTTTTATATAAATAATGACATCGTGAGTGACGTTTTTGCCGCAAACAATTGCGGTCGGCTGAAGTAGTATTTTCAGCGTTTTGATCTCTCAGTGGAAAGTACCCCAAGTAATAAATAATATATTTAAATAATAGTTGGGGAGTTCTGGTTGAAATTCAGTGGCATCACTGGCGCCGCGGCCGGCGCGGGCGCCCGCGCCATCCATGCCGACGGCGATCGGAACTACTCGTGAATAGTCGTGAGCAATCGGATATAATCCGAGTAAAATGAATAGACGCAAATCTAACTAATTACGTATAATATGTACATTATGCATTTTTGTTTTGTGAGGTTTATAATATTTGTTTACATTTTACATAGCTGAAATTTTTTGTGTTTTGGGAGGCCATTTGCTTTTTTCATGTGATCGAGCACTGTTAGAACTATATTATATTATTATTTTTGGTTTTATAGTTTTCTAAGAATATTTTAGATTTTAATATTTGAAAGTTTGTATAATATTTAACAGTTTAACATTAATAATTGCGTACATTCATAACTATCACTCACTTGGATAAGATAATTTGTGGTGGCCAAAATTTTGCATTTATTTACATCGGATTATGGATCGGATCTCAAGTAACCGGAACCTTGATTATGTGAAAAGACAAAAGTTAAGCTGATTAGGTGAGTACTTAAAATATACTAGATATAAAAATGAAAAAGTTGTAAAAGAAAAAGTTTTTGTTTTGTTTTGTTTCACGCCAAAACTAATGAACCGATTGTAATAAAATTTTGTACACAGTTAGTCTACAGCCTGAGAGAGCCATAGGCTACATTTTTATGAGGCAAAAATATATTATCTAATTTCCATGGAAATATCGATGGTTGGTATTTGGTATATTATATGATGATAATTGGAATATTTCCATGGGTTTCGATGAAATAAACTCTCATTGTAGTTCCAACGCGTGACAACAGATGGCGTTTTTTTTTATTTCTTCATAACAGAACGTCATTATACTAATAGTTTAGAAAACATAGTTTTTAATTTATATCCACACTGTTATTATAATTTATGCGAAAATATCTCTTTTTGTCCGTTTGTCTGTCTGTTTTGCTTTCACACCAAAACTACTGAACCGATATCGCTGCATTACCAGTGTCAAAATCTTGTGCACGCCGCTGACAATAAATTATCTCAATCTCAAATTACGTTTACGTCTTGCAAAATTTACTTCGTCACATGACGTAACTTTTGCAGGACGTAAACGTAAATTCAGATTGAGATAATTTATTTTCTTGTTTAGTAAATGTTAATAATTTTTAAAAATTCAAACGGAATATCATATTGTAATGGCATTAAGTTACGTAAAATTTATAAATTGAATTTTTAGACGCCTCCAATATGATCCTAATTTAATGGTGACGCCACTACAATGTTATATGGTGTGATTAACTGTCAGTGTCATAGGGACCAAGGTTCGCCGCGCCGAGTATAAATACCTAAGTATACCTTGTGCGGTTTAAGATGATATGCGTGACCAGCGTGACACATAATAATTGACAATAGTAGGAAAGTTACCTAAAAAAATTAATCGATAATTTAAAAATATCGAATCACTTAGTAAAGGAATTAAAATAGAAATTATCGATTTCGTACTGACGTTTCAGAGTGGCGCCGGCGATTTAAGATGGCCGCCCTTTTTATCGATTTGATTTCGATTCAACAGTGGCAATCTCTATTGACATAAGTTCCGTTTCATGCATCTTGACATTTTTCAAATGTTTTCGTAACAATAATTTTATACTTCTATTTTACAGTTAATATTTATAATTTTATATTGAGAGGTTAGTATTTAGCAACTTTTCATTTTTATTCGCTTACAATTATTGGAAACATTTATTTTTGTAGATGGAATGTAATTGATTACATTTTTATTTTTTTGTTTTCTTGTAACAAAAATCCGTAGCAAGGAATATGAGAACTGTCACCCATATCATCTTATAACGCACAAACTAAAGTTAGGTTTCCTATAAGGTACGTATGTCTCTGAGTGCTGCTATTACAAATATTTTAATATTAGATGTTTTAGGTCGTGAGCACGCGGGCGGTCTAAGCCCGTGTGTAGCTCCGGAGCTGCGCGGGCCGCTGGCGTGCGACTCGCGCGTCGCCGACTACTGGAGTTACGGCACCGTGCTGTATGAGCTGTTTCTGGGCGAGGTGAGCGAGATAGTTGCTGGATGACTCAAGATGCATCTCGGTCTTAAGACTCAGTTCAGGCTCTTTGATTGGTTGGCTGTCAAAATTTGGACCAATCACCGAACCGAACCGCGTCTTGAGACTATTTATACCAGCCTAAGAGCCTGTTTCACTACTGCACTGATAAAAAGCCGGATAGGCTATCCACAACTTTTTTGACGGATTCTCCATACTCTATCTGTCAAGTTAAGTGGTGGATAGCCTATCGGCCTTTATCAGGATCGGTGAAACATGCCCACTTAGTCCCAATTTCACCAACGACTGTTAAAGTTAACGCTCGAATTGGTATCACTTTACCTCTTTCGTTTTTCATATGAGTGAAAGAGAAGACATGACATTTTGACAAGCTGTTAACACCAACAGATGTTGGTGAAATTGGGGCTTAGTTTCTAACATTAACATCCAGATGTAAATGTAAAATAACTGTGAGAGAAAATGGTTTATAGCCAGACGGCGGAATCGCTTACTTGCTACGGCTGCGTTATGTCAAATCCAGCTGACAGGTCCCAAGTAGAAATGACTCAAGCCCAACTAAATAACATAAGTCCTAAGTATATAACCATAACCAATCAAAAAAATTTTTTTTGGGAAGTCAGAATCTGTTCAGTGGTGTTAACGTGGAGAGGTAACAGACAGACAAACTAGTATGGATAAAATCATTGATTTATAATGATAACAATAACATGTTTGTTTTCAGCCGCTGCGGGCGTGCGACGTGTGGTGGGGTCGCACGTGCGTGCCGATACCGCCCGGCCTCGACCCACACATGCACGACCTGCTTGAGAGAGTTAGTATGATACTTTTTTTTTTATAAAATAAGGGGTCACACCTGATGGAAAGCAACTACCGTCGCCCATGGACACTCACAACATTAGAAGAGCTGCTGGCGCGTTGCCGGCCTTTTAAGAGGGAAGGTTTGCTTTATATTATAGTACTGACCAAAATTGTACACACTGCATACACCGTTATACGAATATGGAATACGTTAAACCCGAACTGGGGAACATGCCCCTTCGATTGCCGTCTTTGGGTGATAAGAATCGGTTCCCCGTTTTAAAAAGCTACAATAAGTACATACTATCAAATAAATTGTTTCATATTGAGATTGCAAAGACAATCTAATAATTTCGGTTGGTCTGCCGTAGTCTACCTGTGAACCAAGTTTTCATATTATTATGTTCTCAAGCTGACAGTAAGATTAACGTCTTACGTATACTTTCGCAGCAGTTGTTTAATATATTAATCTGTCTCTTTTCTATACTTTATTAACATATCTTCTATCTCTTTCCAGCTCCTTGCGATGGATCCTAGCGAACGTTTAGGTGCTAACGGTCCGGACGAGATCCGTGAACATCCCTACTTCCGCGGCATTGATTGGCAGGCGCTGCTAGACGCGTGGCTCGTGCCAGAGTGAGACGGGTGATGTAAGAACGAGATGGATGATAATATTAGAGCAAGATAATGTTGAAGAGAGACGCATGATGTTGATGCAAGACAAGTGATGCTGAACGGAGTATAGCTGGTATGATGTAGCGGCAGTTTGTAGTTAAATTAGTCATTGGTGGTTGTAAATTGGAATACAAACATTTTTACTCGACTGAATCTAAATTCAGAAGCAGAGTTATTTGATCTCTTGACAATTGATAGATACTTACAGTAGAATATTGGCAGAATTTACAAAATGTGATAAAGTTAGAGGTTACAATGTATTTTGCTAATATCTAGATATAAGCTTAATAGAACCAAAAATTGAATCTTCGAAATTGGCTTAAAATATGTTCCTAAACGGACAGACTGAAATATTTTTCATATATTTATTAGAGATTAGGCGTAGCAGTGCAAATTGTTTAGACGAAGCTAGGAAAAGCACAATGTTAGAAATATTTCAAAACGTATCTCATGTTAAGAAAAATAAAACTAATCTTTAAACGAAGTAAAAGAAAGAAGAGAATAGTAATTGATAACAAGAAATTGAATTGCGTCTAGCTTGCAGTAAATCATCAGTACAGTGCTCCCAAATTAATAATGCGCATGAAAATCTTCGCTAATTGTCGTAATCACGAAAACACCCGAATCTATGAAACGTAAGAGCCCCAAACAATGTACTTGCATTTTGCACCTTGTTCAAAGGAAATAGTAAGTAAATATCATATAGCCGGTGCTAATAACTCACCGGGAAGCCATCGCGGCTTTACCATGGTAACGTCAAAGCAACGTCAGACGCTTCTACGTCGCTCCAAAGCGCTGTTTTTCTTAAAGTTAAGTTTAAAACAGCGCTCGCAGCGACGTCTTCTGACGCTCGGGAAATACGACCGTTGCCGAAAAATTACGACATTGACCGTATCACAATTAACAGAGGGCGCTACTAGCACAGGCAGTAAATAATCCGACCAAAATCCGACATGTTGCATACGTGATATCAGAATATTGACAGAAACTACGTCAAACGTCACACAAAACTTGTTGTTTGCAGTCTATGCTGGTGCTGCCTCTGGCGTGGAAACATTGCAGTAATATTATGTCCTATTAAGGCCCTTTACACCCAATTTTACATGACTTTGAATCAATAATAAACAAACAAATAGTGACTTTTAAAAGCCAAAAAAATACACATTGTTGTTTACTTAATGTACTTTGACAATTTGTGGTTCGAAACATAATATTGAAAACTTCACTTGATCAAAAATAACTCCGAAGAGGAGGCTAAATTCGAATATTTTGTGACATTTTTCTTATTTTTCATGAAGCTTATGATAATTTTACTTTCAAAAATCATATCTACGAAAAGCTCATAACTTAAAGAAGAATAATTTGTGGTTACATTTTGCATTGTGGTTTAATTATCAAAGAAAAAAGGTTTTTTTCTCCTATTTCGCCCTATCAAGTACGCGGCGAGCGTCGTAACCGCCACTGTACAAGGCGCGCTGATATGAATGTTATTTTAATGTCCTTTACGTCGATATTCGTACTGACAGACATCGACCTGCTAATTTTCGGGTCTATAGGGCCTTAAGGTAAGCCATTGCCCATTTTGACATTTTTACTGGTGAGTCACTGCAAACTTGGGGGTATGTGTAACAGCCAACAGGTGACTATCCGCCTATCTCGTAAGTTACCAATATGTATCAGTATTAGGAAATAGAACTATTAGGTTAAGTTTAAATATTTATTGTACTTATACCCTATATATATATATATATATATATATATATATATATATATATATTTATGTATTTATACCCTATACTTACAAAACAAGTTATACAATGGATATTCTATGCAATGATTTGTTATTGTTTTGGGTGTTACAAAATTCTCTTAGGGTCAATTTATACTAGCGCAGAGTCGAAGCGCATCGGAGCGAATTATTAAAACTGAGCAAAACAAATTCAACCTTAACTTCAAAGCGTTAACGCACTTTATTACTTCTGAGAATTTAAAAAGGCGCGCGCATCCGCGCGCATCCACGCGAATTCGCGTCAATGCGCCCGGCCAACGCTGATTGGCCTCGCAGAAGTAATGTATGGTTGAATATTCTGTGTTCAGCTTTTGGGAATTCGCTTCGCTTCGACTCTGCGCTACTATAAATTGACCCTTAATAAACAATGACAAAATATTTTACATAGCTTATTCATGCTGAAACTTTTTTCTTAGTAAGGGAAGTATTATATTATAATGCTTTCGTAATCTAGTCTTGAGTGAGTCTTTGAATTATTATTAATATTTTATTATTACACTTATAAGTTATAATACACGGTTTATTATCGTTTTATTTATTTGACTTGCTATAAAGGAATTTTGGTGATGTTGGACGACATCAAAATTATAAGAACCTAAACATATTTTGTAAGATCCGAAATAAGACAATATTCTTTTTTATATATTATGATATCTATACATATAATAAAACTGTAGAAATGAAGATTCTGTACATTAAAGATATTCAAAAAATAATAAGCGGAGGGTTTCACTACATCGCTTTAGAAGCCAAATCTGTGGTCAGTTTTTTGTCTGTCTGTCTGTATGTTTGTTCCACTGTCACACGAAAACTACTGATCCGATTTGAATGCGGTTTTCGCAGATGTATTTGTCTTCTTCCAACTTAACATCTAATGTATAAAAAAAATTCCCCCCACCCCTCTAAAGGGACGAAAGAGGGGGTAAGATTTTGTATAAGACTTTTGCTTTAACACGAAAACTACTGATCCGATTTGGATGCGGTTTTCGCAGATATATTTGCCTTCTTCCAACTTAACATCTGGTGTATAAAAAATTTCCCCCACCCCTCTAAAGGGACAAAAGAGGCGGTCAGATTTTGTATAAGACTTTTGCTCTAACACGAAAACTACTGATCCGATTTGAATGCGGTTTTCGCAGATATATTTGCCTTCTTCCAACTTAACATCTGGTGTATAAAAAAATTTCCCCCCACCCCTCTAAAGGGACAAAAGAGGCGGTCAGATTTTGTATAAGACTTTTGCTTTAACACGAAAACTACTGATCCGATTTGCATGCGGTTTTCGCAGATATATTTGCTTTCTTCCAACTCAACATTTGGTGTATAAAAATCACCCCCCCCACCCCTCTATGGGGACCAAAGAGGGGGTTAGATTTTGTATCAAACTTTTTTCTTTAATGGACTTACTTCATATTATTAACTGTTTTTCCAACTTAACATCTGGTGTATAAAAATTTTCCCCCCACCCCTCTTAGGGGACAAAAGAGGGGTTGAGATTTTGTATCAACTGATGAAGTAGAAGTACTTTAAATGGCAAAACAACGTTTGCCGGGACAGCTAGTTAGGTAATAATAAAATGACGCCGACTAAAGCCATGTATTATTATTTCTATGTTGATCGTAGTCATAACAATGAAGGGGCTAGGTAGTTATTTATAATAGGTAAGATGTATTTAAGAGCGTTCGCTGCGTTGAGCATGTGCCCGGCGCAGCGCGGGCGCCCGCGCCGTGCGCTCGCCATAGTCGTCGTGCGACGGCTGACCCGCCTCAACGTAGCGCTGCTCTATTAGGCCTGGAGATCGTGACACAAAATTCTTGGTCATTTGTACCAGGCTGGCGGTTCTACAGGGGTATAATTACGTAAAGGCAAAAAGGAAAATGATGGTTATAGCGCTCGCACTGGCAGCTCAAACGCGTGGGCGTTAATCGAACGTGTCGGATAAATAACGAGTGTCGAACGATTTGTTCCACAAAAATGCTTTTATTTTCAGATAGTCGAAAAAAAATAATAAGTAGGCGGTAGCGTAATGCCATACTTCTCGGGTGTGGCTTACAGCCTGCCATACCGACGCGAATACGTTAATTTTAATAAAAAAATTGAACCATTTGTACCAGGCTAATTTTTGCATAGCTAATCATCGTCGAGTAGCCATTCACGAAAATCACCTTGCCATACTTTTCCGACAGATCCCAATGGCCGCCATACCACTGCAAAGGTGTAGTTTTTTTTTTCGCCAAACGATTTGTATCGCATTTAAATTTTTGGAAAGTATTTGACAAAATATGACCGTTATTATTTTTCCCATACTAGAAGTAGGGGGAAAAAGTGCTGCCATACTTGAAATACTTATTTATTTGACACGTTTTAAAAATACGACTATAAAATACGTAATCATTTTTTACATCATGGCATCATTGTATTCTCGTCATTTGGATGCAATTGTACCTAAAAAAAAATATTACAGATTGTAACCATGGGGCGGATGACTATCGGACTTGAGCAAAAAAGTAATAAAAATTGGACGATTTGTACCAGTATGGCATCTGGATTTTTGGAAATTATAGGACACAATGTGACCATTATTATATTTGCCATACTTGTAGTAGAGGGAAAAAGTGGCGCCATACTTGAAAAACCGTTTGAGATTACGAATAAAATCTTAGGATTTTGAAATAATATTGTTCACATTCGCCACCTCCCACAGGTATGACATTATCAGACTCCTATTTATGATCATACAGGGAACTGTTAAAAAAAGTTTCAGGGTGGTACAAATCGTTTGTCGAAAAAAAAAAATTACACCTTTGCAGTGGTATGGCGGCCATTGGGACCTGTCGGAAAAGTATGGCAAGGTGATTTTCGTGAATGGCTACTCGACGATGATTAGCTATGCAAAAATTAGCCTGGTGCAAATGGTTCAATTTTTTTATTAAAATTAATAGTATGGCGGGCTGTAAGCCACACCCGAGAAGTATGGCATTACGCTACCGTCTACTTATTTTTTTCGACTATCTAAAAATACAAGCATTTTTGTGGAACAAATCGTTCGACACTCGTTATTTATCCGACACATTCGATTAACGCCCACGCGTTTAGGCTGCCAGTGCGAGCGCTATGACCATCATTTTCTTTTTTGCCTTTACGTAATTATACCCCTGTAGAACCGCCAGCCTGGTACAAATGACCAAGAATTTTGTATCACCATGCACCATCTCCAGGCCTATATGGGATGACATGAAACAAGCACGCCTCGCGTGTGGACGCGCCGGTCGCACGCTTAACGCAGCAAACGCCCTAAAACCTTAATGTTAAACATTGTCTTTTTGTGCATTTGAATTATTTATGAACTAATTATATTTTAAGTAATGTAGTGTAGTAAGAAACTGTTGTGTAGTATTAATTTGGTTTGCTTTATTGTATTATAGTTGATAATACTGTGTGGTGACGAGTGACGACTGATGTCTGTAATAGACTTTTATATATTATTTAGATTGGAAAATAAACCTTATTAGAAACAATAATTATTGTTACTTTCACTATGCCTCATTTTAATAACCCTATAGATGATTATAATTTATAAACAATTAAAAAATTAAAATTAGCCCTTTTACCCCAGGAAAATTAAACATTCGACCTCGGAATAATTCGCATAGAGCTGAAAATTGGTAGAGATGTTAAATACATCATTACAAATAAAACCTCAAAAGTCCCCGGGGATCCTCCTTGTGCAAAAATGTTTATTCAAGGTCAAAGGTATGAAAATGAGGTTTTTCCTGTTTTTTTTCCAAACTGTACATTTTATCACAAAAATAGGCAGGGCAAGAGTATAGATCATAGAATTCTCTACAAAAAATATGGAGACACTTTTTTCATACGACTTACCATTCCTTATAAATGGCGGGCTTAAACTTTGGGAAAATCATATTTATGCTTATAATATAAAAAAATAAATTCTTTAGCTTTATAATATTTTTATAAAGCTAAAGAAATTATTATAAAGCTAAAGAATTTGTTTAACTACTGCTTTGAATTGAAGAATTCTGTTTTTTGTTGGATAGTCTTATTTATCGACGAAGACTTGAGGTATATAACATCACGTTGCCACCGATAGGAGCAAAGAAACAGAGGAAAATGGGGAAAAATGGGGAAAATTATTTGAAGGAGCTTATCTCACAAACGGCTGAAGCAATTTTTATGTTATTTGGCACAGATATAGAATAGGCCACGTGGAGGGACATAGGCTATTTTGTTTTTCAGGAAAATTTACGGTTTCCGTGAAATTTATAATTAACGCGGGCGGAGCCACGCTTAACATCTAGTACTACATATTAGAGTTGTTTGAAAAAATTGAAATGTTCTCGGCCTGACACACTTCTGAGTGACTTGCAAGCGTACTGTTGCTCTTCGAGACTCGAAAAGTTTAGATTTGGTAACGGTAATAAGTCACACAGAAGTATGTTTGGCTGTGAACAGCCCTAGTATGCTGTAGTACAAAAAGTTCCGCTCCGCCCTGTTAATTATGTATTTCACGGAAACCGTACATTTTCCCGAGAAACAAAATAGCCTATGTCCTTCCTCGTGGTCTACTTTATATCTGTGCCAAATAACATAAAAAATGCTTCAGCCGTTTGTGAGATAAGCTCTTTCAAATAATTTTCCCCGTTTTTCCCCATTTTCCTCTGTTTCTTTGCTCCTATTGGTGCCAACGTGATGTTATATAGCTCAAGTCTTCCTCGATAAATAAGACTATCCAACAAAAAACGAATTCCTCAATTCAAAGCAGTAGTTCCACAAATTCCTTAGCTTTATAATATAAGCATAGATATTATGATTTTCCCAAACTTTAAGGCCGCCATTTATAAGGAATGGTAAGTCGTGTGAAAAAAGAACCTAAGATCTGAACATTTTTTGTAGAGACCTTTGCCCTACCTATTTTTGTGATAAAATGTACAGTTTGGAAAAAACAGGAAAAACCCATTTTCATACCTTTGACCTTGAATAAAAATTTTTGCACAAGGAGGATCCCCGGGGACTTTTGAGGTTTTATTTGTAATGGTGTATTTAACGTCTCTACCAATTTTCAGCTCTATGCGAATTATTCCGAGGTTACGATTTTTTTGCGTCTAATTAGACCGGGCTATTTCTTTTGTTACTTGGCATGAAAATTGAAAACTGAAAATCCATCTAACGGGCTATACTTGAACTTTAATAACATTTTGGTATTATATTGCTATTTATTAAACAAACTAGATGGCGCCGTATGTATGAAAACGATTGCCGAAAAAAAAAGCTGTGCAATATTATTAAATTATAATATTAATTATATAATTTTTATTAATAATTAATCAAACCATATTAATATATTCATACCTCCGCGTCGTTTTAAATGTTTAGTTAGATATTTTGAGACTACAAACTTAATGCTTAGAATGCTTAGCTTGGATGATAGATCTAAGATCATCCAAGCTAATCTGAAGATCTAAGATCAAGAATCTATTTTATAGACTTTTATTTTATTGATTCTTACCTAAGCACTACCAGTATCGGTAGACTATCGATAACAGTGCAATAAAATTACTTGCAGTGAGTAGTGACAGACTGTGCAAAATATATTTATAGTTTTCGAAATGCCACACCGCATTCCATTGTAGTAGGCATTTCTCATAGGCTCTTGTAAAAATAAATTACAAAATATACTTAAGTAACTTAACAATAGTGCCTATTATCGTTTAATTACGTTCACACGTATGATATTGCCAAACGAAAACAAGCTTTGTCGTTTGTTGTGAAGTAAAGAGTTGAATCGTTACGAAATAATAACTTAACAACTGTCGTGTGCGATATTAAACCTTACTGCTCAGGTAGTATAGTTTTATTTTTATTAGCATGTAACTATAGTGCTATCGAATTAAAAATACCTCTAATCATTGAACGCTGCGTATAATCGTAGTAGTATTATTTTTGGTAGCGTTATTGAACTTGAGTGAATGTTTTAAGACGGAGAAGGCGACATTCGTGATTCGAATTTCAACTTTCAAGACATTCGTTCGTTTTCATTCAGAGTGGCTGCGTGTGCGCGTTTCGGAAAACATAGACTTTTAATTAAAATTATTTACTGTGGACAAATAGTGGTGTACGTTGCATACCTTGCAGTAGATAAAAATATACCTACCTAATTTTATATGGTTTTATTTGTAAATGGTTATTGGTTAGTGTTACTAGTGTAGTGGGATTAAAATCGTAAGGTAAGTTTTGTTATCGGATTCTCGGTTTTGTAAATTACGTGTCTTGTATAATAATTTTTCTTGTGGATTTCGCTATTTATAAATTTTTATTAGTCGATCCAAAACACGACTAATAAAAATTCAAGCTTAAGTGAAGTTTTCATAGCTTGAGAGTTGAGATATTATTTTATAGCAAAGGAAAGTTTGATTCTAATTGGAAGATGTTAGAACTTAGAATTATCGAAAGGCTAAAATAAGTAGTTAGCCGTTAGGTACCTATTGACATTCATCGCGATCAAATGAGTTTGGGTGTAATAGGCTAATAGCGGAGCAAACGTACATAGACTGCTGAAATTATTACGTTATTTGCCGTAGTCGAGTACCTAAAATTCATAAATATATCGGTATCAATCACAAGGCCACTGAAATGCGAGCACACGACCGCCAAGACCTTTCTCATTATTGGTAAACCTTTACCCTAAATGTCAAGTGAGTAGTGACATGCTCTTTGCTCATTTTGACATGGCCCATACTTAACCTCATACTGCAGAGGGCCATTCTAAATTTTGGTAGAATATTGTCACGTCTCACGAGAGGAAAAGGTTTTATCCATACCATAGAGTAATAAGGCTTGTCTCTGTCCATACTAACATTATAAATGCGAAAGTGTGTCTGTCTGACGTCTGTCTGTCTATCTATCTGTCTGTCTGTCTGTCTGTCTTTCTGTCTGTTACCTCTTCACGTCCAAATCGTTGAACCGATTTTGCTGAATTTTTTAATTACTTACTATTCCCGAGAAAGGATAATAGGATACTTTATCCCGGTAAAATGTACGGTTCCCACGCGATAAACGAATTTTGACGCAACGGAGTTGCGGGCGTCATTTAAACTAACTCTTTAAAGGGATGAGTTGGTAGCAGGCGCAGACCACAAGTGTAGGACCTTTAATTAATTTGTAGTGTACTGTATATCTAAATTTCTTTTATAAAAACCTTTTTTTATATTATTTTGTACTCTTTAGTTTATGGTATTTTGACTTGTTTACTTTTTGATGGATTTTGTCATGAGATTATAATAATTCAACTGGAATATCGAGTGTGCTATTTTATCATTTTCTCCTTCGCACCTTCAAAACAAGAAAGTTGGGCAAGCGATTCACCTCGCAACGACGCGAGGACCGTGCTCACTTCATTGGTGACCCCGACGTGATACATTTCAGCTGTCGTATATATACCGACGCGCTCAGAAAACTTCGATAGCGCGATGCAGGAATGTTAGGCGAATTGTGGGTACCGCCACATCACTCCCCCCCGAAGACCGGAGGTCGAATCTTGAAGTCTTGTCGCTTGAGTCGCCAGTGCCAGTGAGTTCCAGTGAGTCGGAACTGTTGCAGTGAGTCCCAGTGAGTCGGAACTGTAAGCTGCTGCACGGGATCCAGTGAGTCGGATAGCTGCCGTGCGGGGCCGATGCTACGTGCTGACCAGGAGAGATGTGCTCTGCTTGCTGACCGGTCGGTGTAGTGAGAAAGCCCGATGATGCCGATGCGGAGTCGCCCAGGCCGCGGTATATTGCGGCTAGTGGACGAGGTACCCGATGAGGCGATGCTGGCTGGCGCGGTGCGGAGGGGCGGGGAGCGATGATGATGAAGGAGGCGTGTTCTGTCGAGGGTCACCAATGTGGTAATATGAGTGGAGGCCAAAGGAAGATCTTCCGATCGAGCGAGGTGGTATGCCCGGTCAGGCCGAAGCCCACGTGAGTTCTTTGACCCTCAGGCTGATGAGACTAGCGATATGACGGAGTACTTGTCAAAACTTCGAAGTATTGTCAGGAAACTCCGCCCATCACCTGCGGCTAGGCACAACAGCAAATTCAAAACTTTTGTTCATAAGGATTTATCTTCCTCAACTCATATTTTCTTGAGGGACTGTACTGGCGGTGGTTTAAAGCCAGCATACTCTGGCCCGCATAAGGTTGTGGAAAGAGGGGACAAAGTTTTCAAAATTTTAGTAAATGGTAAGCAGGTTACCGTATCAATTGACCGGATCAAGCCGGCCTTCATACTGAGTGACCCTACCATCACACCATACTCACAACATAATACTAACACGCGCCAAGACACTCCACACTTACTACTCAACAGTAACACCCATCACTACACTCCTGCGGATAACTGCGACTTACAACCCGCTGATGATAACATCATTAGAACGACGAGGTCAGGCCGTCATGTAAAATTTCCAGACTATTATCGCCCTTGACGGTGTCTGGAGGGGGGTGATGTAGTGTACATATCTAAATTTCTTTTATAAAAACCTTTTTTTATATTATTTTGTACTCTTTAGTTTATGGTATTTTGACTTGTTTACTTTTTGATGGATTTTGTCATGAGATTATAATAATTCAACTGGAATATCGAGTGTGCTATTTTATCATTTTCTCCTTCGCACCTTCAAAACAAGAAAGTTGGGCAAGCGATTCACCTCGCAACGACGCGAGGACCGTGCTCACTTCAAATTTATGAAACTAACAACGCGGCCTTATGTCATAAAATGATAGGAAAATGGCCTTTAGAAGGCCAGAACGTAGCCGACTGGGCACGCCTTTAATAATTAGTAATAAACCTTAACTTTTTAACCGACTACCAAAAAGGAGGAGTTTGTATGTTCGACCGTAGATACAATTTTTTTTAATTGTTACGGCTCGGTCGTAAGGGGCTGGCTTTCTACCTGTAATTTCAGATAAACTCAACATCACACCACAAGATTGTATGTACTATCAGAGAAGTTGATTCCTAGGCAAATGGAGGACTTAATTTGGTCGCGTTACATCAAAACTCAAACCCATTCGACAGATCACAATTCACAGCTAACATTGAATTGACATAAGCCGGCCAAATGACGTAGGTCCGTCAACTGCCTAGGAATCAATTTCTTCGATGGTATCTACATTGTATGTATATTGGAATTCCATCCACGCAGGTAGAACAGGTTTGTGAAATGAAGCCGCGTGTATATCCACCTCTACACATATACCGGATTGTTTATGTAACCCGATACGTGTTATGTAGTACGGATCCGCAAATACCCCGATCAGTATCATCGCTAGTTTGGCATGTGAGTTAAAAAAAAAAAACACAGCTGAATATGTAACCTTTTTGGTAGTCGGTTAAAAAAAGAATGAAACGATTGTCCCAACTCCTTACTGTGCCGGGAGTTGGGACTTGGGACTGGGGACCGCGGGTGTTGTCAGTCACCTCTTCATGTTTGTATTCCTAAAGCGATTTTGCGAATTTTGATGCTTTTGGTGAGAGATACTTTATTACCTAAGGAATTAAACGAAAAGTTTTTATCCCAAAAAATGTACAGTTCCTTAGCGATAAAACTACTTTCGAAGTTTTGGGACCACAGTCACACTTTCATCTTTATCGCTTTATCTTCAGAATGTTTCGCGTAATGGCCTCAGCTTCTTGTAATTTGTTAAGTCGTGACTCGTCCATCGTGGTCGGTGGTTAATTGGCTCGGGGGGTCGCGGGTTCGAGCCATCAGATATCACATGATTCATGCAGAACATCTTGCAATGGTCGGCAGAATTTGCCATGGGAATCGTACCTTTTGATGCGCTAAAACTAGTCTTCCCGGACCGCAAAGTATCTGTGACATGCAACTTTTCATCTACTTAAATCTATTTAGCGATTTAAGTTTTAAGAGATAGGCGGACAGACAGACACACTTTCGCAATTGTAATAATATTATCATGGATCAACGCTGACCCGTGGTAATCTAAAGATCTCGTAAAATATGAAAGTGCGCTTCATTAAGATCTTACGATAGCATAATCTGCATCGTAAATTCTGATAACGCTTCAAGCAGACGCGAAGACATGAAGTCTCAACTTCACGAGGGCTATGACGAGGGTATAATGAGAGATATCAAAAAGTTTATGCAGTTACGTACTCGTAGGTACATATCATATTATGCTCACAATATCCGTAGTAGTTGGTTTTACCACCAGTTATCCATACTTTACTAATATTATAAATGCGCGAGTGTCAGTTGATCTGTCTGTTACCTCTTCACGCTTAAACCACTGAACCGATTTTGTTCAAATATAGTATGGAGATAGTTTGAGTGCCGGGTATTGGGAAAGGACATAATATACTTCTTGTCCCGAAAAAATGTGCGCTTCCCGCACGAAAGACGAATTTAGTATCCCATAATCCATATAGCAGATGCGTCTTCCAATGTCCTTTGTCTTTACCTAAGGCTGTAATAGACTTGTAGAGAATTGTAATTTTCTACATAATATTTACTAATAGGTGCCTCGTTAATTATTTCTCTTTTATGGCTTCTCTAATTAAATCAAACCTTCAACAAAAGCCTTACTTACATGAGAATAACATTTCAGTCCTAGCCTTCGCGACTTTTAGCTCAGAAAGCATACGAGAGCCTCTATATGGAGCGATTGTACATTCTAATATCCATTGATCAGGGGCCTAATTCTTGGGCCTCGAATCTTGGTCCAATTTAGTTAAACAGTAAGGTTCGCCATTTAGGATTCTTGTGGAAATTAGAACGGCAACGGCAATAGTTTCTAGCTGTTTTATGCTCTAAACTCTAAAGTCTAAAGTTTAAGTTGTAAGTATTATAATATTTGACGTAATCTTTGCGAGCGTTTTTTGAGGAATCGGGGGCACAGGAGCGGGCAGGTGCTGGGCCACTCATGAATATCTCAAAATTGAAAATACCTTGCGGCCCGCCCTCCACTACACCATATATTCCATGATACTCGTATTTCAAATGTGTCTTTGATGCTACTTCCGTCCTGAGAAGAATAAATTAAGGTACGAAATTACTTTGAGTTTCGGAAAAGGATACAGGATTATTTTGTTTCGGAAAAGTTAAAGTTTTCTTACGATCCTCGTGGCCGGCACAACGAAGTTGCGGGCAGCTTTTTTATGGTTCCCCTAAGCCAGGGCCGGATTTATATTATTTATGAGTATAGACCATTTTAATTTTGCCGCCCCTATAACGGTATCTTTCGCCATCCTAGGACGCTGCCGCCCATAGGCCATGGCCTATACTGCCTATACATAAATCCAGAGGTACTCAGAGCTCGTGCTTGTCTACATAATGACAGTACACACACGGATGCAGCGGAGAGGTCGCGGCGCGTCCTTGCCCGCTTCCTACACCCGCCCCCGCTCCTCTCTCCCTCCCGCCCCCCGCGCAGCCTCACGCTACACTGAGCTAACTAAGACGTACTCACTTGTCATTAAATATGTATAAATATTAATATGGTGTACTCAACATATGTCAAATATACACTATGAATTTTGTAGGCGCTTTTTCTAATAATTATGCTAATTATCTATACTAAATATTATGTATAATAAGGTGGTACTGTCGTTCTTTTACCGTCCTTAATTCTAAAGTCTTCCTGACCGTCTGTTACCTCTTTACGCTCAACTGCTAAAGCTGTTTTGATGAAATTAGCTTGAAGATACCTACTTTGGGTCTAGCTCTAGGGAAGTTACATAGGATAGTTTTGTAAGCGGCAAAATAAACTGCTCAAACGACTACACTGCTCGTACTATCATAAACAACGTTTTAGTCTTTGTATAATACGTAGAAAAAATCATTTGATAGAATACAGCAATCCTCTTGAAATTAACATAATATGCATATTCCTATCAGTAGAGAAGGCTTTTTGCTCGGCAAGTCGGTAGAAAGACTTATAAGCAGCTACCCAACTAGCAAAAAGTGCTCTTATAATTATCTCAAGACAATTAATTTTTTACACTTATAATACACTAAATCCTATCTCCAAGACCGCAAAAGGGCCCTTTTTATTAGACTATTTGTTCTTATACCATGCTAATAGAATACTTGGTCAATCCGATTTACACTTGTAATGGCCTTGTATAACCAAAAACTAGTGTGTTATAAAACTGAATCGGACTATAACAAACTCAGGCAAGCGAGCGATAAAACTAAATGAGAATATTTTGCACTTGTCAAGTGGAACGAGATTAAAATTTAGATACACTTCAAAGGTTACATATTGTATTATTAATTAATAATATTTTTGGTTTCTTTTGTATTGTCGATAGTTGCTTTACATTAAGTGTGTTCGTAGGGGAACGGGAATATATTATAAAGTATATTAGGGTATAGCCCAAATTTTTAATGCGCCTCGCTAATTCGAAATATTTACAATAAATATTTATTCAATTATTCAGAATCAATTGCATTATCAGCCATATTGTTTCTACTATCATTTTGAAGAGTGTTATAAGTATATTATCAGAAAAACTAGTTATATAGGGACTTACTCAAGTGTCTTACAAGACTGTCTCCCGCCATGTTGCGAATTAGCTATTGATTAGGGTTCTGCAGTAAATATCTACCAAACAACCCATGTCTCTGTATTGTAATTAAAATATGCAAATCAAGTAATAAAATATCTATACCTATTATAAAACAAAGTCACTTTTTTCCCTCATGTCCCTTTGTTCCCTTTAATCTTTAAAACTACGCAACGGATTTTGATGATTCTTTAAGTGTTAGATAGCCCATTTATATAGGAAGGCTATAAGCTATATTTTATCACGCTAAGACTAATAGGAGCGAAGAAATAGAGGAAAACGTGGGAAAAAGGGGAAAATTATTTGAAAGGGCTAACTTGAACGCGCTAATCTCAGAAGTACTGGTCCGATTTGAAAATTTCTTTCAGTGTTAGATAGCCCATTTATTGGAAAAGACTATAGGCTATATTTTATCACGCTAAGACTAATAGGAGAATGTTGAAAAAACAGTGAAAATTATATGAAAGGGCTTATCTCGCGAACTACTAGAGCTAGATTTTTATGTTATTTGGCACAGATAAGAAGTAGACCATGTAAAAGATCATAGGCTATCGATTTTAATAATTTGTTCAGTGGCTATATATTTAATACCCGTGCGACGCCGGGGCGGGTCGCTAGTAAGTAATAAAATATAAGTATATAAGTAAATATAAGTATTGTTTATAGTTCTTTCACAATAATTGTCACTCATATTATAATTTTGTACAGAACCCTCATCACTTCGAACGATATTGTGCTTGCTAGATCCACTTGCCAGATGAGAACTCCTGATTTGACAAGTGGATCTAGCAAGCACAATTGAAGATTAAATAACCTTATAAGAGTTTTGGTGGAGACGATTAAAGATAAATTGTACTAATAATACTCTCGCATAATGCTCTTACCAATACAGCTGATGGAACTTATAAAGGCCAAAACGTGTTGTCTTATAATAGCTTACAAGCACAAATAACTAGAGTACGTACTCATATGTCTAGTAACTCTTTTTCGACATGTATAACTGTTATCTTATAAGCTACTACAAGAGCTTATTACAGGAGTAACTGTACTTCAGTATGTTTACTAAAAAGGGTTAGAATTTTCATACTCATAAAGGCTTATAAGTGTAATTGTAAGAATAAACTGACTTGAGCATAAAATGCATTTTTCAAAACTATTAATAGTGCAAACAGCATATGTCAAAACTACTATAAGTAATCTATTAGTGTAGTACTCTTATAACGTACGTAGGTTGAGAGAAATTTGCTAGTTGGGTAAGTACTACTCAATTTTACCAACGACTGTTAAAGTTAATGCTCGATTTAGTATCACGTTATATCTTTCGTTTTTCAATATCAATGAAAGAGACGACATGAGTCATAACATTTTAACAAGCTGTTAACACTAGCAGTCGTTGGTGAAATTGGTCCTAATTAAAGTAACGTTTTAATCATCCGTTAACCGCCTGGGGACCTATAGCGTAACGACTAACGACCGATGTGGTTACCGCAACCCACCAAGTGTGGTTGTGACCGCGGTTGACCTCTGGGTGACCATACATTAGACACAGGCGTGGGAGATTCCACATTCCGCACTGTGCTGAGATGTTTGACTCATAGGCAACAGCATCCAAATTTTATAACACTATAGCGAAGCTAAAAGCTGGGTGATTATTTCATAAGTTCATAACACCTATGCTTATGACTTAAAGTGGTATTATAACCTCCTCCTTTTTGGAAGTCGGCTAAAAATATCTTTTGACTCAACAAATAAGCACTGTATTTTGGAAATTATAACGACGATATTGCCATTAAATGCTTTGTGCCTTTTATAAGTACCCATATAAAATATATTATGAATGACGACAGAACAGACATGGCATTATATCGATACTTTGATCCTCTTAACCCAAACTGGCGCAGGTGACTGGTGAGCCTTTGAAGTTCTAATTTTTTCTAAGTTCTAATGCTTTCTACCCTACAGAGTACAGACCACTCTACAAGCAAAACTCTTGCGACTTAAAAATCGATAGGAAGGCTGATAATGCTGCTTGCTGCGACCCACCGGACCGAATTATTATATTTGTTGCACAACAAAAATTGTTGTCAATTATTTTAAACGTTTTCATACCGTATACGGAAGTATTAGCAACGCGTTATTAACACTTTCGAAACTATAATGTACTTAACAATAGCGATATTATGTTTTCGACATCGAATCCTAGAAGAATAATAGTAGAATCAATTTTTTGCTGAGAAATGTTCGCCCGTAGAAAAGACTTCAACGCTAGCGCGGCGTTTCTGAAGCAAGATATTCTTAATTTTGGATAGATTAATGTCATCTTTTAACAATAGAATTCAACTATAGACGTACACTTAGAAATCGCCTTTCGCGTGTTTATCGGACCCACTTTTTGGGGCCATTTTTAATTCGTGTTATTGACGTTGAAGACGACTTTTTCTTTAGTAAAGATTTTTCTGAGTCGTATATCTTTGATGTTTTTGAATGTGTGTTTATTTATTGTATTACATTATTAATAATGAGCAAATTATTTTAACAACTAACATATTATATTGTACCTAATTAGATTTTGTAAGTAGTTTTTAGGAAACCTATTATTAGGTATTGTTTAAGTCAACATTTTAGAAAACGCACAATTGCAGCTTAAACATCACGTCTCAAGTAATTTTCAACTAGAACATATAATTTTAGCTTAACTACTGCTACATAGTAGTCACTATAGTTAGTTATATTTAACTATTTCAGTAAACAATGGCGTGCGAGATGTGTGAAGTGAAACCTGGTGGCGTCATACGTCAGCAAGCTGATCGTATGTCGTATGTCGTATGTAACATGTATGTCATACATGTTACATACGACATACCTCAGTGTGTGCGCTGAAATTATCTCAAAGTGGTGCTCACATTTTGAGATCATCCCTTTCCTCCACTTAGTATTCATTATTCCCTAACAATTTCGTATTTTTTTGGATATTTAGGTGGGCCAATAAGATTTAGTCTTGAGAGCATAACTCTAGTTATTTACCTAGAGCTTTAATGTTCTTAACCGTAGCTACGCCTACACCTACCCACCATCCCTTACCTACTGTAATCTGCAGCTAAAGAAATAAACCTGCCTTTCGAAGGCATTTTACCAGCACAAAAAAGCTACGTACAGCTATTACTTTTCGTTTGAATCGATCCAATAATAATCCAATCAATTATTATTTAAATTCCATTTGTTTTCCACTTTCGTCAATACAAACTTTCGATATTTTAGTAAGATTATCCCATCTCACGGAATACTGATGTGCTAATCTGTGGAAAGTTACCAGTGTCACTCATGTCATAACATTTACACAACGCGCGCCTTTTCTATTTGCCTAATATTTGTCAACCGTTCATAATTATTTACGAACTTTTAGCTAAATGTCCTTTGAAAAGTTTACAGAATGGTAGGTAATTATTTTAAGTACAGACTTTGTAAGAAAATAAAAATTGCTTTAGTCTTTGTAAAAACTGTGTGGTAACATTGCCCATACATGTAATATTATTTTATAGCTAGATTCTAGAATATGTTGTCTTCATTATATAATTGTACACTAACTATCTGGCCCATCTAATCAGTTATCGCTCAATTATTATCAGTCCGTATCAAAGTGCGTCGCGACGCACCGTGCACGCACGCACGCATGAACGCACGCACGCGCGCACGGCGGGGACGCAGCGCGTGCGGGAATGTGTGATAGTGATACACATAGTAGGTATATCTATATTATGATATGATAATATAAACCTCTGGAGTTTCAAAGGTTCGAGGGTTTAGCTTTAACAAGGTATGAGGTCAATAACTGCGTGGGATTTAGTTATATAGTCGAGTTTGGTATCATTTTCGATTGAATCGAATGTTTAAATGCCAATTTTGGAATAATATTTAGATAAAAGATAGTAAAAAAAATAATAATAATTTAGAATATATGATTTTCAACCAACGGAAACGCTGTTGACAGGGCTTAATTAATATAAGGAGGCTGATAGCCGCATTATTCTGCATGCCAAAGACATGATGAATGGAGCAATAAACATATTAATAATACTAGACGTTCCACGCGGCTTCGTCCGCGTAAATCTGAAATTTCACGGAAACCGTATATTTTTCACAAATTAATAACCCATGTCTCACGTAGTCTACTATAAATTCGTGTCAAATAACGTAAAAATTGCTCCAGTAGTCTGTGAGATATTAGCCCTTTCAAATAATTTTCCCTGTTTTTTTACATTTTCCTCTGTATCTTTGCTCTTATTGGTCTTAGCGTGATAAAATATAGCTTATAGCCTTCCTCGATAAATAAACTTTTAAACACTGAAAGATTTTTTCAAATCGGGCCAGTAGTTCTTGAGATTAGCGCGTTCAAACAAACAAACTAACCAACAAACTCTTCAGCTTTATTTTCACATTTTCCTCTGTATCTTTGCTCTTATTGGTCTTAGCGTGATAAAATATAGGTTATAGTCTTCCTCGATAAATAGGCTATCAAACACTGAAAGATTCTTTCAAATCGGATGAGTAGCTCCTGAGATTAGCGCGTTCAAACAAACTCTTCAGCTTTATAATATATATTTCACAGAAAAATTAGTCCACAATAAATAGCCTATAATTATTCACGTTCCTATTTTTTATCTGTGCCAAATAACAGAAAAATTACTCCAGTAGTTCGTGAAATAAGCCCTTTCAAATAATTTCCCCCGTTTTTTCCACATTTTCCTCTATTTCTTCGCTTATATTAGTGTTAGCGTAATAAAATATAGCCTATAGCCTTCCTTGATAAATGGGCTATCTAACACTGAAAGAATTTTTCAAATCGGACCAGTAATTACTGACTCATACTAAGATTAGCGCGTTTAAATAATGCTTCTTCTTCTTCTTTTTACGTTGTTTAACATCTTTATCGTGCAAATATGAGTCCTAAAATGAATTAAGCATTCCTAAGTCATCCGAATATGGTACTGAACTTGGAATAGTACCATAATTAATGCCTCTGTACAGATTGAGACTCTATTTTCCTCCAGAGCAGAAGCTGCTAAAATTTAAAAAAATTAACATAATAAATCGCGATGGCTCCACATCTTAAATCCATCATTGGGCCATAAGGACCAATCCTACCAAAGGAAATCTTTGGTTCAGCAATAGCCGTATAATTTACCGTACACACGCAACTATAAGTTTCAATTAACAGTCGAACTTCGAAGAAGTCGCGAAAAGTAGAAGTTAGAAAAATCGAAGAGGTACTTCGATTTTTCTAACTTCTACTTTTCGCGACTTCTTCGAAGTTCTAAATTCTAATGTAATACAGCATAGATAAATTAAAAAAAAAAAACTATATATTTTATCTCAGCTGTGGTTCAGACGCTCTTCTTGTTTGTATTCAAAGATATTCTAAGTATATTCACATCAAAGTGTTAACTATCAGTCGGAGGTTCATCTTATGTCATTCAGGCTGTGTAACCACTCTAACCACTCTAACCACTCTAACCACTATAACCACTACAACCACTACACTATAACCAGTTTCCTCTAACAACCTGCGGTATCTCGCCAGCGATCGACCCATTGTATGGATACCATCTATACCTACTTGTGTGTAACTTATATTTTGTACCACAAGAGAAATATACACCTTCAAATTTACATCGCCCGAACCGGTTTTAGTAGAGTTTGATCGAGAGAAATACTTTAGAGTCTTTAGTAGAGACAATTACTAAAGTATACTTTATTGGAGAGGACTACTTAAATACTTCAGAAAGCTAAAAGTACTTAGATTAAGCTACAATTATACTTGAAGTTAGAAAAATAATCGCGTGTGCGTAAAACTTGTTCCTGTGTTGAACTACTTGGATGTTAGAGTTGTTCTATCTATATATCCTTTTGACGTTGACGTGTGGTCTTGAAAATTCGAAATATCTGTAACTGTACTAGATTGATCTCAAAGCTTTGAATTATTTCCGTTGTCTGGTACCCGTAGGCCGTAACACAAGTCCTTCAGGTACTCCTACTAATAGCACGGGGACAAACTGTCGTGGCGTGAAGCGTCCATAGATATTTTGAATATTGTATGTATTATAATTTATTCAAAATCAAAATATTTTAGATATAAAGCTATCCTCTGGGTACTTAGCCGTAACAATCGACAATAGTTGGCAAATCAATCAACATGACAAGCCTTACACAAGAGTATTACAATTATTTGTTGAGTGCTAACCCGCTAATCTCTGACCTAAAGACAAACATTCTTTGGCATTTAAGAGGCAATAGGTTATATCAGGGGTTCCCAATCCTTTTCAGCCTGCGGCGCAGCTGCACGTAAAATATTTTGTCATGGCGCCCTACTCAAGAGTAGTAGAGTAAGCTACTCTACCTAGCTATTAGAAAAATATACTTACACTAGCTGTCCCGGCAAACGTTTCTTTGCCATATTTTATAAAGTATATCGCCCGTATTATTTTATTGAATTAGTGACTAAATAAGTATGTCACCATGGCAACGTCCATCGCTATCCCGTGACCCGCGCCGCATAAACAATGGTCGCTCTTTATAGACAAATAATTTGCAATAAAATAAAATTACGACTATAATTAAAGATCTAAGCTATCCTATCTGTCAAGTTGGAAAAAAGCACACATTTAAAAAAAAAACATTAAAATCGGTTAAGTAGTTTAGGAATCCATCGCGGACAAACATCGTGACAGGAGATTTATATTATACTTACATAAATAAATACCTACCTTTAATGATTACAGTTGGATTAAGCCGGTAAATAGTAATAAACAAATATTTAATCATCTGCCTGCTTTGCGTAATAAATATTATAATTTAATTTTATAATATTTGTGGTTTCGGATAGTGATGGAGGATCGACTCACGCCTTTTCACCGCGCACCAGGGCGCCGCGGCGCACAGTTTGGGAACCCCTGGGTTATATCATTCGATACTGTTCTATTGGAGATAAGTTTGCAGAGAACCGCTCGCGACTCCGTTACGTTGGAATCCATTAATTGCGCGGGAACCGTACATTTTTTTGGGATAAAAAGTATCCTACCATACCACAAAAGTATGGAGATACTTTGAGTCCTTTCCCGGGATTCAAAGTATCTCCATACCAAATTTCAGCAAAATCAGTTCTGCGTACTTGACGTAAAGAGGACTCTTATCTTGATTAATGCGAAAGTGTGACAGGCAGACACACTTTCGCCTTTACAATATGAGTATGGATTACACTTCGTTAATTTTGTCCTGATCTATGCGGATGTGAGACAGTTCCGGTATCAGCACCGGAACAATATTAACATTATACTAACCAGTGTCTATAAATTGCCATAACTCCTTTCAAAAGCTGTTTCAAAGCAGATATTCACACAATAAGCACTATCAATGACCATAATAAAATTAATTTTGTGCTAATGGCCAAATAATGTGGAATCAATATTACCAGTATGTATAAGCAACCATAAATTATGTAATTTATCACACTGTTATATAAATACCTCGCGCCCATTAACCATAATGTGGTATAATCTTATAAGAAGCCAGAAGGTGTTGCCACACTCGGGCAGCGGTAAACACTTTAATATGGAATTAGTGTAAAACCTATCATTGTAGAATGTAGAGGGTGGCTGGCGTGTTTTGAACCCCAATAAAACAAGTTGACTTCAACGTTATAAGTTTGACTTGTGTGATTGTGTGTCTATCAATTGTCCATGGCATCCTCCCAAGTCCCAACCCAAACATTAAATGAACTGATCTTGAACGACTTTTTTAAATATTATGGAAGCAAGGAATATTTTTCGCTCTACCGTCAATTACAATTGTGCCTTTAGCCCACTAGGGTTAGATTTTTCTTTAAATTAATTAAAGTCAGAAATTTTTTTGCACTAGTGTTTAGAGGAGGTCACAAATAGCTTAAATTCAAAAACTCGACCAGCCACGACGTGTGCTTAAGCCGCCATATTGGTTTGAAGGTCCAATCTTTTTTTATATAATATCTATAACTCATTTATTTTTTATTTTTTTAAGCCAATGATAAGGATCAAATTTGTCGAAAATTTGATTTTCTACAACTTTTGTCCTTATACTTTTTATTGTAAAATCAATATTTAAGGAAATAACTGCAAAAAACAAGTAAAAGTAATTTCGACCTGTTCGACCTGTATCGCGATTATTGTCAAATACAGAAAAAAAAACCAGAAATAAACTTGTAGCTCCTTACATTAACCACAATTAAAATTAAGACTTCGCTGTCTGTCCGTCTGTCTGTCTCCAGGCTTCAAGAACGGTGATAGGTAGAGACTTGAAATTTTCAGATATTATGTATTTTGTTACCCTCTATAACAACAAATACTAAAAAAACATATTATATTTAATATTTGATGGGGTTTCGATATAACAAACAGAATTTTAGTGGCCTTTTTTGTTCTTTATCAAAAATAGCAGCACTCAGACAGTTAAAATATGTAACGAACACTAACGCACACGTCGTGGCTGGACGAGTTTTTGAATTTAAGCTATTCATGACCCCCCTATACACAGGTGCAAAAAAATTTCTGACTATAATTAATTTCAGATTCCCATACAAGGCTGAACTAACCCTACTGGGCTACTTGTGAGTTGTGAGTTCTACGAAACACAAGATTTGCCTTGATGGTATCTATGAACCAACTCTTTAAATATTTTGAGTTTAAAACGTACAATATTTTAATATGTAGCATGGAAAATAAAAATATGTGTGGAAAATAACGCGGTTTAGTGAAATAACAGGTTACTGTATCACCGAGGCGAGACTTCAGTAGCCTTAATCGAGGTTAAACCTTCCCAGGCTTTTTCCTTTTAGTTTTCCTGTGACCGCGATCTTGTCAATACTCTATTAATTATTTCAATGCGAAAGTGTCTGACTGTCTGTCTGTCTGGACCTCTTCACGCCCAAACCGCTGAACTGATTTTGCTGAAACGTAACGAGATAGTTTGAGTTCTCAGAAAGGGCATATTAGGATACTTTTTATCCCGGAAAAATGTACAGTGCCTCCGCAAATTATGAATTTTAGCGCAAAGAAGTTGCGGGCGTAATCTAGTATTTTCATAAATTAAAAAAAGTTTAAAAATGTTACCTATAACTACACTTTCACATAATAGTATAGTGGGTTCACGAGGTTTTTTTGGGAGGGGTTTATTTTAACTCCTCTGAACCTCTGAAACTGGCCATAATATATCGGCCAGTATGACACCATCTTAGCAGCGAGTGACGCAACTCGCGGCATGCGGTCGCGACTAGTTGGGACGACGCAAAAAGCGGCGGTTTGCTAATACTGCGCCTAATACTGCCGAGCTAAATACCTGTAGGGCTTAAACAGTCATTAGTCATAGGAATTCAGGTATTTAGTGCTCGTGGTAGGTAGCCTGAGTATCGATATTAGAGCATCTAAAATATCGTGTTGCATGACTAAGGGGACCCTTAGACCTGAGATCTGTGGTCACTGGAATGAGACGAGGCGCGATAATATGGCGATGCATATTTAACTTTTCCATCTTCTTCATCTTATCTTGGTAAAAACTAAATCTATAAGGTATAGAATTTGCTTAGAGTTTGAACAGTTAGTGCTTGTAGAGTTATGACGGCAGAAGTCAGAAGTTTAGTTTGTAGGTACATAATCTCAGTCGGGTTTGAAGTAAATCTTCTTTAAATATATAACTCAAAGGTGACTGACATGGTGATCTATCAACGCACAGCCCAAACCACTGGACGGATCGGGCTGAAATTTGGCATGCAGGTAGATGTTATGACGTAGGTATCCGCTAAGAAAGGATTTTGATAAATTCCAACCCCAAGGGGTTAAAAAAGGGGATGAAAGTTTGTATACAGGGTGACCGGTAATAGGTCTGTTTCCTTTTAACATGTAAAAATACATCACTTTTGCAGCCTAAAAAGCTATATCATACCCTGTCCAAAAGCTAACGGTTACCGAGATATTCAAGATTTTGTATTTTTTTCAAAAACACCCGATTTCAAAGGAAAACTTTAAATAAAAAAAAATCTACCTATTAATTTCTTAATCTTTAACATAATTTTAGTTCTTAGGTAGATAAACTACAAATACAAAAGTTATTTATCCATCTAAACAGGAAACAAAAATTAGCAGAGTGTTTCAAAAGTCTTAACAAAAAAAAAATGAAAATGATTTTCCCTCATTTCACCCCTTATTGTTTAAAAAATCAATAAGACATTAGTCGTACAAATTACTTAATTAAATTCCTTATTTATTAAGCTATCCAAAAAGGTATAATTTGTAATGCAAAAATCTAAATAACATCTTACTTAGGGAATATTAAGGACCCTACGCCGATTTGTCCAAATGAAGAACCTGCTAACTACCTGAACTTGCAGGTAGTAAAATTCTAATTAGCAAATTGGAAAAGTCTAAATAAACATTTGCTACGTCAGGTTAAGTTAAATAAAAGTCTTTGAATAAAAATTAATATTTTATTTACATAATAAGTTGATAATTATTACGGTAAATCCTGTTCGAATTGTCGTCCTCGATTTCTGATGCACTTGCGTAATCTTAAGCGAAAATTAGATCGCGTTACTCTACTACGTCTACTTAATCGCAAGGAGTCAAATCTGGAGACCTTGCGGGCCAAGGTATTGGACCGCCGCGGCCAATCCAACGCTGCGGGAAATTTTGATCCAGCCATTGCCTAACTGTCACTCTGTAGTGTGCCGGGCATCCATCATGTTGGTATATCATACCTCTTCGGGTTTCAACTGGTATATCTTGCATGAGCTCGTGAAAATTTTTTCTCAGGAAATTTTCATACGACTCCCCGTTTAAATTGTCCGGTAGAAAAAACGGCCCAATGCAATGATTATGCAAAATTCCCATCCAAACATTCAGGGAAAACCTCCTTTGATGAGCACCTTCTTTTGCCAAGTGGGGGTTTCCACCCTGGGGAGCCCAAAAGTGCATGTTGTGGTAGTTTGTTATGCCGTCACGCTCAAACTTCGACTCGTCGGTCCATAAAATCTTTCTTAAGAAGTTATAATCGTTTTCATCGGAGTGCAGCATAAAGCGGCAGAAATCGAGCCTCCTTGCAGGGTCTCCTTCTTCTAATGCTTGTACTGGTGTGTAGTGAAAAGGGTATAACCGAGCGCTATGTACGGTGAACCACACTTTCCACTGCGTTAAACCCAGTTGCTTCGCTACAATTCTTGTAAAGGTGGTCGGATCTCTTGCAAAACGTTCCAATATTCTCTCTTCGTCTTCTGCAACATAACGAGGAGGTCTTCCTGCATCACGTCGCCTTTGATGAACAGAGCCACTTTCCCGCACGCGTTGGTACGCCGCGGAAAAAACTCCAGCACTTGGTACATTAATTCGACGGGGAAAACGACGCCGGTACTCTTCCCGTGCAGCGGCTGCATTGCCATCACAAAAACCGTAGCAGTACAGTATGTCAGCGTACTCTTCATTGCTAAAAGATGCCATTTTTGATAAACAAACTTGATCAAAAGGAATCGCAAATAAAACGTCAGCGCGCTCAGGACGAGAAGCGTTAACTAAACAAAAACTCTACATATTGCTCTTTAGACAGACCCGAACTGTTACGAACCGACGCGAACAGTTACGAAGAAACCGGATTTTTTTAAACCGACCAATAATAGATCGCTTCTTCCTCCGATAACAAAAGAATTTGACTACCTGGCAACCTAACCCTGAACAAATTGTAAGCCAAAAAAATTGTGCTGAGAGTTATTTTCTTACCTTACCAGATGTTTGTGAATTTTTTGCACACAAATTATACCTTTTTGGATAGCTTAATAAATAAGGAATTTAATTAAGTAATTTGTACGACTAATGTCTTATTGATTTTTTAAACAATAAGGGGTGAAATGAGGGAAAATCATTTTCATTTTTTTTTGTTAAGACTTTTGAAACACTCTGCTAATTTTTGTTTCCTGTTTAGATGGATAAATAACTTTTGTATTTGTAGTTTATCTACCTAAGAACTAAAATTATGTTAAAGATTAAGAAATTAATAGGTAGATTTTTTTTTATTTAAAGTTTTCCTTTGAAATCGGGTGTTTTTGAAAAAAATACAAAATCTTGAATATCTCGGTAACCGTTAGCTTTTGGACAGGGTATGATATAGCTTTTTAGGCTGCAAAAGTGATGTATTTTTACATGTTAAAAGGAAACAGACCTATTACCGGTCACCCTGTATAATAATACTTCTTAACGCGAGCGAAGCCGCGGGCAAAAGCTCGTAATCTATAAACTTTTGACCGTCCAAGTAGGCGATAATTATTAAAATTATTTAGATTGAATCGTAATGCAGACAGTATAATTTATATGCTGCGTCGAAATCAGTAATTTACACCCAAGATTTTCAACATCTAATGCACCACTATTAAATCTAATACTCATGTACATTATCAGCAATCAAAGAAGATTGAATCGCGAGCAAATTGCTGATGTTCGTCCTGTCCGTTTCGCTCAACAAAAACTCGACAATTTTGTCTTTTTCCCTCCCGCAAAAACTGACCCTCTCCGTCCTTTTCCCTCCAAGTAAAAAGTTGTCACGAGCCAAATCAGTTTTTTGTAAAACATGTAACACTTTCAGTTTTACGCAAAAGCGGTTTTAATTTTTAACATTCCAATCTTTTTGCGTAATATATTACGTATTTATTCTACTTATTAATTGTTGCGATTATATAAATTTGGATAATTATGTCTTTGAATTGACCGATTCCGGTAGTTTTTGAATAAAATAGCGATAAAATAGTTACATAACGTATGTGTGCTTACTTTACACTCTAATTACCGGTCTAATTACCTCGATTACTTCTTGGGAAAATGATAGAAGTTTGCATTAAACAGATCGTTTTAAGATCGTAAAAACTACAACACCGTTTTACATAACTGCAGAAAGAAGTTATGTAAAACTGTGTCTTATTTTTTATATTTACTTTTATTTCCTTTACGAGTTTCGAATCCGAAATACTTTGCTTAGAAAAAATAATGATCTTTTGTCTCTACAACTCGCCCTACTACTAATTTTCCATCTTTTTAGTAAAAGATGGCCCCGCGCGAGTTCTTACGCCGAGCCGGTTCCTTCTTCTCGCCGGGTTAGTTCCCGAACGGGTGGTAGGCACCAGTAGCACCAACATTCAAAAAATATTTAATAAAAATATATTATTATGAATAAAAAATTTTGTATTGGAGTTTTAGGACGAGATTCGATTTGGACGACTAGAAGTCGCTTCAAACTTTTTCTAAATTACCATTACCTGACGTACAAGTAGCGTAAAATTATTTATTTATTGAGAAAACATAGCTGTTATGACAAAGAAACGAACTATTCCTTGCTTGCTATACATTCATAACTTTTAATAAATTCAAGCAACATCTGGGTATAAAGTATAAAGCAACACTGATTGCTATGTTATAATAGCAGTTGCGAAATGCTTAGCAAATGACTATTACTTTATGTGTATGTTTTTCCAACATGTCGTCTTTGAAAGGACATCGATGTGGAATGCGATCGGTAAGCCTTGTCCGACATAGCACAGCCTGTGCTGCTTGTATAATATAGCTTCAACACATTAGCAGCTTCCATTTGAAGCAAAAAAACTTTAATGCATTGGAAAACAGACTTGACTTAAAATGTAGAGTCCGTTTAAAGATAAATAACATTCTGCATTATATTTAAAATTAATAATTGTGAAACATCGGAAACATAGTGATGCGAAATGTAAAAAAAATCATAATTCTAAGAAAGTATTTAATTCCAAGATGTTTTAGGTATAGAATAAAATACGGTCCATTTGAGCTTTACGATTAACTTATCGTGCGGGAACCATTCGTTATGCTGGGGTAAAAAGGTCCTATGTATCAGGGCTTAAATAATCTTCATATTATAAACTATCTTATCGACCTAATCGGTTAGCCGTTAACGGCTTGAGTGTGAAAAGGGTAAAAATCTACAAATGATGTAAGGCTGTCACCTAAGAAAGGATTAAGAATCAAATAAAATTATTTTAAGTATTACAACATTTTAGGTGTGGACTACATTAACCACACACCTTCGAATATTTACTATTTAGCATTCCCATGACGATTTCTTAAGCGATACTCAAAACTTCATCCTTCAAACGATGATCATGCAAGTGACAGAGACACTTAGCATTAGCCTCGTACACAGCTCGTTTACAAATCAATTACCATCGAGGGCTCTATGCAATAGTTACGTAACGGAATCGAACCCGCGGCCTTGTCACAGATACATGCGACCTGAGGCCGCTGTAGAAGTAGCTCCTATAAGGGATTACAATGTAATTTGCATAAAACTTTCGCTAAATAGACTTTAAAAGACCTTAGAAGGTGATAACCTCTACAAAAAAACGAATAAAGTGGTCAGAGTGCAGATTTAGGACTCCAAACCTTTTATAATCTTACGCATCATCTGGCTTCAATTCTCATACCTGTAACATCTAAAGTCGCAATGAATGCAGAAGCTATGTTACTCACGCGCACACACACACATACGAGAAATAAAGTCGTTAATATTATGTTGTTTGCTCTGCTTGTGCGACTTTCAAGGTACAAAAGTCGTGCCTCTGGAGTCTGGACTGAAGATTTAGTCCTAAAATCTATCATTTCGATTCTCAGGTTTGATTAAGATTAGCCTTTTACTTTCCTAGCTTTCAAATGTTTCTTCTATAGTTTTCTACGATGAAAAACTATATGATTGCTTTTACAAAATACCATTCTTGTTTAACCACTTATACGCATACCTGAGATATTTCCCAGCATATTGTGTGTGTTACTATGTAGTGTGTGTGTGTGTGTGTGTGTGTAGCAATCTGTCAGTCAGTGATTGTCGATCCCAGTAATTTATCTGTTCAGTGTTAGTTTTTGTATGTAAGTACTTATTACAATAGGCATCGGCTTGTATTCTATGTGAGTACTTAATTACATACAAGTGCTCATCATTTATGTACGAGAGCTTCCTGATTATAGAGCTTTAAGTTTCAATACAGGTTTATGAGAAAAGAATATATTATTTAGAATAGAATTGAAGACGTGAGTGGAAGTAAGAAGTAAGAACCATGTAAGTAACTGCAGTAAAAAAATTGCCAGTTTTTTTTTCAAAAATGGAGGCTTCAAGGCCAGAAAAATGATTTGAAATAAAAAAGCTGTGGATTTTATGTGTAGCCAGACATATTAGCCAATTGATAAAGTAGATATGTAAGTTACAAGGTTTGTTTAAATTTTAAGGGGAAAAATGTGTAATTGTCCGTATGTTACAAAATGTTAGTTATTGTATTTTTCCACTCACGTCTTCAATTATAATGATCTATAAGTTGCCTGTAACCTTGTTTTAAATCGCGCGGGTACAGTAGATTTGGAGGGTAAAAAAACAGGATTCAAGTAATTTGATACCAAACTTAAAAACTAAGTTTAGGATTTTAAGCATGAAGAGGCAACAAACATAAGGACACACTATTTCGCATCCATAATGTTAGCATGGCTTATAAATGCTTTTCTTATTACAAAAAGATTTGCAGTAAATTAATCTCTGATGGCCTCTATAACGGATGCGTCTGATAGGTCCCATACAGGAGTGAGTATTGCAATCTTTTGTGCTGAAAACACCTCATATCCGGCTCATTCAAGTCTCAACTCTCAAGACGCTATTCAGCCTTAGCGATGGGAAAATCTTAATTTGATGCGTTCTTGAATAAAATACTAGATGACTTCGTTCCTGCGGAAATGAGTTTATTGCGGTAACCGTACATTTTGTCTCAAATAACACTATCTCATGTCCTTTCCCAGGACATTTTGTTTTGATGTTGAGAGATGACAGACAGTCACATTAATTTGTGGTATTATTGTATGGACTAAAATTTAAATCCGCGATCAAAAGCAGTGAATCATGCCTGCAAATGTCAGAAATCAAAATTGACATTGCACGCACAGGATTTAATTGTGTTTAATACATAATGGTATTAATGCTGCACCACGACGGCGAGTAACACAACTTCGTATAAAATTTTAAATATATGTATGAAACTTCATGACTCGTGTATTGAGGCTATAGAATATTATTGGTGCTGTTTTCATTATCTTCTTTACTGTGGGTGCTTATTTTGTATGTGAGTCAGCTTCGTGCGTGAACCTGTCGGGTGTCGGCCGTGTCGGGTACCTGACGCTCATCATCTCGGCTGATTACATCATCGCAATTAGCCGCCCAGCCCGGGCCCGCGCAAAAACTGCAGGGCTGCCTATGTATGTATCTGGTCAGGAGGAAAAGCATAAGGTTCTTTAACACGCTTTTATTAGCTTGGGCTGTATGTAACGGAATCTTTGAGCACCATTTTAACCTATCTCCAGTAGTCTACTTAATTCGAAACTTTGCATACGTATTAGGAACCAATGACAATGCAATAATGTTGCAAAAAAAATGAATTCGAAAAAAAAGCGTGTCTTTTTTTTTAATGAGATCTAAGCTAGCAGTGGAGTGAGTTTCTACTTTCTTGTAAACTCCATTCGTGAAGTAATATGATATATTCAATAATATGTTGGATCTACCTCTATCTTTTAATTCGTACATTTTGACCATCGTCATCCAAATTCCTACGAGATACAGTTACGAACCAGCCTTCGTCCCTGTTAGATTACGTTGTTTATTGGGGAATGGGGGGTAGTAAGGTACTAATATGATTTGCCTCTTGATTTACAAACGAGCGTAGGCCCGAGGCGAGTCACGATAATCTCGTGACTCGCCTCGTTTTAAAATTCAAGCTTCCAGATCTTCTTATACTTTCTATGTATTCCTTCGACTACGAGTACCAGAATACAGATAACAGATTCCCCCTAGTCTAGTTTTCTTGTTAGGTACTTCACGTACAATTAATCTTAACATACAGTTATTGTTTCAGACATTTGAACTTCCTTTCTTACTTTTTTGACAACCCTATCCGCATATTTTCGTACCCTATCATCGCCGGAGCCCGGACCTCCAAATATTATTGTAAACCATCTTTAGCACGTACCTTCCAAATTAAAAACGTGCCAAAACAAAACCTACTCTATCATAGCGCGATAAGATTTAAAACCGATTGGATCACGTCGATCTTTGATTACTACAAGAAGCCGTCGTGGGCACAGAGTAATAATTGTGCAGAGTCGGAGGTCACAGAGTAATGAACTCCGCCCAACCTTCATCTACCTCTGCGCAGGCGCATCGCACGATTTACGACCATGTAAAGGTTTCGTACCTGCTCGAAGGTATAATAACATGTAAATTGTAAAGCTTGTACCTTAAACATTTCAAGGTAGATGCGTAATTGCATACCAACGTAAAAGAGTAAAACTCAAGAAGATATTACCGATTCTTAATATCAATTAAAATAATTGCACGATGCGACCAGCGACGTTCAGCCATCAGAATTTCCTTGTTAAAATTCAGCTACTCGCTTGGAATTCGGTTAATTAAGTAGGTAATCTAAGTTAAAGTTTAAACTTCTAAATAATTTGTACTTAGGATACGTTAAGACCGTCCCCCGAGCAAACGACCTCGGCGATACATTTGCCGCGTTGCCGAGATCGTACAACCCTATTTTTTTACTTATCTTCAAAATTGACATAAAAAAATTCAAATGTCAAAAATTCAAATACGTTCAAAATTGACATAAAAAAATTCAAATGTCATATATATGTAGCAAATGAAATTGTCTATCAATTGAATTGTGTTTCAAATAAAAGTAATTTGTAAATACTAGGGTGATGCTGAAAGTACGCTTGAATTTTAATAAATCGGTATTACTTTGGAAGCTCATACTATAAATGATCAAACAAACTTACCAAGTGAAGTTCGATCATTATTATATAAGTCGCTTCATTCGAAGATATATAATTAATCAAAAGTAGTACCTTTGCTTATCTGCTAGGCAATCGCGTTTTTTTTAAAGACGTATGTGGGTATTTGAAATGTTACCCGCTCGTGACGGTCACTCGACGTTCCGGCGTGCTTAATTATGTTTAGAGAGAAGTAATGCAAAAAATCTTTCTTTCTTTCTTTCTTTGGGTACTGCAGCAAACATAGTTTCGTGCAGACTGGGTGGGAGGGAGATTATATCTTCGAATGAAGCGACTCATATAATAATGATCGAACTTCATCGATCGTACTCTGCTTGCTGACCGGTCGGTGTAGTGAGAAAGCCCGATGATGCCGATGCGGAGTCGCCCAGGCCGCGGTACATTGCGGCTAGTGGACGAGGTACCCGATGAGGCGATGCTGGCTGGCACGGTGCGGAGGGGCGGGGGTGATGATGATGAAGGAGGCGTGTTCTGTCGAGGGTCACCAATGTGGGAATAATTTGTGGAGGCCAAAGGAAGATCTTCCGACCGAGCGAGGTGGTATGCCCGGTCAGGCCGGAGCCCACGTGATACATTTCAGCTGTCGTATATATACCGACGCGCTCAGAAAACTTCGATAGCGCGATGCAGGAATGTTAGGCGAATTGTGGGTACCGCCACATTTAGAAGCTTTGTCAAACATGACGATGTCGCTTCATTGGACTAATCTCTAAATATAACAAAAATGTCCACTACAAAAACTGATAAAAAATTAACTATAAATATAAATATATAAACCTATGTATTATAACAACATTACTGAGAACATCCCCGTCGTCGTATACCAACTTCAACTAATCGGTAAAGAGCCATGGATAAATCCGACAAAAGGGTAAGACAAAATCGTATTAATGGTGTCAGTGCATTTCAAATCATATAATACACTCATCATCTCAAAACGACAGTCCGCGTTTCGGTCACACTCCAACAAAATATGAATTACATCCTCAACTACATCACATTGCGTACAGAGAGGTGATGGGGCTTTTCTCATCATGTGTGCAAACTTATTTAGTGGAATGTGACCAGAACGAAGTCTAAAAGCTGTGACGAGTGTATTCCGACTGGATATGAAATTGTCAAACCACGGAACCCTCCATGGCTCGACCTGCATCGTCCTGTACCAGATACCTTTTTCTACTGATCTCACATCAAAATGTTCTCGCTACAACTTAAAACAATTTTCTTTTATTAAGGGAATGAAATCAGTAAAAAAAGGTTTCACATCGGTAGGGGCGCCGTCACAAGAAGCTTCTTTTGCCAATCTGTCGACAATATCGTTCCCTACTAACCCAGTATGTGAAGGGATCCACTGGAGAAACACCTCTTTAGAACAAGCCTTCAACTCAAATAAAATTCTTAGAATACTGTAGGCAATCGGGGTTCCTCTCACACAAGAGGTACACCGAGCCAAGTGTTGTAGGGCACTTTTAGAGTCAGACAGAATAACAAATTTATTAAAATTAATTAATTTAATGTAAGACAACGCCTTAAAAATAGCAATAAGTTCAATATACATAATTGACATGTTAGCAGTAATTGACCATTTAAAATATTTATCACATTGAGGGTCATATATAGCAGCTCCCATACGGTACGTATTATTATGAATTAGTTCTTTTGAACCATCTGTAAAAATTTTATAATGGAATGAAAATTTGTCATCAATATAGATATAACAGATATTTTTTAGAATAGAAGTATTATAATTTCTTTTTGCTTCATCTATACCAATAATTTTATGATTTATCACATCATTTAAATCGTACCAACTCGTCCAGTATTCTAATCCGTACATATCGAGCCGCTCGGATACATGTAAATCGATGTTTCGAAATTTGTCATGCATTTGGACAAGCAGGGGGACTCGTTTCCGCCTCCAGTATCTACGAGATGAAAGAGAATGAAGATTATTTACAGCCTCTACTGTCATTGTCAGCGATAGATAACGATCTCAACCAAAATTTACCTGCAAGATATAAACGTCGGACATGTAAAGGCTGTAAACAAAGTTCAGACTCCATTACATGAATGGGCGTGCTTTTTATAAAACCCCCTACCACTCGCATAGCTTGGTTTTGTATTTTATCAAGTTTTATCAAGTTACTAGGACTACTGTTATCGTATAAAAAACTAGCAAAATCAAGTCCACTCCGAATAAGGGCAATATAAAGTCTTCGTAAATTTTTGGGATGCACTCCCCAGCCAGAACCCGCCAAAACTTTAAAAATATTAAGTAAACTAAGAGTTCTCGTATATAATTCATTAATGTGTTTGTTCCAGCGTAATGAATGGTCTAGCCACATACCTAAATATTTTACGTCAGAAACAACCTGCAACGGCGCGTTATCAATATGAATAGGTCTTAATAATATATTGTTATTTCTACTGGTACCTTTCCTAAAT
This sequence comes from Polyommatus iphigenia, assembly GCA_963422495.1. NCBI lineage: Eukaryota > Metazoa > Arthropoda > Insecta > Lepidoptera > Lycaenidae > Polyommatus > Polyommatus iphigenia. Next base: position 1,005,761 of record OY730183.1, read on the forward strand.
ATACATATCTTACTTTTGGCAGGGGATACAGTTAAACCTAAATCAAGTAGTAACCTAACTACAATGTCTAAAGCCTTTTGAATAGAAATACAAGCACTTTCAATATTTTTTTTCCAACTTATACAGAACGAAATCGTCAGCATACTGGGATAAAAGAACATTTCGCATAATATTGCAAATTTCTTTTGTCGAAAAATTAAACAATAGTGGGGCCAGGGGGACCCCTGAGCCAAGCCAAGGCCTGAGAAGCGGGTAACATCATGATCCCCTCGAACTCTCAAAATTCTCAAGTGAAGAAAATTCCATAAATAATTACAGATACTACGTCCGATTCCGGTTCTATCTAACATCAAAATTAAAGACCTGATTTCTATATTGTTATAAGCGTTATCTATGTCCAGGAAACAAGCTGCAGTAATTAAATTTTGCGAGAAAGCTGATTGAATTGTAGTAACCAATCTAGCCAAACCATCGTAACAAGATTTTGATCTTCTAAAGCCGACCATTTTATTAAAAAAATATATCATTTCGTTCAAAAAACCATTCAAGTCTCCTAGAAATAATTGTGGGAAATACCTTGCAAACGCAAGATAACAAACTAATTGGACGAAAAGACGAAACTAAAGATGGGTCCCGACCAGGCTTAGGGATAGGGACTATAGAAATATCTCGCCACTGCCTCGGAACAAAGTTCGTCGATAAAATTATATTAAAAATAACTATCAAAATTTTAAATCCATTTTCTCGTAAATGCTTGATCATTGAAAATGAAATGTTAACAGTGCCTGGGGCCATATCACTAGTCTTTATTGATTTAACTAATTCATTCAGAGTTATTGGGGATTCTAATTTTGAGTTAAAAGAACGAAAGTAAGGTTTTAAAGGGGTAACAAACGGTGGGCACAAATTATTTAATAACACATTTATTTTTGTCTAGATAGGAATGTTGCGTCTTATTACCTTTTAACCACTTCATTTTTGTCCAAACTTCACGCGAGGAAGAAGCAGCATTTAAAGAGTCGCAAAACTTGTACCAATTTTCAGATGATGCCTTTCGTATTAATTTTTGCGAATCCTTAATACATGATTTCAATATTACTAAATTAGACGGGGTTGGATTTTTACGGAAATTAGACAAAGCTAATCTACGCTTTGCAACTGAGTGAGACAAACTAGGACTCCAATATGGTTTAGGGACAAATTTTTTAGTAAGATTTTGATTGACTTTATAAAACGGAATATGTAGGTCTGCTGCTTCGTTAATTTTACTTATGAACTCGTCATATAAAACTTAGGAGACCTTATTTAAATCTAAATTAGATAACGTTTTCGCAAGACAAACTCTGTACGCGTCCCAGTCCGCTAATTTAAAATTACGCCTTTTAATATTATTAAAAGGCGTAATTTTAAATTTATATAAAATTATATGTACAATTAAATGGCCGGCGATATGTACAATTAAATTCGGCCATGAGAGATCTTATCTTCTTCTCTTTTATATATGTGGGACAAGATTTTACTAAAGCCATATGGGGTCCTTTGCAATTCACACATTTGTAGGAAGCGCTTTCACATTTGTTGTGGTTATTCCCGCACTTAGGACAGACGACGACGTTAAGACGACTTTAATAGAAGGACATAACTTAATCGTGTGCCCGTATCGCCAACACCTGGAACATTGCGTCACGGGGAAGTAGAATGGTTCAACAGCAACACGTAGATTAAAAATTTAAATAAATGCAGGTAAACTAGTTCCTTTAAAACATAATATACGGATAGTTTCGCTTTGTGTCCATCCTGACTCAGAACTTCTACGCTTCAATCTTTTAACTCCGATAATTTCCGATGACTCATTACACTCTTGAATACATTTTAAAAGTTCTTCTTCCGAAAAATCCATCTCAATATTTTTAATAATACCGAACGATGAGTTGACTTCCCATGTTTTCTGAATACGCCATCCTTTATCCATAAAGTTTTTACAGGATAATAATTTTTCAGCCCTCGAAATATCATCAAAAGTTACTACAACTTTAAAGGGATTCATATATTTGACACGATTAATTCCCAATATATTTTCACCGTGTAGTAACTTGGCCAGCGCAAATTGTTTCGGTAATTGCTCTGTACTCGAGACACATACTTCAATTTTTTCTACCTTCCGTCGTTTCTCTCTTCCTACTAATGTCCAGTCTGCTTCATCATTTTCCTCTCCCAATTCTGTAATATTGTGTAAGTTCTCATCAAAATTTTGTGTTAAATCTTCACCACTAAAAACTTCCTGCTCCACAAATCCTCCCTCCAACTCATTCTCGTCTTCCAACATCATCGACTCTTGTTCACTCATCATGCAATAGAATCTGTCACCCGATTCGGACCGGCGCGCAGCGGCACGCGCTCGCCGGTCGAACGATAGCAAGTTACGATAAACGCAGGAATTGCAATAAGCAGTACACGTCTAACGCACTCAATAGTCTAATAGACACTGAAGAACAGACAAAACATCGTCAGAGACTCGCAGTCAATTCCGGTGCATATAAATTGTGCTTAGAGACCCGCGGTCAATCCATACATTATGGCGGTTTAAAAAAATAACTTAATATATTTAAACACTTGTAGTAATTAATCTTTCAGGCCCCGCGCGAGCACCGGTGATCGCGAGAACAAAAGAATACAATGGGAATTCCTAGAACCTCCGATCGAAGGATTAACTTGCAGTTATTTCCCCCAATCGGGCAAACATATAGTTCTATTTATAGAATAGGTAAAACATCGTCAGAGATCCGCAATCAATTCCGATGCATATATAATATAGATTGTGTAAAAGGACTCGCGGTCCAAACACACTGTACTTATTGACTCACAGTCGCAGTACATACCAGTTAATTAAATAATTGCAGTAATGACCAGCAGTTGTTTCCCTGAATCCTTCGATCGGGGATTCTTGGAAATGCTATTGTATTCTACTGTTGTCGCGATCACCGGTGCTCGTGCGGGGCTTGATGGGTTGATCCGGCAAACATATAGTTCTATAATTCTATTTATAGAACAGATAAAGCATGCATAATACTATAGATTGTGTATAAAGACTCGTAGTCCAAACACATTGTACGTTTATTGACTCGCGGTCGCTGTACATGCCGGTTAGTATTGAATATAATTGGCTCATCTTGGCCTCGGTAGTACCTGCCGTTTATTTAAGTATTTAATACTACTTACATGTATTTTCTTGTTACACAATAAAATAACACTGTCTTTAGTTACTTACAAGTTACAACACTGACTCAATCATCTTAATAATAATAACCAGCTGCGCTTTGGCATGGTTACTAAGTATACGTGCTCGCGTTGCCTCGCGTTAACAAAGAATGAAGCACGCCGGAACGTCGAGTGACCGTCACGAGCGGGTAACATTTCAAATACCCACATACGTCTTTAAAAAAAAACGCGATTGCCTAGCAGATAAGCAAAGGTACTACTTTTGGTTAATTATATATCGAAGAATGAAGCGAAGAAATATAATCATGAGTATAATGAACAAAAATAGTAAATTAATAACGGTGGAAGGAATGTTAATATGCTGAAGATTATTGCTGTATTTTTATTCTATTTTTGTAATTTTTAAATTATGAGTTATAAACTACGAATAACAAAATGTTATTCGTAGGTTATAAAGCTCTAAAAAACGGTAAATTACGACGCTTCCGTAGGGGGACGGCCTTAAAAGACAATTGGTAAACATAATAATATTAATTAAAATATTTAAGTATTTGCCGTTTCTTAGTACGTAATTATATGCGTAATTTATAAGGGCATTAAAAATTAAGGTTGTGGAATTGAGAGTGGGTTAAAAAGTAGTTTTCTATGAGCAAAAAACTTTCTTCTCGTCTTATACATACTTATTATTCGTAATTACACGTAGAAATTATCTTAATTAATTGTAAAAGTGTAGGACCAATGACATAATTTAATTTATTGTTATTTATAACTCTTGTTATTAATAGACTTTAGAGTTTAGAGCATAACAGTTTTTGTAGTATAGACAAGGCAATACATATAAGACAATATTTTTCCTTAGTCTATGACAATATTATTATGTTTTAAGGACGTAAGGGCTTCCACAAAAATTTCCACGCGAATTCGCATCGCATCGCAAAAATCTGCAACAAAACTCATACCACCTTATGCTAAAAATAACATTGCCATGCGAATTCGCAGTTTTATGGAGGAGCCCTAAACTTTAATATTTATTTTTATGGGTCGAATCAGCGCTCAAAAGTTTATATTTTATTACTTACATTTATCAGTATTATAACGTGTTGCGCAATGAAGCTATTGCATAATTTTCACGCATCTATCAACGGCCTCGGTAGCGCAGTAGGCAGCGCGTAAGTCTCATAATCTTAAGGTCGTGAGTTCGATCCTCACCCGGGGCATTTCTTTTTGCACTTTATTTCTATTGTACTACACATTAACTTAACTGGCATTTGCATGCATTTACATGCCAGTAAAGCAAGTAAGCCACCTGCTGGCATGTCGCAAGTCATAAACGAGTTGTTATGAAACGGACGTGTATGCTAATACAGTAAGACAATGCCGCTCAAGTCCACCTACATTTCAAACATCAATTGTTTGTATTCCAAACCGCTTTAAGATCGTAATCGAGAGACATTGAAGTCGAAAAGAGAAAATTATGACATTGAAAAGCGCCATCTGTCGTTAAATAATGGAATTCTTTTGTTTCAGGACTCAATCACACAACAGAGCTCCTGAACTTGTGGGATTTCAGATGTAAGTTTTATTTTTTATTTTGCACAAAAAATCTTAATAATGAAAAATCTTAAGTGATACATCAATAATTGATATAAATATTATTTTATATTTAGCATAAGTTAGGGAAGAGGGGGGCTAGTTCTAACAGATTTCAAATATTGTCATTTATCTGCTAAATTTGAAAACTTTATGTTATTATTTTTATACGTGAGTAACGGAAATTTATATGACTTGCATATACTAAGCTAAAAATTCATCTAAATTACTTGGATTCGAAGGGAGACGCATTTAAAAAAAAAAAGTCAGCGGTTAAAACTTGCCCCGTTTCGGGGGCAAATATTAACAGTGACGGGGTAAGTATTAACGCTAGCAAAACTTGTTAGAATTTCATTTCATTATATGGAAGTAAAAAACAAAACAATATTAAATTGATAATTTATTTATTTTTGACATACAAATGTCAAATAACAATAAAAACTTCTCTCAAATAACATAAATTTCATTTTCTGTCATCCACCCTGAGCTGTTTGGATTCTGGTGGACCGTTTGCAACAAAAATTAAATCTGATCCTCGAAAATATGAACATCGGTGGTATGGTGTTATCGATAGCGTTTACAGCTACCGCCAGTGATCTAAGTACCTCTTTCGGCAGATGTGGCAGCTCCAACTGGCTTGTAATACGGGTTAATACTTACCCCGTTCCTTTTGTTAAAACTAGCCCCCGAGGACCTTTTTGGATATAACTAATTATTTAAAAAAAACTATAGGTATATTTAATAAAACAAAACGGAAACGTAATTAACAGCTAAATAACCATTAATTTTATAAAAATCTGCAATCGCAAAACCAAATAATTAAAGCATGAATCGAAAAATTCGAGACGTAAAAATGTCCGCTTGCCTGTATTTTTGCACCGATGTACGATAACTTCATAACGCAGAGGCCGGTGAGCAACTCAATTGTCGCAAATCGTTCGCCGACATCCCCCGAACTTATGACATTGAACGTCGTACCCTATCGTCATTTAATTTAGTAGTTATAGACTTGTTAATACTTACCCCCGTTAAATCAAGCCCCCCTCTCCCCTACACATAATGTTGTTTACAACTAAAATGGTTTTAAAAAACCCAAGCGTTATAAAATTTAAATATTATAAAGCACATTTGTCGATTTTATCATTTAATCAGTGTAAAATAGAAGGAATTTTAAAATGTATAACATTTACAAGAAAACCAGTTGCTTTTAAACATCTACGTAATAAAATATTATTGCTTTTTATAAGCCAACACTCATGTCGACTCGAGAGTCGAGACCATTACGCTAACTCTTATGAATTTAAGATTTTTATTTAAGTAGTCTTGAACTATATTTGCAATGCACGAGTATGTAATAACTAATAATATTATTAACATTATAACTCCACAATATAAGTACCTACAAGTTTTTGCCCACAGCTTCGCTCGCGTTGAAATCTTTTTCTCTGTGATTTTAACCGCAAGCTGGAATTTGAATTATATTAATTAATAAGTATTTACAAGTTATATAAGTAAATACATCACTTATCTTTATATTAAGGTTCCTAACCTTTTCGGTTGATTTTTAGCATCGATTTGGTTTCGAAATTATCGGACCAATTCTGATCAAATTGGCATAGTCTATATAGGACAGACGACGCCAATTCTGATCAAATTGGCATAGTCTATATAGGACAGACCACGGCCGGTGATAAAAGTAATTTTTTAACTACTTACTACTTATTAAGGCCGTCGCCTTGATAATTTGGATGTAGCGATATCGATTTTTCTCAGCAATGACTAAAGCTAAGAAATTGAAGTTCATTATCAGTATTCATTCTGTCTTTGTATTACCTACCCATAGCATAACACGATTGGTCAACTTTTATAACACAGAATAATCAATCAAAAAGATCTCTGTAAGAAAAGGGATTCCTATTTTTCCAACAGAGGAGAGTGATTTAAGCTTCCAAAATTTGTACATAGATTGGTTCAAGCATGCACTTTAATTTGCCCATAGCTTATATGAAATGTATTTATAAATGGTTTTTAAATTACGCGACAAAAACCATTTTGTCACTACTCACTACGCCCTTTCCATTCTTTGCTGTTTCATTGCTTGTTTTCTATGAGAAGCCGGGCCGGCATCTCATAGAAAACAAGCAATCTAAAACATATTCAACACGGTTTTTTACTTTAACGCGGCGTCACCTTAATATAAGGAACGTAATCTACGAAAAATTACACTTTCTATCGGTGCTTTTAAACTATGTACTTATATAGTAAGCAAACCGACTTACTACTTGCTAATGCTATAACTAGTAAGTCGTTTAGTATTACACTGATGCATATATTATACTAAACTAATAAGAAAGGTCATTTTAAGGCTGTTGCAGGGTCTTCAGTTTGTTTGTTTGTTCACATGTGTTCTGTACCACAATCAAATGTGACAAGTGCAAGACGTGTCACATTATGTCGAGTGTGACAAAATTGCTGACCTTCTTTTGTTTACAAGTATGATGATATCATCATTAATTGTGCATGTGGGAGTGTCATTATGTTCCAAACTATACAATGTCAAACATAAAATCATTAGCCTGGCCGCACATTGTCCGAAATTTCTGATACGAAACATTTGAACGTCGGCCGGACCGCCACACCGCACACTATCCGAAATTTCCTTCCGGCGAGTTCGAGCTCACTCGGCTCAGTACAAAATGTAAGAAAGAGCGCGATCCGGTTTTCTGATCAGAAACATTTGAACTGCTACCAATCGACGTCATCTGACGTAAAATTTCGGACGCCCGCCGGAAAGCAATTAAAAATTTCTGCCATCCGATAGACGGCATCTGACAACTCATCCGGGCCGGACGTCAGATACAAAATATATGAGCTGAGTGCGGAACGGATTCTTGGAAATCTATTGTTATTCTATTGTTGTCGCGGTCGCTGGTGTCCTTATGGGGGTTGATAGGTTAAAACATATCTAACACTATCACCTTAAAACTTATATTATTTTTATTATTAATACCTAAACATACTGCGTCGAATCAAGCTTAACGAAAATACCTGCTATATAGGTACTGCGTGAAATTTTAATTCCCACAGTAAAATGATTCTATCTTAGTAGTACGATAGACTTGGGAAGTTTTTCTTTTATTCAAATCATAAATAAAATTCGGCCGGGTTATAGCTGCTCGCGCCTATCGGCATAAAGTTGCCATAGTACGTCATATAAAATATTTTTCATTTTCAAATTCAAATGTCTTTATTGCCAGAATGTTGTTGATTTAAAGGTATTATTAACTACTTAAGCTCCGTTTAGACCAAACGAGCGAATGCTCATTCTAGTAAAGCTCTTTTGATGTAAACAAACAACGAGCATTCTTACGTTGTTCTAGTGCAGGGGTCGGCAGACCGCGGCTCGCGAGCCGCATGCGGCTCTTCCATAGGATTAATATGGCTCTCCTTACACTCATTCACTGCCTAATTTTAGCATAAAAAAAGCTTTAGCAATAAATAAAACACCTAAACAATATGAAATAACTGAATTCTCCGTCAACGTGTGCGCTCGCACTCTGACTGTAAAACAATTACCTAAAATAGAGCAAATCCTGTTTGATACAATAGAACTTGCAACACATGAAACGACAAAAAAACTAGCATTTGCTATTATGTATATCTATCTTATAGTTCATGTGAGCAAACATTTTCATCTACGAATCAGATTAAAAGTAAATAATTAAGAAGCAAATTAACCGATACAACCGCTTTGTAGTGTAAAGCAAATTAGACTCTGATTATTATTTTAATATTAGACTTATAACATTTATGTAGCGGCTCTTTGAAGGTATGTAAAAATCTACAAACTTGATATTTGGCTCATCTGATTGGTAAGTCTGCCGACCCCTGTTCTAGTGTGTTCGCCACGTGTGCGGTAAATAGGTGGAATGCTCAAAGAATGCTCGCTCGTTTGGTGTAACCGACGCAAGAGCGCTCGAGCAGTTGCCTAGAGCGTTCTTTCGTGTTCGGACGTGCTCGCTCTTCGAGGCGGTCACTTCAAAGGGACTCTAGTGTTCTTAAAAATTTTGACTTTTTGGCGGGTTTTTTAAATTATCGAGTCTTCTTCTTTGTATTAAATTTGTTCCCCACCAGCCACTCTTTCTTTATTTTTTATTTCACATTAATTGCGTTATAATTATAACAATAAATGCAGCACTTCAAATCACAATATCGCTATCACAGTCAGACATAGTGTAGTGTGAACCCTACTACTTATCGTTGACGAATGAGCAATGAGCATTCGCTCGTTTGGTCTAAATGATTCTCATCTATAGAGCAAAAATTCTTATTCTTGATGTTCTTGTTGGTTCGATTGGTGTAAACGATCTAAAGTATGTTGTAACGAATTATAGTTTACACAAAACGAATACGAAATAATGTTCTTGTGCAGTTCTTGCTCTATGTTCTTTTGGTTCAAAGTTTAAATCCACCTTTATAGTTCTAACATTCTGCCATAACAATGGCGCGCAATTGAATGAAACTTACTTATATAAAATTAATTAATTAATTAGTCGTTATCTTACAAAGAATTTTATATATAATTTGCCAATTAAAGAAATATATAAGCTTTATATAAAAATAATAATTATTAATAAATTTTAAACTGAAACAACTATACAATAATAATACAATTAGATTATTTAGAAGATGAATACTTTTGTTATTATTTATGTCATAAGAGATTTTAATTTATTATACACGAGCTTTTGCCCGCCTTTCATCCCCTATTTTAACCCCTTGGAGGTAGAATTGATCAAAATCCTTTCTTAGCGGATGCCTTCATCATAACATGTCAAATTTCAGCCCGATCAGTCGGGCTGTGCGTTGATAGATCACCATGTCAGTCAGTCACCTTTGAGTTTTATATAATATATATATAGATATATATGTCCATTGAATTATTTTTCTTTAAATATCATTTATTCATTCAGTGTGTAATAAATGTTTTCATACAAAATAATTATTTTGTTTTTTATTCAAATCTACAACTTTTTTGCTAGCCCTACAGACATAAGCCCAAAAGTCATAAAAAAATAATTACTTGGGAGCAATCGCCAGATGAAAAAATGTTAAAAATTCATAATATCTGGTCATTGGGCCCACTGGGCCCAAAAACCTTGGGACGAAACACCAGAGTACTCTGGCAGTTCAAGTGTTTCGTATCAGAAATTTCGGACAATGTGCGGCCGGGCTTAAAAGGCTAAAGCCGTATTTTCACTAGGGGACATTTGTCTCGCGACCTAGTCGCGCGACACGAAATGTACGTGTCCCGCGATATGTCGCCCGACGTCGCAGCGAGCGAACATTTACATTTTACGGGTTGTGGGACTTGTCGCTGGCGACATACTGTTCACCACAGACTAGTGTGAACAAGTCATATGTCGAGGGACAAAGTTGCAGGGGACAAACTGCGTGTTGCAGGGACAAATTACGTAAATATCGGACGACTTGTCTCCGCGACATGTCCCCTAGTGAAAACACGGCTTTAATGTTCCCCGCAACCTCGATGGGCCAGAAATTAGTGATTATTAGTGAACGCAGGAAACGTAGGTAGGTACTTTAAAAGTACAAGATACATTTTTGGTGCAGCGCGAGCATTTTAAGCTTTTAAGAGGTATTACAGGCAGGTACACACATTTTAAATAATATAAGTGAGTACGAATATAAAAGTAAAACTTTATTATAATATTTGTTACTCGTATTTTACATACCTACACAGCTGTAAAGGTTTAATTTGATTAATAAGATTAAAGATTAAGATAGTCCGCGTTTACCCTAAGTTTTTACTTCCAGCATGAACCACGAATAAGAATTTTATCTCCGACTTCGATATTATCTCTACATTTACAACGTCAAAGTGAAAAATACGTGATTATCTTGAAGAATAAAATGCACAGTCGACACTTACTGTAGAATCACAGATGACAGAATAATTACTATACGTAAGTAGAGTATCTAGATAGAAGTAGATATTTGTATAACCAAGCCTCTATGAACCAAGTAATAACCTAATGATGCTGATGATGATAATATGATGATGGTGACATATTCTGGTTGAAATAGACAACAAGTGATTTTTCAAGTGTTTTTGCTCTGGCAATGGCTGCATCGTGACTCAGTGTTTGTAATCTCGACCTTGTGCTGTGAATAGCGAGGAAGACACAATATCATCACCATCACCACGATCACGGATACAGTGATTGATGGCGGAGCCTATGGAACGCCTCCGTGGCTTAGTGGTTTACAGTCAACGAGCCCACTCTCAACTCGGAGGTTGCGGGTTCGATTTAAGTGTCGATGACATAAAAAAGAACCCAGTTTTGGTTAGGACAATACATGCATAATCGTCTGCTAGGAATGATGATCTATGTAAAAAGTTCCTGTGCCTGAGCTCGCCAGTCATGACTCGTGTCTGTTCGTCTCATTGGGTAGGAGAGTAAAAGAAGAGTGCTCTTATGTACTGCTCACAAGCTGGGACACTATCAAAATGCATATACTACTCGTGTAGCTCATGGTTTCAATAAATTAGAAAACCGACGACCATTAAAGAAACTGTTGTGGATGGCATTATACAACTATGGATAAAGTTGTATAATATGATAATTCAATAGCAAAGGACGAATAATTTTGTGAAAGAAACAATACACGTAGCAATGCAAAATTCCTTATCGCACATTTCAACTTAGTTATTTCGGTACGCACGTTTTCTTTTGCACTGACCATCTAGAATATAACACTAAAGTATCAGTAGTCAGGACACAGACGCATTACGATGCGGATCGTGTCACGTCGTGTCACGCTGACGACGTGACGGCGTGACGAGCAGCCGGCACGCGCCGACTCTATCTTGATACTTCACACTTGATACGACATTGTAATAGCCGACATAATATGCTCAGTTTCTTAGGTTTTTCTTGATTATTCGCTAGTGCTTTTGAGTTTTGACTGGCTAACATCAAAACTCATCAACAATATTATTGAAAAGATAATCACATGTCTAACTACTTCAGAAACCGAATAACGGAAGCTCAAATAGGTATAATACTTGGTTTGAGACACTTCTCAAACATCCAAGAAAGCTCTACTTATTAATATTCTACTGGCTAAAGTAGCTTTAAAAAGGTTGAAAAGTGCTTCACAAGTTGCAAGATCATTCGAGTATGCTGCATTTTACATGTTGGTCATCTGTGTCGAATTATTAAGGACCCTTCTAAAAGTGCCAAATCAGCTACTTAATTTAAAAGTATTTTCCCTATAACACGCACCAATTAACTAGGCACCTCGTTCTAAGAAAACTCTATGGAAGCATATGTTTTTAATTTTTACGTACTTTCAATTCAGCTTGACCCCCAAAATGTTGTGAGAATATATCGCGTGTCACGGTCGTTCAGCGTGAAAGGGAAATGCTGAATGTCGGCTAACTGGCTATAACCACTATAACCACTGCCACTACACTCTCACTAGTCACTAATTATCCAAAATAATGCATTCGTTACGCCACGCGGTTTACAGTTTGCGCTATTTTTGTGGCTGTGACGTCATAATGGCCGTCACACACGCGCAATATGCTGCTTCGTTTCCATGAATGTGTGTACAGTGCAGGGGAATAAAATTTTCTTGAATGAAAACTATCCAACCACTAAAGGTTTTTTCAGTTACAGTCGTCGATGGGCTTTCCGCTCATATCTTTTTTGTCTTGTGTCGAAATTTATTATGATTTTTTGCAGCACTTTAGAGTAGTAATTATTGTCCATCATTCTTTTGGCTCACCTGTATTTTACAAGGCTGCCCTAATCCCATTGAAGCTATAATAGATGACTTATGATTTATGAAGCTTGTGGTGTGGATGACTAACTCCAATAGAAATCACGTTGAGGTTTGTTTACCAATCGGCAGGTACATCACGTCCGCGACTTTCTTATAGCTTTGCAATGGACATTCTTATACAATGTTATGTAACACTAACAATGAACACTTAAAATATGGTGCTGGAGTAACAGATACCTCAGTTTGTGGTTACATGCTGTCTTTGTCCGGAGCGGAGACAACTTTAAGACAAGTTGACCGTCAATCTGAGGAACATTCGTATGCAAACGCCTATGGAGAAATATACGTGGAGGCCGCAAAGAAAGATCTTCCGATCGAGTGAGGTGTTAAGCTCGGTCAGGCCGCGGATAGTACTTAATTGATTTCAGTTAAGTACTATCCGAACAGGATTGTGGCGCTAATTGATGGATACCGCTATTATCTAAGTTATTTGATCAGGACATTTAAGTAAATAACGTAGACTCGTCATTTATCCTGTTATTCCGGGCCTACGTCTAGGACATGCTACGTCTACGCCTACACCTTTATGTAGGCGTAGACGTACCATGTCATACAGCTTCTAATAGCGCAACTGTATTCTTAATCATATATCTACAAAGGCATGCTATTGTAGGAAGAACTAACTTTACCGAAATACATTAAGTACATGGTAACTGTTAAGTTGAGTCACAGGCACAATAATGAGACTACAATCAGTATGTCCCCAGGCGGCTGGCGGTTGGCGGCCGCGGGCGCGAGTGAAAACCGCGGGGAAAGCGCTTACGTGAGCCTCGTGCTAATCACTCACCACAATAGACGAAGACAAGAGTTATGTTGGCGTTGATAAAGCTCGAGATAGGACCAAGGCGCAACACTGCGTTGCGGCGTCTTTGTCTTTGCAGAGCAATGTAGAATCTTGAGAATCTACATAATGCTCCACAAGGGTTGTTTTTGCGAAAAGACGCCGCTACGCAGTTTTGTGGCCTGCCGCCTGGCCCATACCCAGTCCCGGGTTTATATCATTTTTATGAGTGTAGCCTGTGGGCCACTTTATTTCCGCCACCCTATGTAACTACAAAATCTGCCCCTCCTAAGACGCTGCCACCCCTACGCCGCGGCGTATACGACCTAACTATTTGTAAATCCGGAGCGGCCCAGACCGTGATCTCTAAAGCAGCCATCCCCAATCCCGCGGCCCGCCGGGACTTTATCAGTGGCCCGCATGATGTTAAACCATTTTGAAATTCACGCCCACCGGCAAAGTAATGTAAAGTCGTCGTGAAAGTCGAGAAATTTTTTCCTCTTTTAATAGTTAATTCGCAAGAACGTAATTTTTTTTTACCCAAAAATATTACTTTGATCTATCCTACAACTTAATTGAATCTACCGATGCGAGGATATAACTAGGTATTTGTAACAAGGTCGACATAGTATCTGGAAATAGGATTGCATATTATCTAGATTCCAGATTGTATATAAAGGTGTTAGATTTTCGTAACTTTTGGCTGTTTTGTCGACAGATTAACAAAATTTAAGTACTAATCGTGTTAATGTGATATACTTTCGTAACAAACAATTTAAAAACTAATTAGAACATATATGCGCAATGCCTGTGCAATTACCTGAGTTTAATAATTAATTAAATGAAACAATAAAAATAATTTGTTAATATCTACAATATTATGAAGGTTACAGTTATAGTACATAAGGTTCACTACACTAAAATTTACTTGCTAAGTGAGGTCGAAATGGATCCTTAGAGACAATGGTGCAAATTCGGTCAAGTCACAAACGTATAATATTATGAAGTTTTGCAACTTGTCTCGTGGACCATAGAGTCTCTACATTTTAAAGGGTAAAGGTAGATTTTGGGCTGCCTAATTTTATTCCACACCTATTACCTATATACATAATATACATAAAAAAGGTTTGGAAGCTAAGATGTAGAAATCAATAATTAAACTCGTTCTGCTGAGGCAAGAAACAAAAGTAATTAGTGTTCTAGTATTCATGGTCTGCTCTATGTAGTGCACAACTAATAGCCTAGTGCCTAGCCTATGTAGGCCTCACGGCGATGATGCTAGTGTTCGGCGAATAATTGAAAGTAAAAGTAAAGTCATAAGTCATAACACACTCGCCGATTACGAAATCATGGAAAACGGCGGAGGTACGTTTTGTGTTGTTTGCCGCAGCCCGCTACTGCCGACAACAATAACAAAAGCCATAATACAATAAAACGTAATAAAATGTTTTGGTCGTTACTGATTACATTATATTGATCAAAGGTATTTTGTGATGGGGGTTCGTGATGGGTGGTCCATCTTCTATTGTTAAAACTATAATCTTTGACTATAGTCTGCTATACTAATGTATAGACTATAGGCTATCCGCTATAGCCTTATATATGGTTTTGAAGGTAGGTAGCAGTATATTAGATTTAACAGGACGCCTTATTTTAGGTAGCTAACCTCTCTTAGTTCTTAAATGCCAACTAATACCTGAACAGGCTACATACTTATTAGTTATTACAATAATTATTATGATGAATATGATTAAAACGCTAAGTAGATTTTACTTTTAAGTTACAATATAAAATAATTATGTATGTTGAAGAGTTACAACTTTACAAGCAAATATTCGGAAGCAAAACTATTGCAAATGAGATTTCAGTCCATTGATCACTCTAATGAACAAACTAGCCAGTTGCAATCGCAATTTGTTGCAATTTATTTGCACAGATGCAACATTACAACATGGCACTTGTGAAAAAACTGCAATAGCCGGCAATCAGCGCAGTAATAGACATATTCGTCTCGGCAGGAGAAAAAACGTCGCGGATGCCCGAGAAATGTGAAATTATGTACTTTATTTCATCTTATGACACAATATTTCTTGACATGGTTCCAAGATTTTTTAAGCGCATTGCATATCAATTGGAGACCAGGGCGAGCTAAGCGAGCCCTAGTAAATCTCACAACCAAAGCACTTGTATGGTACACTTTACGGAAAAACTATCAATTTTTATTTATATGTAGATATGTGTTATCATCGGTCAGTCAAGGTTTGGTTACTATTAAAATATAAAAAAAACTGCCTTAAAGATTATTACCACACAGAAAAACGACGCGAGCGCGACATAAAGCTCGGCTTTTAACTAGTTTATGTATACTGTATTCTTTTGAATGTTCCAATACCTAAAAATGTTGTGAACCAAAACCTTGATTAATATTTTCTAGTACTCAGGATCACGTTAATAGTGTCATGTGAACACTTGAACAGCTCTGCCTTCTGCTTAGAGAATCATAATGGCATAAGGCCGTCCCCCGAGTAAACGACCGTTTTACTTGACCATACATTTGACGCGTTGCCGAGATCGCACAAAAATCCTATTTTTTTTTACTTATATTAGTTCAAAATTGATCTAAAAAAATTAAAACGGGGAATATGTAGTTAATGAATTGTCTATCTATTGTCGTGTGTTTCAAATAAACGTAATTTGTAAATACTGGGAGATGCTGAAAGTATGCTTCAATTTCAATAAATTGTTAATTGGTATTACTTTGGAAGCTAATATCATGAGTATAATAAACAAAAATAGAAAATTTAAAACGGGGAAAGGAATGTTGATATACTGAAGATTATTGCTGTATTTTTATTATAACTTTGTAGCTTTCAAATTATGAGTTTATAAGGCTCTGAATATGGTAATTTACGGCATATCCGTAGGGGAAGGCCCTTAAGACCGGGCTGCCAAAAATATCAAAACACGCTAGCCCCGCCTACACACCCCGCTATCCTCCAACCGTGATATAATAATCCCATGAATCATGCCCGCATGAATTGTACTTTGACCCGCAGCTAGTAGTGAACAGTATCGCGTAACAAGGGTTCCCGCATTATAGCACGAAAGTAAAGGTCGTAAGTCCCAAAACAGTTTTTTAATGATTACTTACTTAAAAACTAAATACAATACTAATATTTTCTTTAGCTATGATTTTACAAAGTGTATGATTCTAGTAGTGCAAGTTATTTAATGATAATAACAGAATAAGTGTAACAGATATTTGTTGAAAAGGCCAGAAATATTCATAATTTCGAAAAATAAAACTATCGAGTCAAAATAAGTGAATCGTGTTTTCCGTTAGGCTTGTATCAGATAAATAAATCTCAATTTCATTTAAGTCAATCGTCTTCCGGGATCGTAATACTTATTAGAAAACACAGCAAAATTTGACAGCTCGCTCTTAAGCTAGTGTAAAGTTCGTACTGCCACTATTTGGTTGTGTAGCAAAACATTTTAACAATGAAAATTATTATAGTATAAATTAAAATACATTGCTTATTGAATAACATTAGCCATAATTAAGTTTTGTTATAACTTTATAACGTTGTAATAAAATGTTAAATGACTCGTTATTTAGGTGTTATGGTTAAGAGTAAATGTAATATCCGTATTTAACGAGAATTATATATAAAATACATGGTTTTGTTGGTATGTGTGTCTCGAGTTTTTACTTTTATGCCTTTACACACATTGGGTAACCGGAACTAATTGTATTGAGAAATATACTTTTACTATTTCTGTTCTAAACATACCTGTAATGTTTTTATTCGTTACAACCTACATAATTTTGTTATTAATTGCACCAGCCTTAGATAGACTTCAATAACTTGTTTCAGCTTATTTAAAATGAGTTTATTTACAAGAAATCCGCTAGATAAGAGCCGGATAAAAATATGCTTTATTTCAGTGTTTCTGATAATGTTATTAGGTTCTACCGCAATGATTTTAATAAAGCCTTAAAACTCTATTCCTAGCTCTACTCTCCATCTTTTGATGAAATTGCTCAGAAAACAGGCACACGGATCGCCTGAATTCCTGATTAGTGACTTTATAATAATTCCTGCAAACCTTCAAGAAGATAGCGTATTCCCTCTTAAAAGGCCGGCAATGCACCTGCAGCTCCAATGTTGCGAGTGTCCATGGGCGATGGTAGTTGCTTTCCATCAGGTAACCCGTTTGCTCGTTTGCCCCCTTATTTAATAAAAAAAATCACAACCCCGTACACAGAAATTAGAATTCAATTACCGCCACGGCCCTTCCCGATCCTGAATAATTACGCTATACGTAGGTACCCTGACAGCCAACGCTGCGGTCTTCGGCTGGACTAAGTCCGCGTCGCTTGGTCGGTTTGTAGGACTCCCACTCATGTCCAGATCATTAAGTTATTTGAGATTTAATCGAAGTGATTGTTAGTTCGGAACCATTTATTAGCTGTCGCAGGCCAATTCCCAGGAGCCACATTCCTCGTCGTTGCAAAACGTTACCCAAACTACTGCAATATTGATACTACATTCAAAATTAATGCGATCTCGCATTTCGACAACAAATTATAGTATCGATATTGAAAATGGCGGCGTAATTAAATCGATATTGGCCAACTATTACGTGTCGATGCAAATTGAAAATCGATATTCGTATCGTAATAAGGTTTTTTTGTGTCATTCGATCCAATGGAGCATTGTAATTAGATTTTTTAGGTATAATTGTCTAGTCTAGTGTAGTCTGTAGCCCGCGGCATGACTGTGTTTGAGCTCGCCGCTCGGTAATCGAATATATCTATCACGCTGAAACCGTTTGTTTTCCAGGATGAAAAACATTCATTTAAAAGGTTGTGTAAAAAGGGGCAGATTTCATACTTTCATTTATTCACTTTGACTGTAAGTATACACGTTGAAATAAGAATTATTCATAGTCACTCAACTGAGAAAAGTGAAAATATATGAACATTCATTGTTTAGATAAAGTTATGCGCAAGTGGCTTTAAACACACACATAGTAGGCGCTTCTTCGTAGGCCGAGAGCCCGTGACCCCATGGATCATGACGCAACACCATCACTCATCGTTCTATCACAAGTCACAACCCACCACCTAACGTTGCTAAACAATTCACAATCGTTTTGTTAATCTGTTTAATATGCGTAATAACGTATATTTATGCCCATAAATAATTTTGAACATTGTAAGAGAGTAAGAACTAAGAATATACCAAATAGGCGTAGTTTGAAGAGAGTAGTGATGACGGAATAGCAATTATTGTTTTTGTGCTATATCTGCGCGATAGTGGTGATAGCATTGAAGACGAAGCTATATAACATAATATGCAATATGCATAGCGCTGAAAGTATGTCCAGCAATTGCGCTCTCATAAGTCATAGCACAAAGCTGTAATATTGGGGCTTGTCTGAAGTCGATTTTACTTATAGTAGGGGAGGTAGTGCTAGCGTTTGCTAAGTCATTTCATACCGACCAAATTTTTGTCCAGGGGTAGCTTAATATTTATCAATCAATATAATCAGCGTCAGTCGCCGCACCCGTGGTGGAATGTTAACTGAGATTATTTCAAAGTTGTAAAAAAAAAAAGTTGCGAAAAGTGATTTTATACCGAATGAAACTTTGATGGATGATTATTGAGGTCATGTTTAACCAAAAAATCACCGTCAGCCGTATTGCAGACGGGGGATTCAACGTCAGTCGCGTTACAGAACATGTAAAATTTTTTTGAATATAAAGTCATTTTATACCGTAGCAATTTTAAGTAATTAATTCGATAGTCAATATTTGTGAAGAAGAATTATATAGATTTTACTTTAAAAATCTGTTGTTATATACTAAAACTAAAATAACACCTACCGAACCTAAGCGTGTATAATCTAGATATGAACCTTTATTGGGTGCGAATTGGGATCTTTTTGATGTCAATTCAATACGATTCCCAACAACAACTTTGAGATGCTCTCAATTTTTATTCCACCCATTATGAAGTGGCTGACGATCAAAGCTGTTATGTATTAGTGGAATACTATTATTGTAACGATTTTCGCTCGGTATGAAATGACTTTTTAAACTGAGCGCGACTTCCCCTACTATTAGGTACCACGACGACATGGTAACTGTCTAATTTACATACATGTTAAATGATAATATCTGGTAACAGTATACAGTGACAGATATTTAGCCTTGTCTCAATTAAGCTTAACTAATTGTTTAACCGTTCGAATTGTCTTAAGTTTTATTTCCTTATATTGAGGAAGTAAAATATTGTCACACAAGAATACATCTTATATCTCGGAGATAGGATTTATTTATGGATATTTCTAACTTTAGATTTGAGTATCGGTTGTCAAATACTATTGTTTATAGTTGATCGGGCACATATTATTATGTTAAGATATTCAGTAATAAACGGTAAGATATACGAGGTTTACGGGCTATTTAAAATGATTTTATGTTTTATCACCTTGCGGCAAAATGATTGGATAATCCTCGGTGAGTTATGTCTGCAATTTGCTACAGTTAACCTCTCGAGTCTCGTGCGAACTTCACGACAGTAATCGCCTCGGAGGATTACGATCGTTAATATGTCGTCGGTGTAAAACTCTTCAGAGGTAAAATCTAAAAGTGTGCTGTATGCTGTGTGTGCTGAACCATGTCCCACTCGCGCGTGTAGGTATCGAACTGTAAGTACCCCTCTAGAGGGGCAGATCACTAGTACCACAGAATATATATTACTTGTACCAACTAGTACTCACAAGCGAGCGGTGACGCATATATCTACGTACTGATTTAACTGCTGTGACAGAATCGTTATTAATCAGATAAATATGAACAATTATTGAGAAAAGTTCAAAGAAATATTTCAATAAGGTAATTTAAGATATAAAAAAATTAAATAAAAAAATACACAAACATAGCAAACAAACCAATTTGTTACAAACAAATCACATACTACACAGAAATAAACACAACTATGTTTAAGTTGTGAAAAATCATAGCATGAGTCGTTATTTCTTTAAACGGGTTTAACAAGTGGGAATTCTGTTGGTACTACTAATATATATTCTGTGGCTGAACGAAACCTTCTTGGAATCCTTGGAAAGGACATAGGATAGTTTAGGTCCCGACTCCCGGATAATGTACTGTGTCGTTGCGATTAGCATAGTATAAGGGGAACGTTGCTGCGTACTAGAGACTCGCCCGCGCCCGCGCCAATCCGAAAAACAGTGTACTCGATGGGCTCTATAGTTCTGGAACGTTCCCTACAACTGCTGAGTGCTGACTGCCGCTTGCGTGAGGTTACGGAACAGTCTCAGAGATAAAACAACGATTTACGCATCAACAATGGGTGCACATGTTCACATTGCAAAACTGTACTTTGTCTCGATAAGAAACGCGATTGCTTCCGATATGAACCCTAATTAAGTACCGCTGCTGGATCATAGATGGCGTTACGTAACATTGTTTGCAAAAATATTGGTTTTTGTAATGTTAAGAAACGTCATGTGATTTAGTATCAATAGCATAAATAGGTGGTTTTAGTAATAGTTAGTTGTACGGAAACGGAAAAAAAGTAAAGAAATTATCAAACAGTTAAAAATGTAAAAAGGGGATTTCCGATACCGGGAATCGAACCCGAGCCTCCTGGGTGAGAGCCAGGTATCCTAGCCACTAGACCATATCGGACGTTGATGAGACATTCAAACATTGTTTATTTATTGACGTTTGATTATTTGTGGCAAAACGAATTCGCAACTGTTTCTCTTAAAATAAATTACACCCATCCAATTAATTAAACCACAAATCCTATAATATTACAAATTAATAATTATTTTTACATTTTGTGTTATGACATTCTAAATTACATTTTAATAATTACCAACATTTCTAACATTATTAATAATATATCATATTGACTTGCATCATTTCCAGTAGCGCCATTACTGCAATTGCAATATTTCCCATTCCCACACGATGGCGAGCAGTTCCCGCCGTTTTTCCAGCGACATTGTGCAAGCGGTCGGAATGATGGCCGCCTCAGATTCTGTTTCAGTTAGATAAGTGTTGAGCAAGTGCTGCAACACTTAATTGTTACCCTTATTATTGCAGTAAAGATGCGTAAAATGTAGAGCTAACTGTGTGAGACGCTTTTATTATTATGAAAATTGTACAGAGCAAATCTTCGGTCTTCCCCATCGGAAGCCATCCTATTGTTGGCACCTTAGATTTTTGTTTGCAAATACGAGAATTGCCAATTTCGTTCGCTTCGTTGTGTAGTAATGAACTCCTTAGTGCAGTTAATTGGGTGTTTTTCTCTAGATGTTTCTGGCGACTTCGTTTTGCGCGCGTCGTATGCACCCCGCAGGATGTCAGGAACTCTACATTTTGCATCTCCGCTACGGTAGTTTCGTAGCTACAATCAAACAAAACTTTTATTTTAATTGCTTAGCAATGATTAATAAGTATACCCGAAGGCGGTAACTTAAAAATGTCGCAATTATTTACTTAAGGCGATGTCAAAACAAATATTGCACAATACTAATAATTGTGCACACCTCCAGCCTCAGTACCTACTCAGTAGAAATACTCGACTATTGTTACGTAATCTGTGAGATAAACCAGTTTCTCGCATTATCCGCCATGGAAACGCCATGGAATTAATGGTTTTTACAACCGGGGTTCCGCTATAAGATAGTGTTTCTGAGAATTGATAAAAAGATGTTGATAGAATAGCGATAAGCAAAACTGTGTCGAGAAGAATAAACCGGTTTTAACTTTTAAGTTTTAACCTATCAAGCCCCATAAGAGCACCGGTGATCGCGAAACAATTGAATAACAATAGATTTCCAAGTCCACGGAAATGACGAACTGTTTTATCGCAATTTGCAGAAAATGTGCAGCTCCTGAGTACTCCAAAATTGTTTACAGTATATTTTTGTCGTATTAAATACCTATTACAATTACAACTAATAAAATACTCAATACAGTACAAAAAAATTACAACAAATAAAAAGTACCTACGAGCAGTACTTTGTTAACTTTGTACCACATTATTATAGAACGTCTATTACAGTAGGTAAGTACAAAATTTATTTGAAGTGGTAGAACGCGTCATTTCACTCATTTCAAGTAAGAAAATCTCTATTACACTCTATACCAATTTCCTTTTTTTTCAATTTACAAGCTTTTACAGTAGGTACAGTACATTCTACTTATGGCCACTTTCTCTGGGAATAATTATCACATTCGGCAATTTATGTAATCGAAGAGGAACAGGTTCCAATGGTGTCAGTGACTTACTTTCCATGAAATTATGATTCCGTAATTTTTGCACATAACATTACGAATTACGATGGAAGAGCCTAAAATAGCAAACAGTTTTAATAATGTAAGGATAAAATAAACTATATACTATAGTAGGTACAAAGTCTCTATACTATAATCAAAACAATGAGACACAGAATTTCATACGACGTTTTGTTGTATAAATTATTATAATAGAAAACAGCCAAACCAAAGATTCCAAACATTAGATATGCCCATTCAAAACAGGTTTTTGACAGTCTTTACTCTTGACTTGGTTTTAGGTGGTGTCCTCTAAAACCTAAGTCCCACGCTGACCTAGGCCGATCTAGCTCGGGTCATCATCCCTGTAATGTAATATTACGTATGCGTAACGTGCCGTAATAAACACGTAAACAACACCTGCTTAACTAAATTCCATCGTCCATCACACGATAATGATCCTTATATCGATGCAATAAGGTAGATTTACGAGTGTCTCCAGCTCGCTAAATCTCCCACTTATTATCAAGGGATAATATACTTTATGTTAGCGCAGAAAGGTGCATTTAGCGTTGTCGTCGGCCGTCACGGTGGTCGGCGACTCTCGCTCGCTTTCACTATAGCATTGATCTTTTATTGATATTAATGGTGTTTCAGATGAAATTAATTTTTCATACTTATCTACGGCTTACCCAATCATCGTGACAAGTTATTTATTGCGATCTGTGACTTATGAATCTTATGATTGATCAGTACCCTGCCTAACACAGAAATGATCTTACACCTTTATGAGGCTACTGAATATCATTAGGTATTATGTTACTGAAATATAAAGTAAATCAAAATCTGATAAGCAATGTAATTTTTAAGGCTCCGTACCCAAAGTTTAAAAACGGGAACCCATTAATAAGACTTCGATGTCTGTCTGTCCGTCTGTCTGTCAGCAGGCTGTAACTCAAGAACGGTAATAGCTACAGAGTTGAAATTTTCACAGATTGTGTATATCTGTTGCCGCTATAACAACAATATACTCAAAACAATAAAGGTGATTTTTTGGCCTTTTTTGCTCTATATCAACAATAGCATCAAATTTCTCTTCGTAGGTCTGCTGGAAGAAATCTGTTTTAGAGATAAGCAGTACCTGTTGTGTCGTCTTTCTTTTTTTGTATATTTTCATGTAAAACTGTATGTGCAACAAATTGTGCAACAAATTGTTAAATAAATAAAAAAAATAATAGCAACAGGTAGGTACTTGAATTTTTCACACAATCCTTAGTTTTATGTGTAATTTAATGTTTTATAATAATATTAATATAAAATAAAAAATTAAGAGGGGCTCCCATACAAAAAACACAAATTTTGACCTAATTCTGCTCTATAATGGTACGGAACCCTTCGTGGGCGAATCCGACTCGCACTTGGCCGATTATTATTTTGTCAATTGTTTAGAGCTTCGCGATCGAGCCGAGATCGACAACGGTTCGTTAGACAAACAAAGATTTACTTTCTAGCGGATCACTTTCTTTCCCTCTGTACTTACATCAATTACGTGTTGTCAGCAACAATTGCCAGTGAAGTAATTGAGATAGCCAGCAATTTTAGACAATCACTGTAATTTCAAGTGTTACTTAGCTTTATTTTGACAAAACACAAAACATATCTATCACGCCAATTTAATGTGATCATTGGTCGGCTTTCAAAAAAGGAGGTTCTACTCTTACTTTTTTATGGATAATTTTATATTTTACTGACTGTTTTTTTTTCTTTTCAGATCAATAAACAAGTGAAGAACCTGCAGTGACGTCAGAGTGTGTTTCTAAATATGAGGACGCAGTGACACAATGTTTTGACAGTGACATAACAAATCCAAGATGGCGCTCAAAGTGACCATAGTGTGTGTGCTGAGTGCGGTAGTGTGTGTGAGTGCCCACGTCGCGCTGACCTACCCCCCGGCCAGGAAGTATGACCTGGACTTCCTGGACAACATCAGAACGAAACCACCATGCGGGATGCCTAAAGGTATGTTATGTTATATATCATAATGTATATTTTACTTTAATTTGACGGCTATAACTATGTATAACATTTTGGAGTCAGTCTACTGGCTATTTTAAATTAGTTCTAATAAGTCTACGTCTATATTAGAAGATTAAGGGCCTGTTTCACCACTTCCTGATAAGTGCCGGATAAGCTATGATTCTCTATACTTCATCTATCAAGTTAAGTGGTGGATAGCTTATCCGGCACTTATCAGAAACCGGTGAAACAGGCCCTTAGAATTAAAACAAATCGTGTAAATAGTGCACAGTATGCGCGCGGCCTTTTGCTGGAACTCGACCATTTAGGTACTAAAGTAATATAAGGATTCCTTGAGTTTATTGTATAGGTTTTATAATAAATTAAAGAGTTCTAAAGGGTATACTAAAAACCGACTTAAAAACACTGCTGCATTTGTCATGTAAAAAAACGTATTGGGAGCAATATAATTTGTAACACAATTAATACTACGATCGTGGAAAAACCAGACACCATAGCTTATCTATTGTTTCGAATGGGGTAATACGTATGTAATGTGGGCTACGTGGCTTGGGGCTTGAGGCATTAAAGCTAAATTCAATGTCCAGCTAAATCAAAATATCATCCATACCGACCCGGCAAATAAAATGACACTTGCTAATACCAATAAGCCATACAACGCCATTAGGAAACTCCGGAGTAAAATACCTCCGAACACACTAATCACTTTACTATTATAATAATGTCAAAGTAATATGATATTTGCAGTGGATATGACGTCACCGGATGTTACGTCACACTGAGTCAGCCAGCTGTGGCCTGCAACAAGGTCACCAGTAGTTTCCGCTACAAATCGCCTGAACATAATAATTATTATCATTGAGATCTGCGCCTGCGCAATCGCAAAACGGCTGTAGCTCTTGTAAATTGCTCAACTAACGTTTTTGATGTACCGTTCACTAAAAAGAAACTGAGTGTATGGACTATTTAGGAGTTAGGACACAAAAGTTGGACAACAGAGTAAATTTTATATTTTATTAAAATAGATGTAGCCCGCAACTCTGTTGCGCCAAAATTCGTTTATCGTGCAGGGAACCGTACATTTTTCCGGGATAAAAAGTATTCTATGTCCTTTCCCGGGACTTAAACTATCTCCATACCAAATTTCAGCAAAATCGGTTCAGCGGTTTGAGCGTGAAGAGGTAACAGACAGACAGACAGACAGACGGACAGATACACTTTCGCATTTATAATATTAGTATAGTATGGAAGTATGGATAGTAATTATGGCCAATATGGCCCTTGTTTTTTGAGCGCGGCGCGTTGAAGTCTTCTGTTTAGGACTAGCATTGCGCTACGCCGCTACAGCCTACGTACCAGAGTACTCCTATCCTATGTAGCAGAGAGGGCGGCGCCGGCGCTCTTTCTTCCAAAAGGTAGCTTAGCAATTACTCTCAGGAATCAGTATCATTAATTGTAGGTAGACGATATTGATTTGTAGAGAGAAATAACAATAGTGTGCAAACCGTCCGCAGTGACGGCGGACGTGAATGGTTACTGCTAAGCGATTTTTTGTTAATAGTATACATATTTCTAAAGGCGTATATGTATTGAAAAATTTAAACTATCGAAAGCCCTGTGGAAGATGGTATAAAATATACATCCACTTAAGCCTACGCTACATTATTCAGAAGCGTCCATTCTAAAGTCTAAACTACTTACTCAAATCGCCACATTACCTAGCGCTAAATGAATGTGAATCGCTGCGGTGAGAGGTGACTCACAGAGACCTAGACCAAGGTCGTAGAACGTAAACACTAGACCGCCGACACCTGCCGAATAACGGCCCACGGGAAACTTGAATGTTGCCGAATATTTAAGGAATTTAGGTCGGCTATTTTTTGGATATAAAACTGTAGTTTGTTTTATTCGATTTTGGTCTGAGGTAGTTATAACGGCTTGTGACAGATTGATCGTTTATTTTATTGTAAAACTATGAGTATGCTGTATGCCGTATGTATTTAAAAGATATAAGGATTTATTATGACAGATAGCCCGTAGACACACTGATGTGCAGGATATAGACAGCGTAGCTTTGTCAGTAATGCTCCCACACATATAACTGCGAATTCGCATCGTGTCGCAAAAATTATCTGCGACAAAATTTATAATAAAAATGAAATTACGATGCGATGCAAATTCGCACTTTTGTCACGGGAGCCCTAAGTCTTGTTCTTACCCTTTTGCTACGAATAACAACATTTGGTTAGGACAATGCAGGCTGATCACCTGATTATGGGCATGTAAAAAGTCGGTCCTGCGCCTGATCTCTCTCCGCCGGGTCTGCCGTCCCACTGGGTTACGAGAGTAAAGGAATAGAGAGTGCTCTTGTGTACTGCGCACACACTTGAGCACTATAAAATTACTCCTGCGTAGCTGGTCTGGTTTCAATGAAAACCGGCCACCGACACCGAAACCGGTGTGGGAGCTATTATAGTGTACCACCAAACCTCAAGTTAAATCCAATAAAGTTTACCCAACAGTTACATAATCATCATCACGCCGAGTGCCGAGTGCCGACGTTTCATAAACGACCATTGACTCGCGAAGTTTGCTCAACTCTGACCGCGCTCGCTCGTGGTCGTGGGGTCAATGCTTTCGATACAACTTGTACTACGGCTATTAGAATAAATTAGTGCTTCTCTGTTTTAATGTGTATTATTGAATCTCTAGAATACAATATTGTTTGGATTTGCATACGGTAGAGAGGCAATATTATGTTCACTCTATCAATAAGTATTTGTAGTTAAGTATTTGATAATTATTAGTTAAGTCATAGAGGTATAGTAGGCATTAAAATGTTTGCTTCTTACTTCTAAATCTAATCTAAACTTCGTTTTATTCTTAGTTTTCACTTTACAATTTTTTAATCTTAATAAAAATGTGAATAAATGCAAAGGAGATTAATTTAGTCGGTAATCTATACTAATATTATAAATGCGAAAGTATCTCTGTCTGTCTGTCTGTCTGTCTCGCTTTCACGCCAAAACTACTGAACCGATTGTAATGAAATTTTGTACACAGATAGTCTAAAGCCTGAGAAAGGACATAGGCTACTTTTTAACTGGACAAAGGGGTTGTAAGGGGGTGAAAATGCGTAAATTTGTTCAAATTAAGTTTCTTCCAAAAATTCATAATAGCGCCGTGCGTCTCCTACATCTCGCTATCGCTTGCTCATATATCTTTCTATAAGAGGTGGTACCATATTTAGTTGCGTTTTTCGATTCTTTCGATTGTTATACAGTATACACGTTGTTAAATAACTCACTTCTCAGTACTTTATCTATGTAGTGACGTAACCCTAAACCTATCAATGATAAATAGTTTATGGGTAAAGTAAAAGTTGTGTTATTGGGGGGCTAAATAAGCTTTAGGCATAAATAAAGTTTAATTTAAAAAAAATGAAATATTATATGCACACTGCACAGCTGTTTTTGGGTGTTTTGATTTAAGGGGTACCAGGGTTTTTTTTATAAAAGCTTTTGACACAAAATTTTGTTCACATCGCGCGCTA
The DNA here is from genome assembly GCA_963422495.1 of Polyommatus iphigenia. Lineage (NCBI taxonomy): Eukaryota > Metazoa > Arthropoda > Insecta > Lepidoptera > Lycaenidae > Polyommatus > Polyommatus iphigenia. Next base: position 1,034,132 of record OY730183.1, read on the forward strand.
TAAGCTGAATTCCACGCGGACGAAGTCGCGGGCAACAGCTAGTTTGATCTAAAACTTAAAATCAAACAGAACAGCATTATTAATTTGGTTTATACTTTATAGGATGACTATCCTCTTATTTCTGTACCGCAATTTCATCGACGTAATATAAGCAGTCGTGGCCGAGTGGTTAAGGCGTCTGACTCGAAATCAGATTCCCTCTGGGAGCGTAGGTTCGAATCCTACCGGCTGCGAAGCTTTTTGCTCTTTTATATTTTTAAATTTAATTATTTATCTATTTATTTAACTTATTGGTCTTGATTGTTTTATAAAAAAAATACTTAAGTATATTAAAAATTATGAAATTAGCTGTTGTAAGTGTATCAGTTAAACTTCACTTAGGTACCTACGAGTAGGTAGGTATCCTACGAGTTGCTCAACTTGTGTAAGTAGCGGAAGATTATGGTATTTTAATGTTATGTGAAAATCTAAGCAATGTCCGTTTATAATCTAAATATTCGTAGCCATATTACTTCTAACATCATACACATAACACAAAAATTTAAAGTAGAGTTATTATGGGATAGTAAAACTACATAGCTATAATCTCGTCTATATGGAGCTCTAAACAGCTTACTGTCACATAAACCAACTATTTTTTTTATTTTCTTATTTTTTAATTTTTATTTTATTAAGATAACAACAACCTTTAAACTAACTGTATAAATAAACATATTATAGTCAACTAGAAGGTCAATTAAAGTTACCTACATAAACACAGCTTAATTATTAAACTTAAGCTTAAACCGACTTAATTATAAAATCTAAATATTAGCACATATAATTTCAAAACATCTACATAACTATTACATAAATTTAACTAATACAATGCACTTAAACAAAAAAATAATACAAGAGAGGGTAGAGAAAAAAAAAATAACTTAGGTTGCCTCATTACCATTTCATGAAATGTTGCGTTGAGGTAAGATATGGTTTACTCACACTACAATACATACTTATTATGTTATAGATAATAATATAGAAAATATTACAACCAACAATAACTTTGTCTCAATTTACAATAATTATTAGTATAAGTATATTAAGTATATAATTTTCAAGCAGCATACAATAGATATTGCACATGCAAAGTCATAAAATGTTACACAAAAATAAATTGAGATGAATTATTAAGCGCTACTCTCACCAGATAAAATGCCTTTTATTTTATTCATAAAAGATTTCTTATTTCCAATAAAGATGTCAACTTCGGAAAAGTATTTATTGTAATTTTTTGCAACTCTTGTAAGTACAGAATTTTGGCCATAAGATGTACGATGCGAAGGCACAGCAAGCATAGGGGTGTTTCTCGTGCGATAAATTGGTGTGTTAAATGTTATTTGTGTCAGCAATTCTGGGCAGTTGATACGCCCTTGTAGTATATCAAAGAGTAGGCTCATATTCATTAGAGAACGTCTATCCTCAAGAGATAGTAAGTCATAAGTCCGGCAGTTGTCCGTGTAGTTGATAACTTTATTTTTAATTCTGAAATTTACATATTTTACAAATTTCTTTTGGATTCTCTCGATCCTGTTGACGTGGACAGCATAATACGGTTGCCACACTTGACAAGCATACTCTAATATACTCCTGACATATGACATATATATGACATATATAACTATTTATGTTATTACTATGGGTATTTCGGCTTTTCATATTATGTGACTACAAAATTAGTTGCTTTTAAAAGTTGTTTCCATAAAAATTAAAAACATGATAATATTACCTAATATGTTTAATTTATCTATCTTCATAGTACGGTCGAGTCTACAAAATTCATAGAACTACTATTTGTGCAGACATAGTCTTATCGTAGTTACTTTTAAACAGTAATTATGAATTAACAATATAATAAGCACAACTTGTGGGCAGGGCCCCCGTAAGGGCTACTGGTGTCTGGCGCCTGTTTGCAAAAAAAGGATTTTGGCGCCCCTTTAGGCAAATTTTTTGGTTCCTTGGTTTTGGCGCCCCTAAAGATGGCGATTTGGCGCCCCTAGAGGATGGCGCCCGTGTGCATTGCACACATTGCACATATGGTAGCGGGGCCCTGCTTGTGGGTTCAAATAGATATTATAATAATGAAAACAGTGCGAAGTTATTTTCTTCAAAACTATGCGCGCGCACTAGGTGTACTTCAAATAGATTTTCTAAGCTGTTACGTCACATGACCGTGTGGCCTAATGGATAAGGCGTCGGACTTCGGATCCGAAGATTGCAGGTTCGAGTCCTGTCACGGTCGTTTGATGCAATTTTGTTAACTCGTATATTATCTATGCTCGTAATTTTGGTTATAGACTAGCCGGCTAGCGCAATGTTAGACTTTCTCTTATAATTAACTAGCGACCCGCTCCGGCGTCGCATGGGTATAAAATATATGTATACTATAGCCACTGAAAAAATGATTAAAATCGATAGCCTATGATCCTTCACGTGGTCTACTTCATAAAATTGCAAAATTGCTCCAGTAGTTCGCGAGATAAGCCCTTTCAAATAATTTCCCCCGTTTTTTCCACATTCTCCTATTAGTCTTAGCGTAAAATATACCCTATAGCCTTCCTCGATATAAATGGGCCATCTAACACTGAAAGAATCATCAAAATCCGTTGCGTAGTTTTATTAAAGGGAACAAAGGGACATGAGGGAAAATAATCGGCCAAGTGCGAGTCGGACTGGCGCACGAAGGGCTCCGTACCGTTATAGAGCAAAAATTGGCAAAAATTGTGTTTTTTGTATGGGAGCCCCCCTTAAATTTTTATTTTATTTAAATATTATTATGAATTATTAAAAAACACATATATTTAAGGCCTTTGTGAAAATTTCAAGTGCCTACCTGTTGCCATTATTGATATCGAGCAAAAAAGGCTAAAAAACATGTTTTTTGTATGGGAGCCCCCCTTAAATATTAATATTATTTTGTTTTTAGTATTTGTTGTTATAGCGGCAACAGATATACACAATCTGTGAAAATTTCAGAAGTCTAGCTATAGCGGTTCTTGAGGTACAGCCTGGCGACAGACAGACAGACAGACAGACAGACAGACAGACAGACAGACAGACAGACAGACAGACAGACAGACAGACAGACAGACAGACAGACAGACAGACAGACAGACAGACAGACAGACAGACAGACAGACAGACAGACAGACAGACAGACAGACAGACAGACAGACAGACAGACAGATAGACAGACAGACAGACGGACAGACGGACAGACGGACAGACAACGAAGTCCTAGTAATAGGGTTACATTTTTACCCGACTGCCGGGAGGGTTATGTGTTTAGCGCGAATCTTGTATGTTTGTAATATTCTTCCTTACCTTGTATCTTCAGAACCGCTGAACGGATTTTCACATTTGAAGTATCGTTAGATTTGTCTTAATGACCCAAGTGTTCTTAAATAGGTGACATTAAAAAAAAACCAAAATGGCAGATGTTTGACGCCATATTGTGAGGTAAAAAAAAAATAAAAATTCTACCAAGCATATCGAGTGGGGTATCAAAATAAAGGATTTTAAACACTGATTCTAAATATGTATATAGCTTGCAGTTTTAATATTAAATAGAACAATAAATCTACACTAATATTATAAAGAGGAAAGATTTGATTTTTTGTTTGCTTGGCTCCGAAACTACTGGACCGATTTGAAAAATTCTTTTACTATTGGAATTCTATATTATTTTTGCTGAACATATGCTGAATTTTATTTTGGAAAAAAATAGGGTACCGTAAGATATTTGGATTCTTCGGACGCAAGGTGTAAAAAATCAACCAGAAAAGTTACTTATTTTACGTACGCTGCCTAAACTATAAAAGATAGAACCATAAAATTCTAAGTAATTGTAGAACTTACAAATATCTACAAAAAAGTCCGCGACACACTATACTTAGCTATGTCGAGTGAGGCACAATAACCATTTTTTTATTTAAAAATCTTGAAATTTTTTTTGACTACATTTAAACGCGTTTATTTTACTCTTTATTTTAATCCTTATCAAAACAAATTATTCCATTACTAAGTACAGTTTATGTAGATAATATTTGGTCTTTAAATGAATAAAATTGGACATTTGGTTTTGAAATTATGGCGAAATTAAAGTATTACGATAGTTGGCGTCACCAAGGCGGGTGCGCGTGCGGGAGGAAGACAATCTGTGCAGGGTGCAGCCTGCGTATAAAGACTGCGTCGTCGATGTAGTGTCGGAGTCTGTGAATTGACCTGGGAATCATTTTGCTGACCGAGTCTTTCCTGGGTATGCTTTTTGCAGAGGTCACCGACATCCACGCGGGCGGAGCCGCGGCCGACCGCTAGTAATGAAATAAGAAAAAACCAAAATCCGCCTGCATGGATAAATCCAATATTAATTAAATTTAACTGACATTACTGAAACAAGATGAAAATTCAATGACAAAGTATTAAAAAAAACAATGATTTGGTACTCAAAACTAGAAACATACATTGAAACAGTACCAAACCTATGTACCTATATAACGTATTGTAGGTACATTTTTCTAAGTGTACCTACGATATATGGTTATAATATCAGCACGATAGTTTTTCAATTTTTTATTAGATAGATTGTCGAAATGGTTAGATGACTACAACTAAAAAGTCGCAAATAAAACAAATTATTTAAAAATCAAAAAACCCGACTGCAAAAAATGTTAACTAAAAAGAACGAAACAAGACCTAATTCTGCCGGAGGCATCGAATCCATGTTTTAATTGATACGACTCTTGCTTACGAGTTTCATGCCAGGATAAATAGAAGGTTAGATAGAAAAATGTAGAAGAAGAAAGTGGATAATAAAATGCAGTCGGAGGCATAATATTTTATGATTTATGAATTAATGTATAACTTGGCGCGACATGCCTCCGACTGCATTATATTATCCACTTTCTTCTTCTACATTTTTCTATGTAACCTTCTATTCCCCTGGCATGAAACTCGTAAGCAAGAGTCGTATCAATTGAAACATGGATTCGATGCCTCCGGCAGAATTAGGTCTTGTTTCGTTCTTTTTAGTTAACATTTTTTGCAGTCGGGTTTTTTGATTTTTAAATAATTTATTTTATTACCCTTTGGGTACGGAACCCTAAAAAGCGACTTTGTTGTATAATAACACGTATAGATTTGTACCTACTGTCTAATAAGCAAATGCTAAACATTTAATTAATATTAATTATAATAATAGAACTATTATAATATATCAGATATATTATAAATGATAAAAATCCACTTGAAGTGTTTTTTTAAATTAAGTATAGAGTAACAGACTATCATTATTAGCACAATATTATTGTGATATTATAGTACAAAACTTTAATCTGTTAAGTGTTATCTTCTTTTGTTTCAGGGTCAATACGAACTTCGTTTTTGGCGGGATCAAAAATCACTGTTCATTGGCATTTAGCGTACGCACACAAAGTAAGTAATCCGGTAAATTCATTTCACTTGTAACAGCCCGGCTAGCTCAGTCGGTAGAGCATGAGACTCTTAATCTCAGGGTCGTGGGTTCGAGCCCCACGTTGGGCGAAACGCTTTTTTGTTATTTTTATTACTTTTTATTTGTCTAGGGTGGATTTAGCTTACGAATTCTGGATTACCTGGACAGACCACTCTTGGACCTCACGCCGCGAGCTGAGGGATCGGAATTCGTGCGAGACAACATTACGTAAGTTGTTTTTGTTGAGTCAACAATATTGTTTAATATTCATTAGCGGTTAGCTGCGGATATTAAAATATTATATGCTTTACTAGTAACTCGCAACCATCTTTAGTATTATTAAATATGTAATATCCTGTAAGACAATTTTGCACATTCTTTGCAGCTTCGCAATCTGACATTACCTCCTTTTTGGGAAGAGGCATATTATCCCAAAAGCAGAAGTTCTTTGCATGTTTACTTACTTCTTTTTATGTTTTTATACTTAATGAAAATAATTATTTTTATGAATTATGCATGGACTAATGATGTGATGATGAATTATATATTATGGACTTTATGGTGATGTATGATGTGGGTTTTTACTTTTTAGTTTTTTTTAATTCTAGTTGCCACCAGGTGCCGTTTTGTTGCCTCAAGTCAAGAGTCAAGGTCTATCGTCTCAAATAGGCATATTATCGTGACATGATAATAATATGACAACAGTTTGACACGATACACCCTAAGGCTACATAGCGGCATCTTGTGGCAAATCAAACACCCTTATTGCCAACCTCAACGTTGTGAACTAAACTAATTAGTATTTTCCGTCCAGCGCTCAGAGCTACGACGTCCGTCTGCCGTCGGACTTCACGTGCGAGAACTGCACGCTGCAGCTGCAGCGCGAGGCGGGGGAGTGGGGGCCCAAGTACCGCTTCTGGTCCTGCGCTGATATTGATGTCGTGCAACGTGAGTACCACCGCTGATGACAGCTCATCATCACTCATCACAATAATTATGTATTAGATTAGCTAAAGTGATGAACTATACCTAATGATGAGCTCCAATGACATTCTAATTGGAAATTAGAGCTGTAGTTCGCCACTATTAGAACCCGTAATGTTTGTCCAGAAGTTTGCTTATATTGTAGAAACTTCTTGGACTTTTTCCAGGACTGGAAAGATATTCAAAAATTTTCTTATTTTTTGAATTGTAGGTATCTAGTGGATTCAGAGTTAACAGACATACCTACATCACGCGATGTTTACATCTTGATAACATTAGTATGGTTATCAAACTAATTTGCAACACATTAATATTCCAGGCAGCGACTACCACGAGTCCTGTTCCGGACGGGGTTTCCACATCCTCGGTCGGTGCAAGTGTCACAAGCTGCACAGCGGGCCGCGCTGCCAGTTCGCCGACGAGTGTGCCGAGGACGCGGACTGCGGCCTGCGCGGGAAGTGCCTCGATATCAACGCCACGGAGTCACCCACCAGGATGTGCTACTGCCCGCACGGGTTCTACGGCAAGGGGTGTAATAAGAGTAAGTATAGCCCTTTGTTTTAGCTCCGTGTCGGCGGCGAGTGCTACGAAAGACCGTGACCTTGACCTGCTTCTCCAAAATTACTGTCGCTAACCTAACCTAACACGGTAATGTTATGTGCTCATATCTGAGGACGTAACATTAGCGTGTTATGTTACATGTGTAATATCAATAAGCGAAACATAAGGGCTAGAGGGGAATAGTTGAAAATACCCTTGCAGAGCAATAGCTTTGTCCACACTGTGCCTTTTTATGTTCGTCAAGGGCATGCGTTATAGCACAGTCAACAGCGAACGCGAGGCATTCAATTATTGAATGCGCCAAAACGAAAGTTGAATGAAAGAAGACGACGAAAATAGAAGACGAAAGCGCATAGTGTGGACATAGCTTCGGTTGGATTGCTCTTCAGGGTGTTATCAAGTTTGCGAATATTTATAATGTTACTTAGTAAACCTGTTTGAACGATGTGGGTGTAACGAATTTGTGAGTATTTTGGCATCACACACACACACACACTCCTAGATAAATAACTTATATTCATGACAATAAATTGCTATTTTCCAGAATCACCGTGGAAGGACAAGACAATCAACATGGCGCTATACAGCAAACGCTCACTGTCGGACAAGTTCACGCTGTACTGGCGCGTCGTGAAGGAGCTGGGCGAGGCCGAGTTCGTCATGGTGGTCAACGGCACGTCGTACGCCGGTGAGTGATGATGATGGCGCTGTGCGGCTAGCTAGAGTGACATCAGGAGCCTAATTCTCATACCTTGAATCTCAGTCTCTTCGATCGACTTTAAAACTGTCGAGACGAGCTCGATACGATACGACGAGATATATTTAAAATAAAAATATATGATAGACAGAAGTAATAAGAATTGGGTCTCACCAGGTCATTGTTTTATACGATTTACAGTTTTTAACCGTAATAACGAAGCTTTATTAAGATATACAAACCTTAGTAATTAAATAATTCAAAAGTAATACAACTGCAGTACCATATAATTGCTTTTTATTTTATTTCAGCTCTCGGTTGGAGACCAAAAGGTTTGAAGAAGGAATGCAAGAACTTCCCAGTAATAGGTGTACCCTTAACTCCCTGTAAGTAAATAAAATATGCCTTCATGTAAGATAATATATTATCATCCATAATATATATTTCATTCACTTTTAATATCACTTGATTAATAATATTTCAGCAACTACCCCAGCTCCAGAACCTCTACCGGAACCGGAACCAAAGGCGGAAACAACACAATCAGGAGAACCAAGAGCAGAACCGGAATCTGAGCCAGAACCAAAGACAAACTCAACGCAATCGAAGATTCATGACTTGCAAGTAGAAGAATCTAAATCGGAACCGGTCCCCGAACCCAAATCTGAACCAGAACCCACGCCTAAACCTAAGTCAGAACCGACTCCCGAACCGGAACCTTCCGCTGAACCAAAACCAGAACCAGAACCGACAGCGGAACCTAAACCGGAACCGGAACCCGAACCATCCTCTGAACCGACTACTGTAAATCCGAATTTTGAAAACGATAACAGAAATAAGAGGGTAGCGATGCACACACTCGACGGATTTGATTTCAAAAACCTTGGCGATGACGTCACAGTCAAAACGAGCGTTTCTTTCAAAGTTTCTAGTTCTAAAGGTAAACATCTTAAACTTTACAGTGGCTTTAACTTTATGCGCAAAATCATAGCTTAGATATATTGTATTTTATACATCATTTAAATATTACAGGTCGTAAAAAGCGAGCCGCTGATGACGCCCCAAGTGAGTATAAAGTTCTAGTTAATTCTAACTACTAGTAATTTCTTAACATAAACAACTAAGGTAACTCGTGTGCTAATACCACGGCATCGCGAGCACAATATTGACGTGCAAACTAATATGTAAAATACACAAATAATATCGCATGACGTTCTTTACAGATGTGGAAACATCAACGATAGACCTAGAATCCCCTCCCACTGACGTAGAAACTAAGTCTCAACCAAAGTCAAAGTTTACACCTAAGTCCCCAAAACCAAAGCCTAAATTTTCTAAGTATTTAAGTACTACATCCCAAAAACCTAATTTAGAATCTGAGCCTGTGACCGAATCGGTTCAACCACAACCGGAACCCGAACCGACTTCGGAACCGGAACCCGAACCCGAAGTGACCGCGGAACCCGAACCAAAATTAACTAAGTCGAATCTACAATCAGCTCCGAAACCCGAACCAGAACCCGAACCCACTTCTGAACCTAAATCAGAATCGGAACCATCATCAGAACCGACTTCCGAACCGGAACCATCCCCCGAACCAAAATCTGAACCAGAACCCTCCTCTGAGCCTGAGCCATCTCCGGAACCCAAATCAGAACCTGAGCCATCTCCTGAACCTAAACCAGAGCCCGAACTGTCTCCTGAACCAAAATCAGAACCCGAGCCTAAATCAGAACCTGAACCTCCCCCCGAACCAAAATCGGAACCCTCCCCTGAGCCTAAATCGGAACCAGAACCCGAGCCCGAACCCAAATCAGAACCGGAACCTTCTCCCGAACCCTCTCTCGATTCCACTTCAGAACCAGATAATCTGTCAGTAGAAGCCGACGACAATTTGCTTGTGAAGGGTCTGAGAGAAGACACAGGTAAGAGCACCGCTTTAGCTACACTTGTAACACCTGAAATAATTAGCGTTGAGATAAAATACTTAAATGATAATAATTTTTAATTATTATGGTATGGCCTACGAGTAAATTTGCAATTTAACTCAACGCTAAAATTAAAATTATTAAAATTCTGCCGCTTGAAGTAATATTGTAACTTGTAGTGGAGCTTTGCAATTATAAAAATAAAAATACGAAACTTTTATTAAATTTGTTACCTAGATATATATTATCTTTACTTACCTATTTCATCACTTGTCATATTTTACTTGTACATGATTTTTTTAAACGATTTTCTGTTACAATTCATATATTCATTTACTTATACTTAAGTATGTATAGTATCTAACTACAATATTTTGCTTTAGCGCTACTAACGCTCTTTGCTTGTGCTGGCTGTTTGATCATCCCCTTACCCTATCTCTCCTTTTACCTATAATCTCATTCTGTTTATTTATAATTTACTTTGGAGTTGGTTCCTCTGGAATCTGGATATTTTTTTCTCTTTGATTAATCTTTTACCCTTTTTCTCGTTTTATCTTATCTTTTTTGGAGTGGTTCATCTGGATGGTTTACTTATGTTTGGTTAATCTTTTCCCTTCTTTCTTGTCTTTATTACCTTACTACTTTCGGAGTGGTTTTCCTTGACGCGTTTTCTTTTCTTATGTTTTAACCTTTCTTCTCTTGTCTCTATTATCTTATGTTTCCTGAAATCAACTTCTATTTCATGAAGTGTGCTTTTCAGTTTCATAAGATATTTTCTGTTTACTTATATCTTATGGTCTCGGGTCTTGTAAATAATATTTATTTAATCTTTAAAACTTATCTAAGTTGGGACGAAATTAAACTAATAATTTCTAATGGTGTAAATAACTATTTATGGTTGGATTTTAATTAAGTATATAATTATTTTACTTCGTTATATATTTTAACGAACAGGATTGCAGCCAAACACACATTTAAGATTTTTGAGGATCTAGCTGGAGACACTCTTGATATATTATTTTTAGATATTATTTTTCTTGAACTGTGCGTATAAAGATGTCTTGTCACAGTTTGATGTACCATTGTTAATAATGATAATAATAATCAAAAATACACACATCTGAGTCTTTGAGACACGACATTCTTAAGACAGATTTTTTTTATACAAAATACACGAAGCACACACACGCAAACAAAAATATTTCGTTACGCAAAAGTCTGTTAAGACGAGGCTTTTTCGTTTTTGACTGTCGTGTTTCAAGGGAATCCTAATGCTGGCTTCTCACGGCGCGTAATATCACTAGCTGCGCCGGATCAGACGCGCCTGCTCGAGTCAGCCCGCGCCACCTTCACATGGCGCGTGGCTCGAGCTGGCGCGTGCTCATGGCTCGTGATATAACGCGCCGTGAGAAGCCAGCAAGAGTATGCGTTACTAACATACATCATCATCAGGCTACTTCCCGGCTCACGAGTACGCGCCGAAGCTGGACTTCAACCCCATGGACTGCACCGACATCGTGATCGGCACCGCGCGCGGCAACTACCACCGCGTGCTAGACTACTATACTAGAGACAGGTGAGACCAGAGTGAGACACTGTTCATTTGCGATGCCTTTAAGTGTCTAAACATAATAGTGCCGAAAATATGCGGCTGAAGCTCGGCATGATTACGTCAGCAATACGCTATACGCATACAATATAACGCGACGTAATTTCGGCATGGTGTGTTATCGGTAATTCAAAATGCATAGCAGGCGTAATCATGTCGAACTTCGGCTGCGTATTTTTGGCCTAGTGTGTTTAGAGATTTTAGACACTAAGAGGTTCAAAAAACAGGGTTTCTGAGGGGGTTGTGTTGAATGTTAGCTGTAACGTTTAAGATACCTCTTATCGCGCTTCCCTTGTTTGATGTATTGTTTGATTCCCTTGACAAATTTGAGTGTCCAGGTAACGTAAAACTTATAGTACCCGCAAGTTTTTCCAATTTTAAGTAATACATTACAATAATAAGAATGGTCTTATTATATTATTGTAATTTGTATATAATAATGTGAATACTTATTTCAACTTGACTATGTAATTTCAGGTCAACCCCGCGCGTGGACACGTTCTGGGGCGGGCGCGACGACGTGACGGCGGCGTCCGGCTTCGAGGAGAACGGCGTCACCACCATCATGTTCCGGAAGAAGATCAAGGTCCGCTTACACTAGACCAGGGCCCTGATTCACAGAGTGCAATTCGACTCGTATTCAGCTCCGCGCGACATCCAATAGACGCTCGCTGACCTAAGCATTGACCAATAGCAGAACGGTGAATTCTCCGAATCCGAGTCGAAAGAAAATTGTGAAAATTGTTGAATACATAAATCCTAGGTCTGAAGAGCTAAGAATACAAGTAATTTGGCCCCTCTCCACGTTGCGGTATGATAAATGGTTATACGAGTAATAACAGAGGCAGATTGTGATGCTGTCTATTGCAATGCATAACCGACGTTCAGGATGGGCAGTACTGCAGTAGACAAAATAACAAAACAACGTGGAAAGCCGCATTATATATGCGTATTCTATTGACCATTGTTTTACCTTAAAATTATTGTAAATCTTCCTAGACTCTAGAGCAGAGGTTCCCAAATTTATTTTGTCTACCGCCCACTTTAAGAACAAATTGTATTTTACCGCCCTCATTGTTTCAATTTAAAATGTATCCTGATGAAAAAAAGACGGGTTGCACTCCGGGAGTGCCGGCAGAAGTGAAAACTTGATTATTATTAACGTTGTGCATTATTTTTTTGAACCAATTTTTTATGAAAATCGATTTAAAAAAAAAAATGATTTTTTTTAATTAATCGAAACCCTTACAATCGATTAAATTTTTCACCCATTTTTTATGAAAATCGATTTTTAAAAAATCGTTTTTTTTATCGAAACCCTTACAGTTTTTTTAACCCATTTTTTATGAAAACCGATTTTTAAAAAATTGATTTTTTTAATTAATCGAAACCCTTACAATCAATTAAATTTTTAACCCATTTTTTATGAAAATCGATTTTTTAAATTAATCGAAACCCTTACAATCGATTAAAAAATATCGACAATCGAAAAAAAACAATCGATTGTTCGATTAATCGATTTCGATGTTACAACACTACTCTTCAACCGTCTTACGGTTTTTCGATCAGCACGAGAATCTGACGCGAGTTTCACAGTTTTTACCCATCCCACAAAAGTACTCAACGCCGCTAAAGAAGTTTTCACTTCAATAAATCACCCCCAATCCTTTACACAATGCCCCCATTTTTTTCTGGGTCCCACACCGCCCCCCTACAGACCTCCAGCGCCCATAAGGGGGCGTTATCGACCACTTTGGGAAAGGCTGTTCTAGAGCCATAGTATAAGCTGAAAGTGCCGTTAAATATAAATTTCTTATCAATATGATATTGTTCCTTTACTGCGAGTTTCTTACGCCGGTTCTTCTCGCCGGGTTAGTTCTCGAACCGGTGGTAACTGGTAGGTCATCATGTAGAGATTCTGAAAATATTTCATTCACTCAGAAATAAAACAATTTTTATTTTTACTTCTTAACTACATTGTGTTTCCAGGCGGTAGAACCAACGGACCACTCGCTAGTGGATGAGGACATGCACGTGATCTGGGCGGGCGGGCAGGCGCGCGGCTTCTACCACCCCGACGAGATCAAGTACCACGGCAGAGAGTCCAGGGGTTTGGCGCATATTAACTTTTTCGGTGAGTACCTAACCATAAAACCTTCCTAACATGACCTCTAGTCTACGAATAATAAAAACTACGTAACTCCCATATTATTTCAACCGTGTTGAAGTTGGTTCCTTTTCGTACACTAAAATATGACAATAGCTATGAAACACTATTACTATTCCTTAGTTTTTAATTTTTATTATTCGGAGCCTCTGAAATGAAGCACGCACAACTTGAAGTCTGAAGATTGTTTGACGAAGAGTTTTGCGTGGCTTGTACTGAGTAATCTTACATTTATTTTTTTTGACGTGACAACGTCTTAGGTATAATTCGATATGGGCTGCGCGCACGAAAAAACATGACGCAATATGCGGCGTTACCTCGCTCTGAGGCGTTCCATTTGAGTTGTTTAGCAGAAATGTACAGTCGGGGAAAATTGTGCTAAGCAGAAATATACAGTCGGGGAAATGAGTTGTTTAGCAGAAATGTACAGTCGGGGAAATGAGTTGTTTAGCAGAAATGTACAGTCGGGGAAATGAGTTGTTTAGCAGAAATGTACAGTCGGGGAAAATTGTGCTAAGCAGAAATGTACAGTCGGGGAAATGAGTTGTTTAGCAGAAATGTACAGTCGGGGAAAATTGTGCTAAGCAGAAATGTACAGTCGGGGAAATGAGTTGTTTAGCAGAAATGTACAGTCGCGGAAATTAGTTGTTTAGCAGAAATGTACAGTCGTGGAAAATTGTGCTAAGCAGAAATGTACAGTCGGGGAAATGAGTTGTTTAGCAGAAATGTACAGTCGGGGAAAATTATACTAAGCAGAAATGTACAGTCGGGGAAAATTATACTAAGCAGAAATGTACAGTCGGGGAAATGAGTTGTTTAGCAGAAATGTACAGTCGGGGAAATGAGTTGTTTAGCAGAAATGTACAGTCGGGGAAAATTGTGCTAAGCAGAAATGTACAATCGGGGAAATGAGTTGCTTAGCAGAAATGTACAGTCGGGGAAATGAGTTGTTTAGCAGAAATGTACAGTCGGGGAAAATTGTGCTAAGCAGAAATGTACAGTCGGGGAAATGAGTTTTGACGTGACAACGTCTTATAATTCGATGGAGCCGGCTGCACGCACGAAAAAACATGACTCATGCGGCGTTACCTCGCTCTGAGGCGTTCCATTTAAGGCTTGAAGTGCAAGCGAGAGCGCGGCACGAGCGACAAAGAGGCACGTTGTCACGTTCAAGTATCGTCAGTAAACCGACTTTACAGACAACCGTTTTTATTTTGCAAAATTTTGGCAAACTTCCTGTGCCGGTTCATCCTACCGGATTAGTCCCGAACTGCCGCCCCGGTATCCATCATGTACAGACGCAGAGTACCATAAAGCGCATAATCCTAAATCGCGCTATCGAAGTTTCTAAGAACAACGCAACACATAATAATTATTAACATCTGTGACAATTCAACAACGCAACAACGTTATACAACAGTTCAACAACATTATACAACAATTCCGAAAGTGTTAGTTTCTAATATAACTGGCAATTCAACAGCCCAACTAGGTACAATATTCAACAACTCCAACTAATTCTTCATTTAATTCCAACAGAGGAAGCCAAATCCCCGATAGCCGGTGACATCACTCCGCTAGGCGGCGACCGCTGCGGCGCGCAGTTCAAGTTACCCGCTAACTGTGACGTCACCAACAACACGTGCGACTACACCGCCAGCTGGGAGTACCTGGGACAGAGACGCGGGAAGGACGGTGTGAGGTTCACTATAACTACGAAACAGAGCAAGCACTGGACCGGCATCGGGTTTAGCAATGATCGGAAGATGGTTAGTATTGTTTTAGTTATAATTTCAGTTATTGTTGATTTACAAACAGCATATTATCATATGTGATGAATATCCAAATCCGAAAGTTTTGACTGCATAGAGAAGTATTGAGTAAGCAGCGACAAAACTTCCAGATACGAATTAACTTCATCATTATCAAAGTTACTTATTATTAAGCTAAATGTGAAACGGATGCAAAATGTAGTAGTGTAAAATATGTATCTTATCAACAATATAGCGTTATTATGTTGCTTTATTTACATTTATTGCTATTGTCTGAGTTACAAAAAAAAATGGTGTTTGCGAAAGTTTTGCCTATGTCCCACTTGAACTCTCTATAAATTGATTTTGGTGATTAGACGTATTCTTTAGTCAAGAGTCAAGACCTCGTAACATCTTATAAACCTTAGCTGACTATGAAAATTTGTCTTATCTCATCTCCTTTCTATTTCCAGTCTCAAACGGACGCGGTGATAGGCTGGCTGGACCCGAAGTCGGGTCGGCCTGTCCTGTTGGACACGTGGCTTAACGGGTACGCCATGCCGCGCCTCGACCCGCGCCAGGACCTCACTCAGATTAGCGGCTCCAGCGTCGACGGTGTCACCACACTGAGCTTCGTGAGGAAGAGGAACACTGGGGATCAGAAGGTAGTTCTGCTAAATCAATTTTATGGTTCAGACATACGACTTATTGCTGGTATTAATGTAAAGAAAAACAGGCAGAAATATGGCTACTGTGGCGTACCTCCTTTCATAACGTACGGTTTGAGCAGTATTATCAGAGATATTGATTTGTAGGCTAATAGCGGACGTACATAATTTGGTCGGGTTTTTTCACATCAATGTTAATTGGCAAAGCTTCATAATATATCCCAATCGAATTACGTATGTCATCTGTCTACGAATAAATTTCATTGATTGGTATATTAGCCGGCTGCAGCATAAAATAAGCCTCAAAAAATATATTATAGTTATTAGTTAGTGAGTGTGGCAAATCGCGCCACCCCGACAAGACCCATACTGCTGATTAGAGATTTCTAATTACCGGAGAGACGCGCTTTGCCACACTCACTATACTTACTTCTTTCTTCTTCAGTTATTCTTCCTTTTTCTTCTTTAAGGCGGGATTATAGGCCACTGACATTTTAGAATTTGAGACAAACTAGCTCAATAGATGGCGCTCGAAAGGTACATATTTATATATCAAGCCGTCGTCGATTTTAATATTTTCAGAAATAATGTGATCACGTGGTAAACTCAACATACAGAGTAATGATTAACAGAGAGGCCATGTTCACAACCTAATAAACGGAATATGTAATTAATTTTATATTATAATAAAATTCTGTATTATTTTAATATGCTTGTTCTGTACTCACGAATATGAAAAAAAAAGTATTTCCTCATAATATTACATGATATAATTGATTATACAATGTTTAACAAAATAAAGTATTACTCATATTAAGGGACACATACATGCCCCAAAGCATTAAACCAAAGTACATAGATTTAAAATTCTGTAAAGTAGATTCAAAAGTGCAATAATAATTCATCATCGTCAGATCGCTCACTGCTGGTAGATATGGAGGTTATTTTATGACCTCAATGAAAAGGGTTCAAATATTTTGTGTTGTTGGTGGTTATTTGCAATACCTTAATAAATAGGATGTAGACCCATGACGATCAGTTGTACCTGACGCTGCAGCATCACCTGGAATCTATATTTATATTAGTGACCGACCGAACTTTCGGTTTCGGTTTCGGCCAGTTTCGGACAAATAATCTAGTTTTGGCCTTAGTTTCGGTTTCGGCCGAATTACTAGGTATTTATTTTGTTTTTATTAGTACTTCGTTTTATTTTCATCAAATTGTCTAAGCTTATTCTTATCGAACATTAGAGGTATATTGTTGAATTTTATTACTAAATATTTATTTAATATTTTATGTACCTGTAGGTGAATTACGTGCTATGTTCATATTTTAGCAATGTTTCCTAAACAAACTATTGAGTAAATGCTATGAGAAATTGATTATATTGTGTGTGAAGTTTATTTAGTTAATAATTTTGAGATATAGCTTTGTTTCTTCACCAGACTTGCAATATAGAGCAAAGTCGACACAAAATCACTCTGACATTGGCAACTTGCTGAGGCCGCCATAATAAGAAGAAGAAGAAGAGATATAGCTTGCGAGATTTTTCAAGTCAATCATCTCGCCTCATTATTTTCCTTTTACCACGCGTTTAATTTATATTTAAAATAATTAACCTTTAACTATAGACGCGCAGTCTCACAAACCGTTCCTATCCTGCTAGAATCCCCCTGAAGAAAGAAGAAAATTCAGGTTTTCTTAAAAATTTCTATAAAAGCAAACTTTATGAGTTAAAATCATTGCTTCTCTAATTAATTAAGTGTAAGACATCCAAATCCAAACACAGAACTCAGGCACAAAAATCGTGTTGACTAGTGTTATCTTAGGTTTAGTGGCAAAACGTCTTCTGAACCAAAAATTGTGACGCCAACTGCAAGTTTACTTAGTGATTTTGTTTTGAACTTCGACCGCGGTCTATGAGACTGAATGTCCGTGTTTTCCATACAAAGAATATGACTGCAATTGATTGTGTTTTCAGTAGTAAATTCCTTGAAATAAATTCTGCCCATGTTTTTTAGGGAAATTATTCGTTCTAACACATTAAAAACTTGGAGTCGGATAAAAAAAAACGGAATATGATACTGAAAAGTTTCAAGGGAACATATTATTCGAGTCTAAGATTAATAATAAAAATTTTAAAGAAATGTTACAAAAAGTAAAAAATCCAATTTGACACCTTTTCTTATGTGTTAACAAATGTTACAGAATAGTAAATTTCAGTAAATCATCGCCATTTTAAATGTTTTATCAAGTTTCGGTTTCTGTTTCGGTTTCCGCTGAAAAATCAGTTTCGGTCGGACACTAATTTATATATAACAACCTCCACAAGTTCAAAAACGATAATTCTACTTGCAATAGAATAGGTAACGTTTTTGACCTGATGGACAAGTTTTTAATGAATAGTAGATTATATTCATTAAATCATTATAGGTATTATTTTCTTTGTCTTTTTTAGGAATCTGTTCCCAAAAGAGGCCCTTGGTCCGGGAAGTCTTAAGGGCCCCCGAGACGGTCAAACGGTTTGACTCAAACACGTAAATTTTGGTTTGACTCAAACCATTTTGATCGTTTACAAAGCTAGTTTGAACGGTTTGTCAAACATTTACGTGTTTGAAGCTCGTTTGATGAAATTTCATATTTTTGTTGTGTTTGACGCACCGTTTGATCGTGTTCTGATGCGTTTGAACAAACTTTGTACCATTCTTTTGAGTACATTATTTTTAACCGACTAAAAAAGAGGAGGTTATCAATTCGACGCGTATGTATGTAATATTTCCAGAACTGCCCAGTTTTCGTATATGTTAGTCTATATCAGCATCTGAACAAATGTGCAAAATTTCAAAAGTGTATGTATGTTTTTATGTTCACATGTCTCCGGAACTACAAGTCCGATTTAAATATTTTTTTGTTATACTATATACCTCTGTAAGTTTCATCAAAAAAGGTTTAGTAGTTTTTGAGATAGGGAATTTAATTCTCAATTTCGTACAATTTTGAAGTCAGTTTTATGTTTTAATAAATAATATTTATTCGTCACAAGACGTGTACTCCATAGCGCGTATTGAACCAAACTGCGCAGTATCGTTTGACAAACCGTTCAAACCGACATCAAACGGTTGCATCAAACACGTAAGGTTTGAATCAAACCGTTTGATCGTCTCGGGGGCCCTTTAGCTTCGCTGTCTATCCGTCTGTCTGTCTCCAGGCCGTATATCAAGTAACGCGGTAGCTAGAGAGCTGAAATTTTCTGAAATTATGTATTTTTGTTGTCACCATAACACCAAATAGAAACAAAATAAAATAAATATCTATGAGGGCTGAAATATTCAAAACAAAAACGCGATTTTTAGGCCTTTACAGCTCGACATCAATAATGGCACCGGTAAGTGTTTGAAATATTTAAGAATTCAGAATCATTATATTTTTAAACTTTAATAATAATCTATACTAATATTAGAATAGTCTGTCTGTCACCTTTTTCATCTTTAAACCACTGAACCATTTTTAATAAAATTTGGTGAAGAAAGGACCAAAAATATTTTTTATCCTGAAAAAAATTACGATTCCCAGGCGATGAACGATTTTTTGAAGAGTTTCCAACGAGATAGCGGCCATCAACTAGTTCATAACAAAATTTATAATAATAAATGATCGAAGTAGGATCTCATACAAAAACAATTTTTTTTGGCCTTTTTTAGCTCTATAGGTACCCTTACTACGGATAACGGAACCCTTCGCGCGCGAGTCCGACCCGCACTTGGCCAATTTTATTCCTTTATTTAATTAAAAGCATAAAAGTGGCTCAAATGTTAACAATAGTTTAGGCTAATTGTAAGCTATTAAAAAGCCAACATATAACGCTACCAACTATTTTACACTAACTGTCGCAATCACATTGATATTAATTAATGATGAAAACTTCAATGTCGGATGTTTGGCGCTATATAGCCGTAGGGTCTATCTTGTCAACTGTCGTGTCAAACAGCTTCCACATGTCACGATATAGCTGTCATAATAGACATAATAATAATATGACAGTTATATAGCAGACAGGCATGACTGACACGACATTTGACATTAAAGACCTTACGGCTATATAGCATCAAACATCCCTCATTTAATGAAGAATTTGAAAGAATTGCACCAGATTGTCGTGTGTAAAAAAATAATAATTGCATAAAATTACATAATTTCTTTGATCTCTACTTTTAAGTGTCGTCGTGGTTTTTATTCACAAAATATTATATTTTTGATAAAATCAAAATATAAGGTTTTAGGGTATTTACTTTCGATCAACATTATTTTTTGTGTAAAGAATGGATATAAAGTTCGATAAAATTATAGTTTATCATAATATCATATCATACTAAAATCATGGTGTCACTATGGATATTATTTTTAACGATTTCTTGTGCAGATTTACGATTTTGCTCCAGTGCTAAGATGTTATATCTTTCCATTGCTATGGATTGGACATGTTCAATAAAATTCTTGTCATACTTATTACCATTTTACAATGTTTTGACACATCCGTTAAAATGTCTGTCTCTTTGTTGAGGCACTCTGTACATTATTATATCCGACTTTGCTGTATTTGCATTTATGACTTTCAGACCTACCAAAAACGTATAAATGATCGTTTGGCGAATGTAAATTACCCAATATATATCAATAAGATACCTAATAAGGTAGTCTCTCACCAAATAATTAGGTTACAAAACAATATTGTAATATTTGTAAATCAAACATTGCCTATGTTCCGAAATAAAACTCAGTTTACTGACCAGTGATCAAGACGTCATCTTACGACGCTGTATTGTACTGGTATTCCACTAGTAAGACAAGTGTGACGTATTATAATCACATCAAAACAAACACAAAGTCGACAATGCACTGGCAAATATTTCGAAACGAATCAACGGTATGGGACTACGGCGATTCTAGGCCTAAGGAACTCTGGCCAGTATACTGGGATATATTTGTGAACATACTCATAGGTTTTCTATAATAGATAATCAGTCTCTGAAAGACAGATTTGACTGATGTCATTCAATTATTATCCATCAAAACGCCTGCGGAATTATTGAGGCAAATATTTAAAAGCAAATTGCTATTTCAAATCAACAAATCGTTCGAATTTGTGATCAGAACGATTTATCTTTATTACTGTTACTATTTATCAAAAACGAAGCTGACCCTAACCTTCAAAATCATAATTGAAACATTTTTGTGTAAAAATATTTTTTCCTACTTACATTTACTTTCACTGAATTCTAGACGAAATAAAAATTTGGAAGTATCATTCTTTGTTACTCTTTTTTTAATGGTAAATGGATTTAAATCAAAATTCTAAGCTGACTGGAACCTTGGCAAGGAACGTAACAAACCTACAATAAATGTTTAAATGCTTATAATTACTTCTGGTCAAAGTTCTAGTGAAAATAAAAACATGAAATTTCACTAATCCTTGTTGTATTCGGCCTTAAGTAAATAACGTATTATCTCAGGACTTGGCGTTCACGGACAGCGGCTGCCTGTACATGATGTTCGTGAGTCACGGGGGCGGGTTCGACCCCGTCAACAAGAAGACCAGCAAGCACCTCCACACGCCGCACGTCACAGAGGACAGGATATGCATCAAGCCGTGCGGACCCGGTGAGTGTTTATTGTTTATCAGCCAAAATGTCTCCTCACCAATGAAAATATTTACTCAGCCTGTTATCGTGGTATTACTATTAAAAGCTCGCTGTCGACTTTTCCAATGTGCCAAACAAAGACAAGCAATCCTTGTAATATATATTTATTTCACTATATATTATATATTTGAAGTAAGGGGAAAGACAAACACGTTTAATTAGAGCAGATAAATAACAATTATTTTTATAAAAAAATGTTTGAACGTTGAGTCAACGTACCGGTTGGACAACTATCCTGCCAAACTCGCACGGACCCTTTTTCCCTTTTCTTAACCAAAACTATAAAAAATAATTGTTGTAACAAAGAAAACTTGGTTATTCGTATACAACATAAGCTCTATTATAACTTCTTCTACTCCTCAGAACCAGCCGAAGACGAAGTAACAACCGAGCCGCCAGTCCCGGGCGGTCGCACCTACTCCATGCTGGTGCGTGTGGAGGGGCTGGCGGAGAGCTTCCGTCCCCCCGCACCCGACACAGCTGACTTCACCACCCTGGCCGCAAGACTCGCGGGGGGGTTGGAGGGGGAGTTGAAGGGGGTGCCTGGATTCCGGGGGATCACTGTAAACGGGTTCAGTCAGTGAGTACCCTAGTATTTTAACGATGTTAGTGGCGGCTGAAAAGGAAGATCTTCCGACCGAGCGAGATAGCATGCTCGGCCAGGCCGAAGCCCACTGACGTAATTACAGACGTTGTATAATATATCTTGCCGTTCTCCTAAACTTCGATAGCGCGATACAGGATTGTGAGGCTAAATACAGGATTGTGAGGCTAATTGTGGGTACCGCCACAGTAGTATTACTGGAGAGTTGAGGAGGAGTAGGAGGTTTTTCTGCAGCAACCGCTTTTTACTACTTTCGTTTCACAACAACCGCTACCCAGGCTAATTAGCTAACTTCCGACAACGTAGAATAAGAGCGATGAGATAACATGTCCGTTGGATCGTTGAGGATTGAACCAGCCTATTTATCTGCGACAAAATTCATAATAAAAATAACCTTACGATGCGATGTAATACGAATTTACAGTTTTGTGTGGGAGCTCTAAATTCGTGAGTCATAGATTTATTTTTTTATTACAGGAATGAAACGAAGGCAATAATAGCTGATGTGACGCTCAAGTCGATAGAGATGCCGGACGAGAGCGGGCGCGCGCTGGACGACAAGTCGGACAACGGCACCGACGCGTCGGACGACCAGTCAGACGACAAGACGGACGCCGACCTCGGCAAGTGGGAGCGCGCGGTGCGGTCCGTGCTGGCGCGCGGCTCCGTCGGCGACCTGCGAGTCGATCCCGAGTTCCTGCTTATTGAACCTCAAGGACGTGAGTTGATCATGATTATTGTAGCTTTAGAATATTGATGACGCGACTATTAAATTCCCCTTACTATTAAATGTATTATGTTGCGAGTGTCCATGGGCGACGGTAGTTGCTTTCCATCAGATGACCCGTTTGCTCGTTTGCCTCCTTATTTTATTAAAAAAAAACTTTTGTCTAGTGGTCCGCTCGGTGGAGACGGAGCGCGTGGCGGAAGGCGGGTGGGGGTCGGGCGCGCGGCTGTGGGCAGTGCTGGGCAGCGTGCTGGCGCTGGCTGCGCTGGCGTTGCTGCAGGCCGCCTGCACGCTCGCCGGCGCGCGCGCCAGACGCACGGTCAGTATGATGATGAAGACGATGTGTCATCCCAACTTGACGAATTATTATGCTGGCTTCTCACGGCGCTTAGTATCACGAGCCGCGCCGATGGCGTGCTCGTGGTGGCCAGCTCGAGACACGCGCCGTGTGAAGGTAGTGGCTCGAGGTGGCGTGGGCTGGCTTGAGCAGGCGCGTCCGATCCGATTAAAGTCGGCAACTTCAAAGGCTTGGCTCGGCGCGGCTCGAGTGGCTCGTGATATTACACGCCGTGAGAACGGGTAACGCGGACTCGCCTGTTACGAGTAGCTTGTGCTCGCTCGAACAAATCGGCTCGGCGCGGCTCGTGATATAACGCGCCGTGAGAAGCCAGCAGTTCTCAACACGTCTGCGTGTCAGGTGTGCTGGTTATAAATTAGGTATCACAAAGCAGCTAGGTAGCTGATTTGTCAGAACTTCAACATGCAAGAGTTACCTTCCATAAGGGCGCATTTTCATTAGTCGTTCGTGCGGTATACAGCATACGGGGAGTCTATGACAACTAATGGCGCATTTTGATTGGTCGTGGCATGCATTTCAGAAATCTCCTGCACCCCGCATGCGGGCCCTATCGACCAGTGAAAATGCGCCATTATCTTATTGGTTACCTTCTTACTAATAGGTACATAGTAAGAAAGTGTGAAGACCATTAATACTGTGCTTACAATATTATAATTATTATACAATGTCCTTGTCTGTCAAGCTCAAGACCCTTTTTTAAAGTTTCAGACAGGGACAAAAAATTGTACAACTATTAGGGCGCATTTTCATTAGTCGTTAACTCGTACGGTATACAGCACGCGGGGAGTCTATGACAACTAATTGACAACTAATGGCGCATTGTCATTGGTCGTGACATGCGTTTCAGAAATTTCCCGCAACCCGCATGCGGGCCCTATCGACCAGTGAAAATGCGCCATTACGTTTTTTATGACTCGCCTCACAATTGACATAGAAGAAGGCTTTAAATAAGTAATGAGCAATTTCGGCGCCACGTCAACATGACCGTGTGGCCTAATGGATAAGGCGTCGGACTTCGGATCCGAAGATTGCAGGTTCGAGTCCTGTCACGGTCGTCAATCCTAATATACTTTTTTACATTTTTTTGTTGACAACTTTTTTTAAAACTAAATATCATACAATTAAGTTTATTATTACTGCATTGCAATGCGTCAACTGTCTATAATATTTATTTGTTAAGATTTAATATTTTGTCAGTCCCTATCCCTCAGAATAGTTGCAATCATTTTAACAAGTTAAACTATGTAAGTATTCAGATTTCAGACTCATTTTAGTTAGTAAACTCTAATATGAATTTTGACGTTCATAAGTGTGACCTATGTAAATAAATTATTTTGATTTAGATTTTTTAATACTTATATTTTATTTACTGGCATGCCTTAATGCTGACAAAAATTGATGCTCACTTTAATATAAAATCTAGGGCAATATAAACGGTATGTACCATCGAAGAAATTGATTCATAGACAGTTGACGGACCTACATTTGTTCGAACAGTGTCATTTCAATATTAGTCGTCACGTGATCTATCCTAGGTTAGGCCGGCCTCACAATGCCGGAATTCTGAATTCATAATCTGAATTCATATTATTAATTGAGAAAGACCGGAATACCATATAATATCAGTATGCTCCACACATATTCTGATTTTTTCAGATTATGAATTTCTCAGATCGATCTGTAAGAATGATACTGTCGATACCGACGACGATAAAGGATGAACCCAGTATTTGCGTTTACATTTCTTTTTTTTATTATATGTATAGAGCCAAAAGCAATGCGATTAGTATTAATTCTTCTTCCATAAAGACGTTTATATGTGCCGGGAATCACGAGACTACTGATCAATCTGAATTTTTAAGATATGTGTGAGGCAGGGCGCTGAAATACAGGTCATGAATTTCCGATTATTAATAGGGTATTTTAGTGTTACATATGAGCAAAAATGAAAAATGTATTATTATGATAGCTTAGAGGAAAAGCAATCGGAAAATGTTAGTTTGACTTCATAAGATAGCTTATTATATTTTTAATTGTAGTTTAAAGTTTTATCTGTCTTTGAACGCTCCGAAATCTTTCCGCCATGCTAATGACGTCATTGGGATAGTAAACTAAAAAATGACAACTGTGTCAACTGTCAGAGTCGAATGTCTTATGTCAATTAATGCCTGTTCCTTACTAACGCAATGACGGCATGAACTCATGACCATAGAGCAAACATGGCGTCCACTAGCGGAAGCGTTTTTGCAAAATACGCGCGAAATTTGAAATTATGTAAAAATAATGTTTTTTTTTCATACTTAACGTGAGAAAAAAAAATATTTTATTTTTTAGCGTCATATTATCACTATAGAATTGTTTTTGGATACATTTCGAAAATTCGTGTAGTACCCTATTCAGAGATACATTCCGGCTGTGTGAGGCCAGCCTTAGACATAACGCGACCAAAATACATAGGTCCGCCATCTGCCTATGAATCAATTTCTCTGATAATATAACTCTATAAATAACTCTGACATGGTATTCCAGGATCAACTGATCCCGAACTCCGCGTGGAAGGAGTACGGCCCGGCGAACACCAACTACGGGTTCGAGCCGCTCGACGAGCGGTACAGCCCCCCGCACACCGCGCCCCGACCCCCCGCGCGGCCCGCCGGCCCGCCGCCGCCCCGGCCCGCCAGCGCCGACGTCGACAAGCTCGCCAGTAATAAGGCTAACGGGCATAAGGCTAATGGACACAAGGTAATTTAGTTTCCTTAGAATTTAGATGAAGGTTCATTTGAAAGCATCGGAAGAGTGAAAGCCTGGACAAAATTTTATTTCTCTATGGTGAAAGGAACAAAACTAACCATAATAATATTTAAAAGAAATTTGAAATATTTGGTTTCCTCTTAACTTCTTAATTATATATCAACTAAATGAGATGTCGTTGAATGCCTCTTGAATGTTCGCTAGTTTTAGGCTACATGACGTCATGTTTAAATAGCTCCAGCGCCGTATAGGGGACATAAATTTATTATGCATGTTTACGTCGTTGGCTTTTTGAACTAAATACTTGTTATTTCAACAGCAGTCAAACGGCGATGGGTACAAAACCAACGGTAGCGGGTACAAAGCCAACGGGGATGGGTACAAACCCAACGGGGATGGGTACAAACCCACCGGCGACGGGTACAAACCCAACGGCAATGGATACGGGTACGGCACGGGCGGGCGCGGCCGACAGTTCCCCAACAGCGCCGCGCAGTACTACCACGATACTCGCTCGCTGCAACGACCGCGGTCGCAGTACAGGTGAGTCTAGTTACTATACCTAAGTTATAACCTTACTAAACACTTTATAATAAGGTAAGGATTCATATTCAAGTACTTTAACTAGGCCTAGCTTGTATTTTAAGTACTTGACCGCGGATTGTTTCGTTCTTACTTCTTGTCCAACCTTTTAAAATGTATTAGGGCCAATTCACACCGGATTGGCAGCGGCCGGCAGCGGCGCGGCGAGGCGCGGCGAGGCCGGCAGAGGCGGCTCGCGTCGCCGCGGGCGGACGCTCGCGGCTGCTTGTGGACGCTCGTGGCCGCTTGTGGACGCTCGTGGCCGCTTGTGGACGCTAGCGGCCGCTTGTGGACGCTCGTGGCCGCTGGCGGCCGCGCGCCACCTCCAGAGCATGCGTGCCTTTCAGTTTAGATTCTACATTCTGCAAGGAAATTCGTGTCGTGTGTTTGCAGCAACATGATGGAATTGGTTATTATTGCACTTATTGCCGAAGAAGAAAAAAAAGAAAGAAGAAAAAAAAGAAAAAAATTAAAAGAGATTTATGTGGGTCCATGATATAAGGAAGAAACGACGTCACTTTGGAGAATTTCAAACATTTTGTAGAAACTTGCACTCGTACCCAGACATAATATTTACATACTTATAACTACTAGTATCGCTTGAAAACTTCTAAAAGGGCTCGAGGCGCCGCTGGCAGCCGCGCGGCTGCCGCGAGCACTTTCCGCCGACGGACGCGCGGCGCCTCGAGCCCTTTTAGAAGTTTTCAAGCGATACTAGTAGTTATAAGTATGTAAATAAAGTTTAAAATTATTTCACACTAAAAGTGCTCTTCGCGCCGCTGCCGGCCGCTGCCATTCCGGTGTGAATCGGCCCTTAGAGTTTAGGCAATGAAAAAGTGATAGCGTATCCATTGTGTTAATTTGTTTTTTGATTAGGAATTTTTTTTTTTTCGACTGCGGACAAATGAGTAATGATTTTGGAAGTCTGTTTGGCAAAACCAACCTTCAAATAAGAGGCTACTACCAGGGCCCCCGTAAGGGCTACTGGCGCCTGTGTGCAAAAAAAGGATTTTGGCGCCCCTTAATTAGGCAAATTTTTTGGGTCCTTGGTTTTGGCGCCCCTAAAGATGGCGACTTGGCGCCCCTAGAGGATGGCGCCCGTTTGCATTGCACACATTGCACATATGGTAGCGGGGGCCCTGGCTACTACAATATATGTTCTACGAAAGACAGGGTAACTTTGACCCGGATTATCGCTAGAAAGTTGTAAGTTGGTAAAGTTATCGGGAATTTTGCCGCTCCCCGCATGACCGTGTGGCCTAATGGATAAGGCGTCGGACTTCGGATCCGAAGATTGCAGGTTCGAGTCCTGTCACGGTCGAAAAACATTACATTTTAACTTTTGTTTCACGTTTATAAATACAACTAGAGTGCTTTTACAGTATACCTACCTGTTGTGAGTTGTGACTGTAAAAACACGGATTCTACTCTATTTTCCACCCCAAATATAAATGACACTAGGAGAAAATATTTTGTGTAGGTACTTATTAAAAAAATACACCGAAATCTACTGATCTTTATCACCATCAACTTCATCAAGTTAAGAGTGCGTTAATATGTCCTGGGCCTGAGCTTATATTTATTTTAACCCTATTATACTGTATACTGGTAGTGTGACAACTCCACCTGTAGGGCAAAGGCTGAACTCTCGCGAGGGTCTTTGGTTTGTATCTAGACCGAGCTAACTTTGCCAGAGCTTTGTATATATCTTACTTGAACACTTTTACAGAATTCTAACGACTAGCGATTAGGTACTGGTGCTACCACAGAAATAAATCAAGATCGATCTTGATTTATTTCTGTGGGTGCTACGTTGAGGCCCATCTGCAAAATGTTAGGAGGGAGGTGATATTTTGACAGAATTCAGACATTACCGGAGTTGGGCTACTGCTATTACTTCTACCTAAACGTTTAATCTTTATAATAGCATAGATATGGGTATAGCAAAGTCAAGATTGTACATTAATCATAATAAATGATACTTTTCAGCTACGACACTCCCGACGGTCGTGACGTGCGTGACGGACACACGCGCGAGGGGCGTGACGGGCGTGACGGGCGTGAGGGGCGGCGGTCGCGTGAGATAGGGGCGGGGCGCGGCGCGATGTCGCTGCCGCGGTCGCACGCGCAGCCCGACTTCTACTTCATGCCGTCGCAGCGGAAACACGAGGGTGAGTTCGTGAGGGTGTATGTGCCGGCGAGGGACAGGCCGGTGGAGTAGTTGACAACCCTACAGATTACGTACTTAGTAATAGTACTTACAAAGTTTACTACAGTTAGGTGGAGTAGGGTTGTCAGCGTTATTGGTGATTTTTTACTAGATACAGCTGTAGAGTGGACAGCATTATAGTAAATGCCAACAAATAAATGAAAAAAATACCGGAAATATTGCAAGATTGCTGGGTGTTAGCTGTTAGGGTTGCTCAAAGAATTCTATTTAAAAGTTTAAATAGAATTTTTTGGGGTTGTTACTTGCAGGATTCAGATGCCAGATGCTACAGATGTTTAGGATGACGGAGATTTATTGTAAGTTGTAAGTTTGCCAGTGATTAAAATTTAGTTGCCAAGGATCATTAATCACGGAATTATAACCTGATCAACATAATCGATTTGATCCAGCATAGTTATTATCAATAAATTTTAAACGTACTGTAAGTTGTAACTAGGTTTGATTATTGTGTAAATGATAGACCTACCTACGGTTGGCAATCATCTACGCCAAGTTGTGGCATGTAAATAAAACTGTACTTAAAAAGAATGCCTGCTTAGTGCAAAAGCTTCTCAATATTCCCACTGATTAATTACCTGCAGGTGTAAAATAAGATACTTAGTACTATAAGTACCTACACCATTATGTAAGTACGTATGTAAGCAAATCCAGTATAATGCTTAATTATTGAAGGCTAATTTTTATTTTATTTAGAAGAATAATTTTCAAATCATGAATAAGTTAACTATGATAAATAGAATATGGATGGCGCTTTAACGATGATATTAAATATATTTTATAATTCACAGCCAAATGAGCAAATAAGGTACGACATATCATTCATTCCCAGTTTATGTTGGGATGGTCTAACAACATGTGCATAATATTACTATTTAAGCCTTAAATAAGAGTATATTACCTTAACGTCTTCATACCCTGGTCACCGGACACTTTGAATTTCGGCCATTGATATATTGCTATTTGTCTCTTTCTTTCACAGACTATTGTATACGTGTGGTTACAAGATAGCTACAGATAGGTCGATGGCCGATTTTTATGGGTTAGGTGACCGGGATCTAAGCGAAATTTTAGTGTCAGTATACATAAAAATCATTGAAATCTTATGTTAATAATAATTAACTGGTGTTGGATACTGTTCTTTTCTGTGTATAAAGTCAAAAATAAAAAGTAGGAAGTAAATAATTCATCAATATACGAAGTAGCAAACCACTACTCTCTTTCGTTGGTACTAAGAACGAGAGAGAAGAAGATACTTTGATTTTATGTTAAATATTATTTAAATTAGTTTTAGTAGGGGAATTGTGCTTAAGATGACATACTTTTTGTTTGAAGGCAAATATTTAAAATAAAATAAGTCAAATGAGATCAGTAACTTACTTTTATAAATAAATGATTCATAAACAACGAAATTTTTAGAAAAATCAACTGATTATAACAGTGAAAAAAAACATAAATTGCACGCCAGGTCGACGAGTGTAAGATGACATATCGATATGGTAAGACGACATACTATGAATCCTTGGACTTTGATGGTATGTCGTCTTATACAATACGTAAATCCAAGCTGAATTATCATCCCTCTAGTTGTCAGTGGTGTAAGGATTCTTAAGTTATTCATCATCGTCAAAAAATATACAATGCTTCTGTTACCAATTTAGCGGAAACATAAGTAACTATAGTATGTCATCTTAAGCCGACGTCTAGTATGTCATCTTACCAAATGAGTAATAGTGAATACATTTAAATTTTGTAAAAAAATACTTAACGTTAAAACACGTTTTTATTAATATTTGTGGCCTATAAGAATCCATGCCCATGATAACAATTTGTAATAAGAAAAGATTCTGACCTTATACGTTTTTTCACCACAAAACAAAAGTGTAAGAAAATTTTTCTCTCATCAAAATTAGGAAAACCTTTATTACTTTGTAAAGAACGGCCACTGTCCGGCATACTAAGTTGGGCTACTAGGGGCACACTGAGGTGCTCCATTAAACGTCACAAGTTCAAAGAAAGCACAATTATTTCAACGAATTTTGCCGATGTGTCGTCTTATCTGACTATGCCATCTTAAGCACAATTCCCCTACATATTGTGTATTCTGTACTCATTTCAATATTTCTTTTTTCTTTTCCAGATTTCTGATCCAGAGAGAGCACAAAAGAGATTTAGTTACCAAATAATTTTTTAAATTGTATTTATTATTCAGTAATTACAGCTCTATTATATTCGTTGCTAAATCAAAATTGAGATATTTCATATTCGGGCATTACGTTGTAAATAGGAAGTGATTTTTGGTCATTTTTATCGTTTTTAGATTTTAGAAAAATAAAAAATTATTGAAGGTAGAATAAAATATTTGAATAAATGAAAATGTTGGTGATTTTGAATTTGCAACGATATAACCATATCTAGTCTCGTGTCACAGTTTTAAACTAAGTTAAAATATATTATCTCAATAATATTTACGACAACATAACGACTACTTGAACTGATTCTATTCTGGTTTAATATTACTCAGAAGTAAACCATAATAGAATCTACGAATCGCACAATTGACAGCTGTGTGTTAGTTTTTTTCATATTCCTCGAAATAACCGCTACAAGACAGTAAGTATTGAATTTATTACCGTAACCCACAAGCGCTGCATGTTTTGATACGATAAATAGCTCTAAACTTGAGTTTCCGATCCCATGTTAACGGTCAGCAATGCCAAAAACTAGCACTCAGTACGCTGATTTTACTTCCAAATGAATCTAAACCAATAATAATTGTTCTGTTGATGTGAAGTATAATATAATATGATTTTATACCTACCTGATTAGAATAAGCATTAAGACGTAAGATTTAATAAAGATAGTGTATTTGTATTAGTCAAAAGATTTGTAGATTTAAAGATTTTATGAATATAATATTATGAATGAAAATAGATTTTATTTCCTGATTGGAATAAATTCAAATAAAGAGTAATACAGTAATCATATTGGAAATGAAACAAAATATATATAGTTAGACAAGTAAATATTAAAGCAGTGCAATAATTATGAAATGCTAAACGGCATCACACCATATTATTTTGACATTCCGATTTTGTTTTGCTTTTGTGCATCGCCGCATTTCGGTATAATCTGACGAACTGTGGAGCAGGCCTAAGATACCTATAGAGATTATATACGTAATAAATTGTAGATAGTTAATTGTTAATTACTTTATGATTGTTTATATTTAATAACAGAGGTTGTAATCGAATAATGTGTTAGGGTATGACGATTATTGTACAATATTTATAATAGATTAACAAGTGGTATTGCCAAATGTAAAATAAAAAATGCAACTTACCTATATATTGTATTTTTATTTCAGACCTTGTTATATCTTAGGACGTACAAAAAGAGTGCAGAAGCGATAACTTTGTTTTAAAAAAATTAATACGGAGATAGAATAGGGGATGAAAGTTTGTATGAATCTTAGATTTTCGAATGATTGAACTGAAATTAAACATTGAAGCTAAACTATGATGAAGACGTTCGCTTAAATAGGAATAAAATAAGGGTCTACGTGTCTGGGAATTCAGTCAAATGACGAAGGTTAAGGTATTCAGCATGAAACCGTTTTGGAATCGTACCGTTTGAGTATAACAATCGTTTTAAATCTGTATATTTTATAGTTGAAATTAGTAGTTTCATTTGATACAGAGGTTTCATAGGAACTACTACACTATCCGGATACTGAGCATGCTCTTGTGAACTCACGTCATTTTTCTTTCCTCTTCTCTTCCCTTCCCCTTCCCTTTTCCTTTTATTAGGGAGTAGATTTTTCTTTTATTTAATATTTGAGATCTAGACAGCGGTAGCGTGCCAAGCCAAGTTCAAGTAAAACAGTACTGGCGAGCAGCACCGTGTGTAATATTACACGAACCATTTGCAGGTACTTTTGACCCCCTCATAATTCAGAAACTATTTCACATAAACGTGACAAATTTGGCGACTGATTAGTGAAGTGGGTTAGAATTTTAATCTATAGATTAAAATTCTAACCCACTTCTAGATGACCTAGAAGGCTAAAAATTCAGAAACTATTTCACATAAACGTGACAAATTTGGCGACTGACTGATTAATCTATAGATTAAAATTCTAACCCACTTCTAGATGACCTAGAAGGCTGAAACTTATGAAGGATAGAAATTTAGAAGGAAGGAATTCACTTCGTTAATTGTGTGTAATCTCAGGAAAAATTAAAAAAAAAATCGGTCAAGTGCGAGTAGGGCCGAGCAAAAATAGGCAAAAATTTCGTTTTTTGTGTGGAAACCCCTTTTAAATTTATTATAAATTATGAAAAAAAAATATATATAATTAAAAATTTTGTGAATATTTCAAGTGTCTATCGGCTGTCGTAAGTAACATGTTGCAATAATTATTATAGCCTAGGTCGTTACTTACGACAAAGTTCATCAGCTGATGTTTAAGATTTATTTTCTGAACAGTGTCGTAAAGGACTTCATGATTAATAGTAAGAAAAAAATACCTTTTAAAATATGTCGTAAGGGGCTATATTAGTTTAGATTGGCTGTTACAACACATATCTCTCACAGTTACAAAGACTTACGACGCCAAAAAATAGTATTATCAAGGTCATGACCCTTACGGCATAATTGTTACTTTTTTTTGTATGTTACGACAAAGAATGAATTATGTTATATCTCCTATATTTGAAGAGATATCAAAATTTTAAATATACAGATCGATAGAGGAGAAAAAATGCTATCGGATGGTATATAAAGTGTACTTACGACAAAATGTCCCTTATGATATTTGAAATTTCCACCGTCGATATATATTTTTATTATTTATAAATACCTTACCTACTCCACCCCAATAAAAAATGTATTCAAACTTTCCATATTTATTTATGGATGGATTGGATAATGTCCAATTGGTTAATTTCCCTCGCACTTCTGCAATCAGCGCCAAAATGGCGAAAATCAAATGAGATAAAGTAAATCGATAAAAATTGGCTTGCTAGATCCATAAATAAATAGGAAACTTTTATATTATTTCTAGACGTTCCGCGGGGCTTCTCCCACGTAAATATCTAATTTCACAGTCAAATTGGTCCACAAAAATGTGCAAACGCCCAATGCCTGTAATATGTCATAGTTTTAAGTTCGTAGTGACAAGTTAAAATTTCTAATTGAATAAAGATTAATTAATCAATGTTAGCTAGGGAACGTGCGCAACGTGCTGCTGCAAAGTGCTGCTAGCTGCTGTCGATAATTTAAAGCTTACTTAATATGTGTGCTGCTATACTTCCTGCCATAGACTCTAGACTCTAGACGTACTAACCTAACTTTACCCGTAGTTCCTGCTTCTTCCCTATAGAGGGCACATTCGTCTATCATTGCCAAATGCCATTGATCGTCGATTGTGCGTACTCGATGTTGTCTGTCATTGCCTAACGTACAAGAGGACCTTCAGCAACAAATATAAAAATAGTTCTGCAACTAGCTATAGACTATCTGTTATCTCGCAGAACAATTAACAGGATTTTCCTCGTACAGGAAATTGTGTTTATCTTTCATCAACGTTAGAAGCACATCATGGTTTCAAGGTCGTGAGACATTTTCTGTTGAAATACAGTCTGGCCAATATCACAACTCACAGTCAAAAGGTTTCTAAATCAAGTGCTGATTTTCGTCACTGTTAAGAAGTTAGCAATAATATTACACATTTTACTGTAAATATATTGTTAAGTTAGTCGAACTAATTAAAGTACCAATTTGTGAGCATTAAAGAGTTATCTATCTATCTATCTAATATAATTGGTGGCATCGAATTACTCGTAGTTACAGGTTACCTTTGTTTTCCACTAGGGGGCGCTGTTTCGATGCAAAATATTATGTAAAGACTAGAACCTAGACCTAGTCAACAGTCGAAACATATTTTGCTTTACATTATGTAGGAAGTAGGTACAATTGAATTCAATAGTAATTAGTAACAATTGGGCGGCAACTGACATCTATTAAACTTAACCGATTGGGGAACTGTTAATGTTAAGTGCGTCGTTGTGGGTCAGCCTTGCAGTCGTTTTATGGTTGTTATAACCTTGCAGTTGCAATCGGGTGACTTTTGTCGCAAGAGAATCAACGGCTACATAAAACATTAATTGATTTAAAGAGCTATTGAATACACCCCTCTACCTTAAACGCCACCGTGGTCTTATAGCTTAGACCAGGGGTCACCAATTAGTTTCGCTCGGGGTCTATTTTAAGAAAATAAATGACCTTAGCGGTCCGCACATTTTAGAAAAAAAAAATTATTAAACAAAGGTAATAGGCTACTTGACCTACTTTTTTTCTTCATGCTAATCGCTTCTTAATCATTCATTTTCACAAAAAAATCTAATATTTTAATATTTTACACAGTAGAAACCCATAAAAATGTTTATTGAAAAATACGCCTCTTAAATGGCGCCGAAAACACTGTCCGCCATAGTGTGACGTCATACGCTTTGTATTTTAAACTCTCTTTATTGAACATTCTTTTATGTGCTAAATGTACGAGTCTAAAAGTGGCCAAAAATTATAAAAGAATTAAATAAGAAATTAGAAATCATTTGTAATGTTGAAAACTTTTGGAGAAAAGTTTTGGCCATTTCATATCCCGTCTACAATAAATGGAGATAATATATAAAACTGATGTTTTAAGCGAATTATTCAATAAAATATATTTTACAAATCTTTCTAGGCTTATTCTTATTATTTATGTACAGATAAACTTACATATAACAAGCGCGATAAATAAAAGATGTTAAATTACTATGAGGATGACGTCACATCCAAATCGGAAGTACTGCAAAAGCGTTTTCGTCAGTATAAATCCTATTTTCATAAAATCATATTTTCAAATCGACTTTATTTATCAATCATAAGCTTTTATTTGATGATAAGGGTGAAATATGGTTTCCTAGGCCAATTTCTACTAGAAATATGCATTTGTTCAATGAAATTGAATATAGGTCAAGTAGCCTATTACGGAAATTACTTATTGTTATTACTGTCAGCCCACAGTGTCCCACTGCTGGGCAAAGGCCTCCGGTCTTTCTTTCCAAAGTTCACGATCCTGTGATGTTGCTGGCCACTCTTTATCGAACGCATCCAGTTCGTCGCGCCACCTTTTTTTGGGTCGGCCTCTGTTACGCCGACCAGTCGGTAGCCACTCCGAAACCAGACGCGCCTATCTGTCCGGGTGCATACGGGAGACGTGCCCTGCCCAGCTCCACTTAAGGCTAGCTGCCTTTCTGCCTACGTCAACGAGCTTCGTTTGGGAACGCAGGGTGGTATTCCGGACGCGGTCAATCCTTTTTATACCTAGAATGCTGCGTTCCATAGCTCGTTGGCAAACTCCGAGTCGGGACTTCTGTGAAGCTATCAAAGACCAGGACTGGGCACCGTAGGTCAGAATAGGCAAGATACACATGTCCACGAGTTTACGTTTTAGGCATATTGGTACCTACCAATATGCCTAAAACGTAAACTCGTGGACCTGGTCCCCTTTCATCAGATGTTTCATTGACCAAAAGCTTCTCCATGCCTTCTCAACACGTTGGTCTATTTCTTTGTCTTGCCTGTTATAAAAAGATATAAGTTGTCCTAGATAAACGTACTCGTCGACATAGTGTATCTCATGCCCATCTACTTCGACTCTACGTTTCGTGCTATTTGACATGAGCTTGGTCTTTGTTCGATTCATTTGAAGTCCCGCCTCGAGGCTCGCCGTGCTGAGGTCGTCTAGCATTGACTGTAGGGTTTGAGCTGAAGTGGCAAACAGAACTATGTCATCGGCGAAGCGAAGGTTTGTTAACCTTTTCTTGCCGATAACAACACCCTTGTCTCCCCAGCCTGTCGAGACTTTCTGAAAAACTTCCTCTAAGGC
The DNA here is from genome assembly GCA_963422495.1 of Polyommatus iphigenia. Classification (NCBI taxonomy): domain Eukaryota; kingdom Metazoa; phylum Arthropoda; class Insecta; order Lepidoptera; family Lycaenidae; genus Polyommatus; species Polyommatus iphigenia. The sequence continues at coordinate 1,070,872 of OY730183.1, forward strand.
GCTCGTAAAAAGGCGTGGAGAAATTGGGTCGCCCTGTTTGACACCCCTCTCGATAGAAAATCTTGGGCCTGCAGATTGTAATTTAATGGCGACAGTACTGTTGGGTACTGCAAAATGACTTCTGCGTAAGTATCTGCCTGACATCTGCCCTAGTAGACAAGTGGCAAGCGATTATCGTAAACGCTAATGCTAACGCCACAAAATGTATGCGATTTGACATAAGTCATCGCTTCGCTAGCGAATACTAATGTCAAATCCCATACATTTTGTGTCGTTAGCGGCGTTTGCGATACTCGCTTGCCGTTTGTCTAGGGGGGCTGGCCCGTCAACTGCCTATGAATCAATTTCTTCGAAGATATACGAGTAGCTACCCCGTAAACCGTCTGCGAGTCGCAGAACACTTCTCGGGTCTTCGAGACTGTGTCTGGTAAGGTACAACTGCGCAACAATATTCAAATGAGTCTTCGTCAATAATAGATGTTGCTTTAACTAGCTACACAATATAGCACCAAATAGTAAAGTAACTCAGCTACGGCCTACGTCCTTAAATTCAAACACGCTCAACACAGAGATAATATTATAATAAGAGCGTGCAACTGTCTGAAAATCATCTAAAATCTTTATCCAAATTCCATACCTACTAATGTTGTAATTATTATGCGAAAGTGTGTCTATCTCTATGTCTTTCTATAACCTCTTCTTGTATCAGTTTAGTGACTAAACTGATTTTGACAATATTTGGTTTCGAAGTCCCTGGAATTGATACCGGCAATCTACTGAATATTCCTTATACTGTGTATATTAAATGTCATCATAACATTAGTATGTGGAGCGCGCGGGGTTTGGTAACGTGGTCTGTGACAACACTGTGTTTGTAAACACAATCGATTTGAGGACACACCCATTATGGAAAATTATGGTTTACTTGATTACCGTTTACAATTTTACATTGATTGTACGTAACTTCTGGAAGATGTGATGTTTTGGCGCGTGGATACTTACTACTACCCACTACAATGTCAGCTAAGTGCCACAGGATAGTCAGGACCCTTGGTAAGAACAATCATTTCTCTTCAAGAGAAATTTATTTAAAATCGTTATACGGTCTACGTCTATAATTATTATGTAAATGTTATACGTTTGGGTCAAAACTCTGTTTTCCTTGGTAGTTATAATACGTAGGTATCACGTTTTCGGCATATTTATTAACAAAATGTCACTTTAAACTTTCGCGTTGCATTATAATTAAAACTTTTTAATCGGGACTTAACGCGAAACGTCGAGAAAAAGTATGTACTCATAGTAGCATTACTATTTAAATAAGTCGCGTTAAGTCCCGATTAAAAAGTTTTAACAAAAACTTTTTAATCGGGATGATTGATGTGGTTTTAGCGTGAATGAGTAGACAGAATGGACACTTTCGCATTTATATATAACGAGCTTTTGCCCAGTGCTTTGCTCGCGTTACGAAGTATTATTATATAAAAACTTTCATCCCCTATTTTAACCCCTTGGGGTTGGAATTTATCAAAATCCTTTCTTAGCGGATACCTACGTCATAACATCTACCTGCATGCCGAATTTCAGCCTGATCCGTCCAGTGGTTTGGGCTGTGCGTTGATAGATCACCATGTCAGTCAGTCACCTTTGAGTTTTATATATATATATATATATATATATATATATATATATATATATATATATATATATATATATATATATATATATATAAAACTCAAAATCTTCTATCTATATAGATAGAAGATAGAAGATACCTCTTTAATTAATTCAATGATCCACTTCTACACCTTATAACTAGGCGATGTAGGCGTTACTATATTGGTGCTATCCATCACGAGCTAGCCGGCGCCGCGGTATTCTGCCTACAGTAATTATTTTCCGCTAGTTAGTGTACCAATTAAAAATGATTTATATGGTATCATTTGACATTAGTTGCACGAGTGCCTTCGCCGTACTAACTTTGAGTAAGTACTAGATTAGTCTAATTTCGTAAAAGATTTGTATAGGGTACTTATAGATGCGGTGAATGTGCGTAAAACGTAATCACGCTGGCACCGTCCATTTTGTTACGATAAATTAACTTTACAAATCTTTCCAGTTTCCCATGTAATGTTAGATGTACATTTTTACCCGGCTTCGCATTCCCGACTTCATAAGCAGTTGCAAACCCATATCTTCTTCTTATATATACAAATGGATTTTCAAATGTGTTAGTCGCGCTAAAACTCGAAAACGGCTGAACGGATTGGGCTGATTTTAGTCTTAAAATATTCGTAGAAATCCAGGGAAGGTTTTAAAGTGACATGAAGTTAAGTTAAGAAATAAGGTACCGTATACTAAGCGGAAAGGGAGTGACTCTAGAATTGTTCTACGAGTTTTGGAAAATATATTGATTCACCATAAAAACTTTGTTGGTCATGTGAGTTTTTACTGCCCTTTCGGCTTAGTATACCGTATTTGAAACACCCTGTATAACCCAACCAAATTATTATACCATGTAATACAGGATATACAGGATACACACCATATTATACAGGATATGGTAATAATCCGACCGATAGAGAAAAAAGGGGGCAAACGAGCAAACGGGTCGCCCATGGACACTCGCAACATCAAAAGAGCTGCAGGTGCGTTGCCGGCCTTTTAAGAGGGAACACGCTCTTTTCTTGAAGGTTTGCAGGTCCGGAAATACTGCTGGTGACAATGTATTCCAGAGTTTTACAGTGCGCGGCAGAAAGTATAAGTTACTTGACGCAAAAGCGGATCTGCCCAAATCCGCATATGAATGCATCAATTTCTCTGGTGATTCATCGAAGGAGGTGTCTTTTTATTAAATGTTAAGGTTACGCACCTACGCTTTGTTGTTTTTTGCTATCAGTACCTTCCGCTCGTACCTCGTCCTCGAGTGCCAGCATCGCGGAAGTGGGGAACATAATGTTATTTTATTTCGAGACCTTTTCGCTTAACGACATCCACTTGTGTGAATGTGAGGAATAAAATATATCTTATGAGATCATGTTGATTACTATTTTTACTTCAGTACCTTGGATTTGCAAAATTTTTATCTTTCTACAGATGTTTCATACCCAGTTATATTCATTTAAGGCATTTGAACGGGTCTCGGATAAAGTTAACCCTGGATTAAGTATCAAGTTATTACTTTCGTTAATAATAAGAAGGTCAGAAGTGAGAATTCAGAGTTCACAATTCCAAATCGACACAAAGGAACCATAAACTAAATTAACCGCAAATACGAAATACATGACCATGTGAATAAAACTTATTCGAAGAGTCCGGACTCCGGAGCATATGGTACTGAATACCTACTGATTACAGGGGTCGAAAACCTCAAGACTTAAAACTTAGTCCATGGGCCATGGCTGCTCTAGAAGTCCAGACCCCCTGTGAAGTTACAATTTACAACCTTGCACATGTAAACAGGAGGAAAACGCTTGTTTTTTATAATTACCGTCAATGTCTCGTAACGGAAATGGCGGACATATTGACAATTATTGCTGAATAGCCGCTGCCTGTTACACTTACACACCTGGCCTCAAGGCGACGCCATTTTAGAATTTGCGCTAAAAAGGTTTATTATAAATTCATAGCACACTATATACGACAAAACATGGAGTGCTCTCGAAATTGGAACTCGTGCCATCTGTAAAATGTCAGTCAAGTCGAGACAGCTGTCAGATATTATTCACACACACTCCTCCAATGTCATCCAGGTGACTGACTGTATTATTAGTTTTCTTTTGAGTGATAAATTCTTTCTTGCATTTACAGCCGCGGCCCGTAACAATGTCATCCATGCGCCAAAACATGATTGAATTATTCAATGGGATTATGGGATTATTCATCTAGAATTAACACAAAATTCGTGAATATCTCGCAATTGTCATTTGTCGTCATTTAGCGATTTAACTATGCCATGTACAATTCCATTTATTTTTGTTTACGAACTTAGTTATCGCTATCGTTAAAGGCAACTTGACTAAAGGTTCTGGGTATATTAAGAGCCCTAAGGCCTATTGACACTGTAATTATTTACTTTCAAAGTTAGTAGTACAATGTAGAACCATTTTACAATTATTGGTCTATGATTAGGTATACCAACAATGTCTTGGCTGTCGTTCTATAGTATAATTTCAAAGCGGATAATAATGTTATGTTAGATACAATGCCAATGTAATGTCAAGTAAAAGTAAGTTAACTACTAGGTATCTTAACTTTTAAGCTTCTGTAGCGGAAGTTAAAGAAATAATAATAATTGTTGCAAAATGTGCACTATGCATATTTTGCAGTAGAAAAGACATCAACGACCACAAACGTCGTAATAATAATTTAGTTTTTTTTAAGTCCAAAGTAGTTCTTGAAACGCTTAGGTTACAAATATTAAAAATATTAGTAACTAGATAAGTACGTGTAGGTCTTAAAAAAAGCTAGATGATAAAGAACAGTGGCAAGGTCGATTCTTCATCGTGGGAATTCTCACCCTGTATAGTTGCTACTTGCTATACAGTAGTAGGTAGGGATTTAATATTATGAGGATGTCATGTCATATTATGTCATGGCAATAGGAATTTATTTATTACGGTATACCACAGATTAATTAATAGTTTTTACATATATAAACCATCTTATAAGAATCCCATGCGTGCATGCCACAGATACTAAAGTTGTTCTGACTGCAGTGTGCTATGTCTCATTCTCTACTAGACTAATGTTACACATGCGAGCACTATTAGAAATAAATTGCTTATTAAATAATTTATATGTCAACCTCAGACTGGAATCTAATGATCTATCTACATATTAACGGCAATATAGACTTTAACACAACGGAATAGAGGCTAGCGAGAGTGCAACAATATGTAGTGCAATGCAATTATTTGCAAGTACACCACATAATGGTTGTATGAGTCTTTTTATATTGTACAAATTAGCTGATATTATAGTAATAACAAGATGTGTTTTGCTGTGCTCAGGGCTAGAAGTTTTTACAATATTAGGTTGCAGATATAATATTTTGTAAATAGTATATTTTGATGATATTTTAAAATAAGTAGTTTTTCATGTCGTGTTACGTGGCTATCTTTGGGAAATATCTAGGGAAGCGAACAGATTAGAATGTAAAAGCGCCTCTACAACAGTAGCGCTGTTATATTCTAATTTTTACCTCTCTTGTAACCAATTATTAAATAGTTACTGCGTAATTAAAAAAATATATTCAATCTTAAAATGGGTAAGTAGTTAAGTACCCATTTTAATATTAATATAGTCTTTTAAGCTACCGGTTTTAAAAAATAGAGTTAAATATCATGTAAAGGACCTTTACATGATATAGAAGTCTAACAATAATACAAAAAAATGTAATTAATCTATTTACTATGCTATCGAATTGGACATTAGTCAGTGATATTAGTTGTAAGAATGTATAAAATAAATAATTAAACCTTTACATGATATTTAACTCTAGTTTCTAGTCTCTATAATTTTTCTCAGTCTTGAATTGCAAAATCTTTTTATAGCTTGCATCTTCCTGATAGCTCGGAACAACAGTTTTTATTGTGTTTCTATAAGAAGCAAGGTTAGGATATTCAGGCCGACCGAGCGTGAAACTCGCGACAAATTATAAAATGGCTCGTACTAATTACTGTGTCGGTTATAATCGCCGGTTATTAATGAAATTACTGTTGTCAGATTAACAGATAAGACGATAAGCTGTTGTGAAATGTTTCGTCAGCTTCCTCTTTACCATATTATTTTGAATCCTCCGTGAAAAAAAAGACGCCACCGTGGTCTAGTGGTATATAAGAGCGCGACTCTTGACTCGGAGGTCGTGGGTTCGATTCCCGCGTTGGAAACATGATATTTCCAAGTTTGGTTAGGACAATGCAGGCTGATCACCTGATTGTCTGACAAGTAAGATGATCCATGCGTCGGATGGGCATGTAAAAAGTCGGTCCTGCGCCTGATCTCTCGCCGGTCGTGTCACTGGGTTATGAGAGTAAAGGAATAGAGAGTGCCCTTGTGTACTGCGCACACACTTGGGCACTATAAAATTACCCCTGCGTAGCTGGCCTGGTTTCAATGAAACCGGCCACCGTCACCGAAACCGGTGTGGGAACTATTATTATTATTATTATTTTGAATGTTATCTGTACAATCTTCAACCTCTTTATCGGTTGCAATTTATTTTTGATGCTTTGACGCCACATTTAGTAATGAGTTTAATCTTTCAGGCCCCGCGCGAGCACCGGTGATCGCGAGAACAAAAGAATACAATGGGAATTCCTAGAACCTCCGATCGAAGGATTAATAAGAAATTCTGTAAATAAGTTGCAATAGGTATCTGATTTTCTTTAGACTATGGCTGGTTTTAAATTAAAATTATATCATTGCTAAAGCGTAAAATATTCTGGTGTATCTTTACTAACTTGAAAATGCTTGATAACGTATCGACGATGTTCCTGCTCATTTTAATTCTAAACCCATCGTTAAGAGTTATCTACTAATAGAGTTGTTTGTGGAACTCCACATTTTTCAACAAACAAGTGCACACACTTGTTTGTCCTCGGCAGTCGGCAATATTGTCGCGATATTGTCGCGATTGTGTTTCACCACTTCCCAATTCGTCGGAGGCCGACGACTTCCCATCAGTGCCCGGCCTTCGGTCGCTGACGTCATAGAACGTCTTCACCTGGCCCGTCACTACAGGAGCTATAGTCAAAACCACGGCACTTGAGAGAGACTATGAAGTTCTATACCACATCTCATGATTTGAACTATAGTTAATTCGGTAGTTGTAGGTGAAGGTGATAGTAGTCTGTAGTCATTTAATCATTATTTACCGCGTAGGTCGTTGCGCTTTCGGTCAATTTCACTGCCCTTGATGTAAGGCCGCCGATACGCCCGCGACACTACGGGATATTTAAACATAATCACTTTGTAAAACATTGGCTAGCTTTAAATAAAAAAATATGTATATATCATTAATTCAGTTACAAAACACACTTGAAAATGCTTATAGCAATTTTGTACTGAAACTATTTCGTAAAATTTCGTTTTCCAAAAATTTTGAGAAAATATGATCTACCAGGCTTGATGACACGGTATTTTCTTAGTCATCGAGTGCTGATTTACCTCTATCTGGAATTCTGGACCTTTACTCTGACTACATAAGGATCAGTATCCTAGAAGCTCCGAGGTAGAATAACCATAAACGGAGTGTTCAGCGGCCCATTTCACAAGGTTGTGAGTTGCGACTTTCTGCGACTGCGGTTCAACGAACTACCTTGAGGTTGTCTGATTCCTTTAAACTAACGAGTACAGCTATCATCTTCAGGTGCAGTTGGTAAAAGAGAATAATAAAAGAGGTATTATAGCTTCACACGGCAACATTATAACTACAGTCTACACAATACTATTAGCTACATACATAGGACACTACACCTAATATTATTTTATCTACAATGAAAATGTAGACACTTAGGAGCTATTATATTATATGTCTGCGATTCCCACGATCGAGGTAGGTATTCCTCGATCGTGGGAGCAGACACAATAGATTTTCAATTGTTATGCGGCACCCGGGTGCCGCATGTGAGTTGATAGGTTAATGTAATGAAGAGTTTGACAAAAAATACAGTAAAGGTATTATATATTATGGAGCCTATCTCGAATTCATTAAATTAATTATTAAAGTTAAATAATCGTATAATGTCTTTAAAAAAGGCCGTTTGTTATGTAAACCTACCTAGTATTGTACAAGTTATGAATTGTGTGCATCTTTACCAGCAACAAAAAAGTAGTTTATAAAAGGATACTTCTTCATTATAAACATTATAATATTATTATTATTTATGTAATATTAATGTCTTATTATATATTTTGGTCACAAAGACTCATTATACATATTTTGAATTACCAAACTCTGGGAACTGATTTATAATTCTCATTGTTTAGCTACAATTAGGATTTTTGGGTTACTATATAATATTATAAAAATATTCATGATTAAAGCAATCGTGAGTATTTTTATAAAATATTTACTTAATAACTTATGTTGGTAAATATTCATTAACCTACTAGCTTATTACCAAAGATTAAAGTAAAATATATTGTATAAGAAAAAAAATAAGTGTGTAGCGAGCCTTATAATCAAAACTATCGCAATGCGTTAAATAGAGTGTCACTAACATTACGATTTTCATTTGAATCTTTATTACAACGTGATAGAGTTGAAAGTTGCTGAACAGTGGTCATTGGAGCATCATTACGTGATACATCACATTGTCGTTATGACTGGTGTCTGTGAAATCAATCTATGAAATACCCATAGCCTTGAATATATTATTTAGGCCATAGCAAAAACAATTCTTCACTAAAGAAAAAAAAACAGTTGTTTTCCTTATTTCGGGCCTGTTTCACCACGTCCTGATAAGTGACGGATAGGCTATCCGCCACTTAACTTGACAGATAAAGTATGGAGAATCTGTCAAAAAAATCGTCGATAGCCTATCCGGCACTATATCAGGAAGTGGTGAAACAGGCCCTTAAAATAATAAAATAATATGACACTTTCCGACGTTAACGTTGACTACCGCAACTCCGTTGCGCCAAAATTCGTATATCGCGCAAACCGTACATTTTTCCGGGATAAAAATTATCCTATAGCATTCCCATACCAAATTTCATCAAAATCGGTTTTGCGGTTTGGGCGTAAAGAGGTAACGGACAAACAGACACTTTCGCATTTGTAATATTAGTATGGATAATAATTAAACGAACAGAATATTAGAATCATAATACATATTATTAGTGTCCGACCGAAACTGATTTTTCAGCCGAAACCGAAACCGAACTTTCAGCTTTACTCTCAGTTTCGGCCGAAACCGAAACCGAAACTTTGTAAAACATTTAAAATTACGATTATTTACTGAAATTTATTGATTTTTAACATAAATTACAACTTTTTAGACTAAAGAAAAAATACCACATTGAACTTTTTACTATTTGCGGCTTTTTTGTACTGTATTCTGTTTTATACAATTTTAAGTAGGTGCAATTTCACTTAAGAAATAGAACGCGCTTAGTTTACACTACATCGGTTCTAAACGTATAAACGCTTTTATAGCACCAAATTGCATTTCACCAACATAACGTTCACAGCAAATACGAGTTTTATCCTCAGAACGTTCAATGTTGGACGGTTAAACTTCATAATAGCCGTTAAAGTTCTGTCAGTGTAGTGTCATGCTCATGGCGAATCGAAAATCATCTAAGACGAAAAAATGACAATATGGCAGTTTTGATAGCTATGCGTTTGGGTAGTTTATGTATCGTTTCTTGCTTTTTTTGTTGATAAAATAACGTAACTAGACTCCAAAATAATAAAACCATGTAAAATCACCGCGTGACGTCACATAAACTTAGATTAAGAGAAGATTATGAAATCTATTTGAAAAAAAAACGAGATTTACATCCCGGAGGAACGCGTTTAATGAGAACTAAGTTTTATAAAACGAAATTGTGTGATTGGTCAAATCCTCCCTCAGACATTGACGACGTACTACTGAAAACACAATCAATTGCAGTATATATTATTTTTATGGGAAACATGGACACGATTGCGGTCGAACTTCAAAATGAAATAACTAAGCAAACTTGCAGTTGACGTCACATTTTTTTTTGGTTCAGAAGGCGTTTTGCCACTAAACCTGAAAAATATACTGAGGGCTGCAAGAGTGAAGCTTACGGGGAAGTGGGCTAGATAAGTTTCTAGCAGGGTAGGAACGATCTCAGAGATTTCGTGTCCATAGTTCAAAGTTAATTATTATCAATATTTATTGGTGCGTGGTGGCGCGTGGTAAAAGGAAAAGAGATGATTACTAGATAAATCTCTCAAGATATATCCTAATATATCCTATAATCTCACAGTCAAACAAAATTCTAAAGTAAATAAAGTTCATACACAAGTTCATACACGAGTTTAGACTTTGATTTGGGACTAATCTGGAAAACATAATCTCAAAACACGATTAAATAGACAGTGGCGAACCGAGCCGGGGCCTCGCTGGCAAGCAGCTGCGAAGTTTACCGAACAACGCATGAGTTTCGGCGGGGCCGAAAGTTTCGGCTATATTTTGGCTGAAACCGAAACTAAGGCCGAAACTAGATCTTTTGGCCGAAACTGGCCGAAACCGAAACCGAAAGTTCGGTCGGTCACTACATATTATACTTTCTTTTGGCCCACTTGCGTAGATCTGGGTTTAAGTTAACCCCGGATTAAATGTTATCTCTTTCGTAAATATGAAGAATGTGAGAGATAACATGCTATTTAACCCGGTATTAACTTTAACCTGGATCTGAGCAAGTGAGTTAAAATAATAAGGTCAGCAGCTCAAGCCCAAAGATCAGGAGACCCAAAAAATCTAAATAAGAAACTGTCACAAAAGCTAACTCTGGGCTGTTTTTACCCGAACGCGAATTTTGTTTTTTGTGAGAATATTTTTTATTAAGTACCCGACTGCTAGAAGGGTTATGTTTTTAGCGCGTATCTTGTATGTATGTAATATTCCTTATTACCTCGTATCTTCAGAACCGCTAAGCGGATTTTCACATTTGAGGTATCGTTAGATTTGTCCAAGTAGCCCAAGTATTCTTAGATAGGTGACATTAAAAAAAAATGGTGGATTTTTGACGACATGATCCTTCCTTTCTAGTCGTATCCTCATGGCTGAGGGACGTGACCACCAAAATTAGCTTTCTGGGATAGGGCTCTCCACTTGACGACATGATGCGAGGTAAAAAAATAAAAAATTCTACCAAGCATACTCGTATCGAGTGTGGTATCAAAATGAAGGACTTTAAACACTGATTCTAAATATGTATACAACGTGAAATTTTAGTGGTTGTTTTCCCGCAGCAGAACGATTTACCTATAGTAGTACTATCGAATCATGCATGTTATTTTTGGAAAATAAAAAATATTTTGTATGACGTACTATGGCAATTTTATGCCGATAGGCGCGAGCGGTTATGACCCGGCCGAATTTTATTTATGATTTGAATAAAAAAAACTTCACAAATCTATAATTGTACTACTAAGATAGAATCATTTTACTGCGGGAAAACAACCATTAGAATTTCACGCAGTATAACTTGCAGTTTTAATATTAAATAGAACGATAAATAATAACTAAAAAAGCCCTTAGATTTATTGTCAAAATGATTAGATGACTACAAACTAAAAAGTCGCTACTAAAATAAATTAATTCAAAAATCAAAAGACCCGACTGCAAAACAATTTTAACTAAAAAGACCGAAACAAGACCTAATTCTGCCGGAGGCGTCTAATCCATGTTTTAATTGATACGACTCTTGCTTGCGAGTTTCATGCCAAGATTTATTTATTTATTTATTAAAGTTAATTACAACGGGTTATCCCAATTACAATAATTAAAAACAATCTTGACTTAAAATGAAAACTTGAAATTAATGACATAGTTACAAATTATAATACATACACAAATTAAATTAAATAGTAATAGAAGAAACCCTTTCGTACTTATTTTCACAAAATCTAACACATGCTCTCTTCACATCCAACCACTTATCAATAAACACATCACATTCAGGATAGGCCGACAGAAGGGCGTTGAGCAAGTTTAGTGCTCGGTACAGCGGGGACTCAGCTCTCGCGACAGTCCGACATGTCGGCAGTGCAAATAATTTTGGCCGATGGCTAGAACGGTGCTTTAGATAGTTGTCAGGCACATACAAGCGGCAAATTAAGGCATGGAGTTCAGGGCAATCGATTATATTGCGAAGGATTTTTAAGGCAACCAATATTAGGTCTACGCCTCGTTGGACCTCTAGAGATTGGTAACCTAAGGTACCTAAGAGGTAGCTAGTTGGATACATGTAAGGGTAGTATCCGTACACTTTCTTAAATAAAAATCTGAGAAACGCCTTTTGATTTTTTTTCCAGCATCAGAATTGATGTAGCTGTGTAAGGAGCCCAGACGCACGCATCTGTTTCTAGCTTGCTGCGTACGTTGTATAGCAATTTTACAACGGCGGTATTTTTAAAGTCCTTAACGTTGCGGAGTACAAAACCTAGACGTTTGAAACTGTCTTGAGCCGTCGCATATATGTGGTCCCTAAACGTAAGAGTTTTGTCAAAGGACACCCCCAAGTCCTTGATACTATGGACACGGGAAATAATATTACCATCCATGGAATAATCAAAGATGATCGGGTGTAGCTTCCACCCATAAGTCATTACGCTGCACTTATTTATATTAAACAAAAGGTTGCTGGAAATACTCCAGCGTTGTACAGCATCTAAGTCCTTTTGAAGAAGAAGACAGTCATAAAGAGATTTTATGATCATAATAATCTTGAGGTTGTCGGCATACAGTAAACACTTAGCAAACTTAAGAATGGTTGTAAGATCGTTAATAAATATGAGAAATAAGAGAGGGCCCAACACTGACCCTTGGCTAACACCAGAGCGTGTATTATAAGGGGCACTCTCAAAACATCCATACCTCACAAATTGCTTCCGATCACGAAGATAATCTGCGAAAAAACGAACAAGACCAGGAGAGAACCCAAGAGCACTCAACTTTTTGAGGAGGACATCATTATCGACTCTATCAAAGGCTTTGCAGAAATCAAAGTATAGAACGTCCACTTGATAGCCTGCGCCAAGACCCTTTGAAATTAAGTCGACGTGAGCTAGAAGATTCGTACTGACCGAGCGGCCAGGACGGAAACCATGCCGGTTGTCAGAAAGAATTCCATGGATCTTTTTCATTAATATATTATGTAGTGCAAGCTCAAAAACTTTGGCAATAGAAGATAATACAGCTATAGGTCTGTGGTTTTCAACTGACAGTCGATCGCTCGTTTTGGGAATGGGTATGACCCTCGACAATTTCCATTGTTTAGGATATATTCCAGCTCTAAGTGATGTGTTGAACAGGTGACACAACGGAACGGTAAAGATGTTTTTGCACGCTTTTAGGACATATGGGGGTACACTATCAGTGCCTATAGAGCTTTGTGGCTTGAGCTTGTCAATAGCCTTTCCTACGTCTCCAGGGGCTAAGGACGGAAGAATTATATTAGTTCCCACTGCATTTACGGGCTCTAAATTGGGATATAGTTTAGGCACATCAGGGAGAAAAACGCTAGAGAAATATTGAGCAAATGCTTCTGCACTTTTACTTCCAGAATGGAAAGAAACGTTAAATGATACAGTTGGTTCAAATCCACCATTAGATTTTAAATTAGAAATATGCTGCCAAAATTGCTTTGGATATTTGAACAACCTGCTTTCAATGGCCGAGCAATGGGAGCTATACTCTGCCTGTACTTTCGTTTTCAGTTCCGAACGCAGGTTCTTAAATTGAGTGTAGGTTAGCTCAGAACGAGTACGTTTCCATTTATTATGTAGTCGTTTCTTCTGTTTTAGACCACTAATAATATCTGCAGTGAACCAGACAGGATACCGCCTGTTGCCCGAGGATTGTCTTTTTTTCATGGGAACAGAAGTGTCGAAGGCGTTATACAAGATGTTATAAAATGTATCGGTAGCAAAATGGGTGTTAGTATTATCTTGAACATTGTGCCAAGGGGCAGTTTTCAGAGTATGGTATAGTTGCACAAAATCAGCTTTGGTAAAATTGTAATCATGAAGATGAATAGAAGGCTACATAGAAAAATGAAGAAGAAGAAAGTGGATTATAAAATGCAGTCGGAGGTATATTTTATGATTTATGAAATGTTAAACTTTTAATGATTTAATGATTTATGAAATGTTAAACTTTTTAAATTTTGTAGTCCACTTTCTTCTTCTACATTTTTCTATGTAGCCTTCTATTCATCTTGGCATGAAACTCATATAATAAGCAAGAGTCGTATCAATTGAAACATGGATTAGATGCCTCCGGCAGAATTAGGTCTTGTTTCGGTCTTTTAGTTAAAATTGTTTTGCAGTCGGGTCTTTTGATTTTTGAATTAATTTTTTTATGTAATTAGTAGCCAAACAAGCAAACAGGTCACCTAATGGAAATCAACTACCGTCGCCCATGGAGTACGCACTTGCAACATCAGAAGCAAGTGCGTTACGGCCTTGTAAGAGGGAATACGCTCTCTTCTTGAAGGTTTACAGGTCGTAATGATCCAGAAATACTGCTGGCGACAGTTTATATTGTTACATAAATTTTACACGTGTAAGTACATCGTCTTTCGCATGCCCTGCATGGGCCCTGACTCCTGATCTGCTTGATAATTGAACTTCGAATTATTGTTGCTTGCTATCGTCAGATTCAAGTTTAGTGTGACAGTAGATATATTATGTCAAATGGGATTTTAGTTCATTCCGCTTTTACTTTTTGATGACATGTCAAATGTCATCAATTAAACTGTTAGTCACAAATGTTGGTGAATACTGAATTCTGACCACAAGCCGCAAGCTATCATCAGCTATATCAGCTATTTAACCCTCGACTGGTCGCGCTTTTAAAATAATGCCACCGTAGGGCACCTGGGGTCTTTGAAAGCCCGAAAATTAAATGACATAAAATGTCATTAATTTAAACATTTCTTACCTTTTTTTAAATTGAGGAATTCTGGCCACAAGCCGTAAGCTATCATCTCACACTCGAATAGTGCGTAACTCGTGAGTTCTTCTTCGAATAGTGCGTAACTTCAAATGATCGTCTTTATGACGTCGGAGGAAATTGATGAGTTATTCCTCAATCGTACGCTCAAATTCCTGCCGGGCCGAGTCGCGTATGAGCACGCAACGCAACATTTGCGTGTTTAAGTTATAACATTACAGCGATTTCACTTCTTCCTACTTTCAGGGCACACCGATCTGAGTGGACAGGCATATTACAACCACTAGTTTTGACAGCGAATTTAGTTATTGTATTATTTTTATAAAAGGTTATAATATTACTGCAATATATGACGTGTGCAACATTTAGGATTTTGATTTGACTATTTACTGTATGTGCTAGCGCCCTCAGCTCCGATTATTGCGTAATATTCCTTGTTGATAAAATATTAAAAGTTAAAACAGTGAAAAACCAAACGTCCTATGCTAATCTTGTAACAAAGATATTTTGCCAGATTAGATAAAATAATATTATTGTTGTGTTATCATTATTATCAGCAGTGTTACTAAACAAGATTTGAAGAATTTGATTACTAAGATATTATGTATAATATGAATGGTTTTCATAGGCGTAGCCACACTGGGACAAGCTGGGGCGCTTGCCCCACCCTGGCTCTGAATTATAAGGTGCCTAATTAAACAAAAAAATATTTTTTTCTTATACTAACAACAATCAACGATAGGTTGACTGCTGCGGGCTGCCCCACCTTGAGCCTAAGGCTGGCTACGCCCATGATGGTTTTCAATACCTAATATTATTTCCTGTACTATGTTATTATGCGTCATGCAACATGTTGTACTATTTTCGTCTAATTTAATTTGTTTGAGTAAGTTTTAAAAATATTTTGACTGGACACAAACAACATAGATGTGTATTTTAGGGTGTATATAGGTACTTATTAACCACCTAAATCCATTAAGACCGTGCTAAATGTTTGAAACATGGTTGCATCTAGGAATTAGATGTTATCTTGCCAAAAGCCGAGTCGTAATCGCTACCCGCTTCAGCTTGGACCTCCACTCGCGCTCCTCAATGAATCACTGTGGTGGTCCGTGGTCACAGTCGTCGCGTCTGACAACAGTTTCACCGCAACAGCCGCGCGCGGCGTCCGTATCGACCGTTCCAATTTCAAACTGTATTTTATTTTTATTTTCGGCGAGTGTTCGATGTGTTTTGTTTGATAACCTGCGTGAAAAAATTGTTTTTGTGCAGTGCTGTGTTTTTGCGTGACCGTAAGTTCGTTTATTTTTTACAATGACCATGAATTTAACTTTTTTTGGAAAATTGCGGTGGTCAAACTTGTTCCTGTTTTGGCGCTCAGCGGGCGCGGTGAAAAAGTTAATTATGAAATGACGTTGAAAGCCATAATTTTCAAATTCTATGAATATTAAACTAAACCTACATGAATTAACCTAAGTAAGTTCTAACAGCAATAGAACAATAACTATGTGAAAATTTTGAAAAAAGAAAATTCTTATACTTAATACATTTCTTTACAAACGAAAACTGCAGCAAAACTACAGATTAAAAAATAATATAAGTATACTTAGCATAGACACATGCGATCAATTAGAAATACATTATATTACAATGTTATCTACCTACATATTACCTAATACTCGTATACACTATACACTGTTCTATTTATTCTACCAGACACTATTAAAATATCTATATCTATACATATAATAAAACTGCAGAAATGACGATTCTGTACATTAAAGATGTATACATATAATAAAACTGTAGAAATGACGATTCTGTACATTAAAGATATTCATCTATACATATAATAAAACTGTAGAAATGACGATTCTGTACATTAAAGATATTAAAAAAATAATAAGCGGAGGGTGTCACTACATCGCTATACAAGCCAAAAATGTGGTCTGTTTTTTGTCTGTCTGTCTGTCTGTCTGTCTGTCTGTCTGTCTGTCTGTCTGTCTGTATGTTTGTTCCACTATCACACGAAAACTACTGATCCGATTTGAATGCGGTTTTCGCAGATATATTTGTCTTCTTCCAACTTAACATCTGGTGTATAAAAATTTTTCCCCCCACCCCTCTAAAGGGACAAAAGAGGGGTCAGATTTTGTATAAGACTTTTGCTTTAACACGAAAACTACTGATCCGATTTGAATGCGGTTTTCGCAGATATATTTGTCTTCTTCCAACTTAACATCTGGTGTATAAAAAATTTCCCCCCACCCCTCTAAAGGGACGAAAGAGGGGGTCAGATTTTGTATAAGACTTTTGCTTTAACACGAAAACTACTGATCTGATTTGCATACGGTTTTCGCAGATATATTTGCCTTTTTCCAATTCAACATCTGGTGTATAAAAATCCCCCCCCCCCACCAAAGAGGGGGTCAGATTTTGTATTAAGTAAACTTTTTTCTTTAATGGACTTACTTTATATTATTAACTGTTTTTCCAACTTAACATCTGGTGCTACATAACATTTTTCCCCCCACCCCTCTTAGGGGACAAAAGAGGGGGTAAGATTTTGTATGCTGTTGAAGTAGAAATACTTTAAATGGCAAAACAACGTTGACGGGACAGCTAGTATTATAATATAAGCAACGCATACAATATTATGAAAAATAAAGGCATCAATATAAATTTATAAGCGTTACTAAAGCAATTACTAATTTAGTTTATACTTAATTAGCAATTAGTTATAATTAAACCAGGAAATACGAGAAAATTAACTCCATCTCTAACTTGAGACTTCAAACAAGCTCTTTAACAAGTCATCTCGATGCGTTGTGAGTTGTGGTTACTCCATAAGGCATAGAGTATTCTTTGTTTTCTTGTACTCGTATTTTTAACATGGGTGATGGGAGATCCATGTTTCAGCATGTATGGACCGTGAAGAGTCAGCCTGATGGAATGAAAAAAATATTTATCCATACTAAGTATGCTAATGTTATAAATGCGAAAGTGTGTCTGTCTGACTGTTACCTCTTCACGCTCAAACCGCTTAATCGATTTTGGTAGGTATGGAGATACTTTGAGGCCCGAGAAGAACATAGGATACTTTTTATCCCGGTTCGCGCGTGATAGACGATTTTTGGCGCAACGGAGTTTCGGGCGTTTCTAATTCGAATCAAATGTTTTAACCTTCATAAGGTCTTTAATTTTACAAACGTTGCCGTGCCTTGGGTCAGATTTGGCCCAAGTAGTTAAATTATTATAAAAAATTAACAAAAATAAATATCAAATAAGTTAAAGGAATTATTTGTATTTTTTTTAAATTTATTTCTATAGAAATATTTTAAATTTTTGTAAAAAAATATAGTTTATTATATCTAGACTTAATATTATAAAGCTGAAAAGTATGTTTGTTTGGACACTGTAATCTCACAAAGCGCTTGACGGATTTTTATATAATTTAGCGAAGTTATAGAGTAGACTACTGGGAACGATAATATAAACAATTTTTTGTTAGAAAATGTACGGATCCCGTTTCTCAGTTCTTGCGAAATTACTGATCAACGTGGACGGAGCCGCGCGAAATATCTAGTCTAATATAAAAAGAAAATAGGCAATTTTGATAGAATTTTTTTTCACGTCACATAATATAACTACTGTATTAGATTTTTTTACATATTATGAATGTCTTACAATCTCACACCAAAAGTTTTATTGACAGTTTCAGCACATTGTTGGCAACGACTTCTTTTAGGATGCTTCTTAGCTGTTGTTAGGAGTAAGTTGATGGAATTTTCTAAGTAGCATCGTCGTTTTGCTAGGCACCCTTTCTTTAGCCGCAAAAAGTGTGAAAACATTGTAGGCTAATCTATCTACCATGTTACTTGACTCTTGAGGCCACTTGAGCCCAAAGTTTTATTTTTTTTTGTAGCTTTATCCAGGGCATCTAGGCCATCTTTATATTCGATGTAGCCAAACTAATAATCACAGATTTGTCAGATCTATAACTCACTTCTGAGTTGCAAATTGTGATGCAAAGTTGAAAGTAATGAAAAAAAATATTCATCAACTTATTTTTTTACGTGTCGAAACAAGTGTTAGGATCTATATGTAAGAGCAAAACATGATGAATGTAGGTCGTTTATTTGTTGTTACTATTTCTGAAGGTAATCCGGGTTTATTCTGACGTATAGCTGATCCAACTACAGTGATTTGTTTTTTGTTCATGCCGATTTGATGTAAAAAATAATAATTATCCACCGTATGAAGGAACTCTTAGGCCGCGAGTCAAATCAAGGACTACATAGAAGCCTAGGTATTTGTCAACACCTGATTCTTTGCCCATGTAGGGTTGAATATTCCAATCTCCAAGCAGAGTCACATAAACCACAGATGATATATTTTTTTGTTGGTTTTGATGGCATGTATTGTCGAAACAGGAATCCTTTTTTGAATACGACAAGCTGCTCATCTATTGTAAAATATTTTATTTTTATTGGTCTTTAGTGTTATAAATTATGATTCTAAGACTTGTATGGGTATAACAAAAGAACGTCTCATTCAAAAGTTATACGATACCTAAACTATTAGGACAATAACAGATGCGCTGCGCGTTTGTTATGAGTTGCGGTCAATTCTGACCCAAAGACCGTTAGAGTAAAAAAAGCCATTCGCGAAATATTTAAATTATTTTTTAAAAACTTGTTCCACTAATAAGATAATTGAAATGAATAATTATAAGTCATAAAATATCATACTTCTTGAGCGCATATTTTCTGAGAAAATTTCATTTCTATCTCAAAATGGGTCAAAATTGACCCGAAGACCGTATGAAGGTTAATTAAGAAGGTCTCCTTGTTCTTACGTCTTGACGTACGTCTACTAGAAGTTCGCGAACTAAACCTGCGGGAACAACAGGCGTCAGAAACTTGCATGATGCTGATAATGATGATAACGGCTATGATGATAAACGATGATGGCTGTGATGTGTAGCGAAACTGAGCGAAGTTAATTGCCGTCAAAGTCGTACAGAAGTCACATGCTGATTAATTTGCCTATTTCAGTTCGCGTTCGTCACTGATTTGCCACCTGTCATTAAATTCTTTTATGACCATCTTCTAAAATCTAAAATATTGAACTCCTTGATCGATTGGACCAATTTTGATAAATTTTATTATATAATTCGTGTAGCAAAAGACAAAAGGAAAACACAAAAACCTAGAAGAAGCTAATTATCACTGCCACAAAAATGTTGTAAGGTGCTAAACTATTTGATGTATTATACGTCTAATATAAAAAACCCATCATTTCAATATATATATTAAGATCATTAAGTTAAACTTGAGGAAACCCATATTGTTAAATCGCACTGTAAAACCTGACTAATTAAATAACTACTCTTTTACGATCGTTTTTCCTCCTAGGTAGTAGAATGGGAGTTTATTCTTACTTATTTGCCAAGTATTGGGCCATAATTTTAATATAATATGTCTGCAGATCATGTGCGTGTGAGTAACCAGCAGCCTGGCTACTGCAGATGTAAGCACAGAAGCCCCCCTAGACAAGCGGCAAGCGATTATCGTAAACGCTAACGCTAACACCAAAAATGTATGGGATTTGACGTTATTATTCGCTAGCAAAGCAATGACTTATGTCAAATCGAATACATTTTGTTATTGGTGAAACTCCAAAAATCTGTCGCTTGAGATGATAATTATACTATATATTGCTTTTTGAGAGGATCCAGTCTAGATTGAAACTGTATTTATGACGGGCTAGATGACGCCCGCTACTCCGTTACCTTATATTTTTCCGGGATGAAAACTATCCTATGTCCTTTCCCGGGGCTCTAGGTATCTCCATGCCAAATGTCAGCAAAATCGGTTCGGCGGTTTAAGCGTGAAGAGGTGACAGACAGACGGACACACTTTCGCATTTAAATAATACTAGATGACGCCCGCAACTCTGTTGCGCCAAAATCGTTTATCGCGCGGGAACCGTTCATTTTCCCGGGAAAAAAGTATCCTATGTCCTTTCCCAGGACTCAATACCAAACCCAATACCAAAACCTTAGTATCTCCATACCAAATTTCAGTAATTTGGGCGGTTTGGACGTGAAGAGCTAACAGACAGACGGACAGACACACTTTCGCATTTATAATATTAGTAAAGTATGGGTAATATGGAGATTGCATGCATAATCGGGGCAGGGAATGGCGTGACGAACCTGTGTCTTCTGTGGTTTACCGCCCAAGGTCGCTGGCCACAATAGAACAATGACATTACATTTTACACTACCCGGTACCGAGTACTGACGGTAACAAAAACACATAATTACTGACGATTCAATTACTTTGTTAGGATTGTAGAAATCATAAAGCACATGAAGGCAACGTGATTCTGGTACTAGATGGTAAAAAATATACGTTTGGGCATGATTGATGACCATGATTGCGAATCTTCAGCAGGCACGATAGATGTCAACGATGAACAATCATAGATGAATACCTATGTACTTTACCAAAAGCGTATTTATCGACGGAGCAAAATATATGGGCAAGGAAAAACCCAGATAGTCCATGCCCGCCCTAGGATTATTAAGGAATAAGGACTAAGTTTCGCTGTACATCGATTGTCGAATCGAACTTGGGGCCAGGCCTCTCTGGAAAATACAGCTAGACAAGTCTGCGCCATATTGGTTTTTCATGGGAAAACGTGAGAAGGTATATCAAAGAATAGTTTAAATCGGTACCTTGCCACCTTCATGGTGAACTAAAATCGTGACTGACGCGAATTGTGACAAACAGATACGTCTGACGTCACTGTAACTAGTGCACGACTAGAATAAACTACTATAATATTATTACTAAGAACATTTAAAATTATTGTTATAGTTAAAAGAAAAACTTACATAATAAAAATCTGTGTCTTTGGCAGGTAAAAGATTAAAGAAGTGAGTACTTATTTTGGCAACAAAACATTTTATAGCAACCACTCTGCGACGAGGCAGTACCGCGTAATATAATGGAGAACATCACTAAAGATAGTTCAAAGTCATCGAAACAAATGCACAAAGAGAAAGTTCAGATCTAAATGAAAGTTTACTTTAACGCCGCCTGATATAGTTTCCATTATGTTCACTTACTGAGAACGGCCGAAACGGAGTCATATCAATTATTATGTCATGACAAAACTGTGCAGATGGTAACGGAACCCTAATGGTGCTTACTAATCCTTGTATTTCTATTGGTGGCGATGCCGTGCCGCTGCCGCTGCGGCGCTGTGTGTAAGCACCCTTAGTCATGATTTCAACAGTTGGGAAAAAAATCTAATGGTATTTTGATTGGGAATTAATGAATGGGACACTGCACTTTCGATGTTTAACACTTTTCGCTCGATTTATGTGCGTCCGCTCGAACGCGCGATTTGGCGGCAATACAGCGAGATTACAAGCAATTGTATGTAAAAGACAGCGCGACCGCGCCGCTATTTAATTATGGGATATATTTAAATGCACATCAGAATAATTTTTCAGCACACTAGGTAACTCCACTAATTAACTGAATGCATACCAGAAAATCTAATGCTGATCAAAAAAAAAAAAACAATTGATTAACTGAACATGTCCTACAAAAAAAACTTAAACATCATACAAAATGAGACAACCTTTATAACCGAATTCACACCAAAAATATGCTTCGTACATCAGATAAATGATTTGTAAAACGAAAATTCAAATTGTTTATCAAAAATGCTAACTTGCACTCTAAATTGGACAATCTTACAACGGAATTTTTAAAAACGATATCGGAAGGGGCACCACAATAAAATGAATTTCTATTATCAAAAAAAGTTTACAAATTGACAAATCGTGCAACTAAAATATTTTTAACTTAACTTTATTTTCTTTTTGTTTCTCTGTTTTACTGAAAAACATGTTGGGGCTATAACGCCGCGTTCATTCCTTTGCACTCGCTCTTTAGCGACAAAGATTTTTGGTAATTGTCTCAGATATGGTGAAAGATTTTATCATTTCAAAACTATATAATTCAAGGTTTCTTGATAAAAATTAAGAAAAAATATCATAATTCACTACTGTGTAGTAATTGTATGGGTTTATTATTTATTGATGATTCTTAGATAATTAACCCATCAGTCGTGGCAAAACGAGACACAATAGCTTTTTCATTGTTATCGCGGCCGGATGTGGCCGCTTGGGGCTTCATGAATTAATAGCAATGTTGGCCCAATACGGGCTAAGGTTTAGAAACCTACCCCAATTTTTTGGTGCTCACATGGGTTGAGGAAGGA
This sequence comes from Polyommatus iphigenia, assembly GCA_963422495.1. Classification (NCBI taxonomy): domain Eukaryota; kingdom Metazoa; phylum Arthropoda; class Insecta; order Lepidoptera; family Lycaenidae; genus Polyommatus; species Polyommatus iphigenia. The sequence goes on from OY730183.1 coordinate 1,093,836, forward strand.
TGTTTTGAGTCAGAAACAAAAACGAACACAATCCAGAAAGTCCAAAAGTTGGTTAGGTTAGGTTAGAACTTAGACCACAACAGAGAGGGAGCCGAGCGAGCGCAGCGAGCGTGCTGCGGCAGCAGCCGGCGACCGTCAACAAATAAAAGAGGGGCTCGGGGGGCCCAGCCCCCCGCCAAAACAAAAACAAACACAATCCAGAAAGTGCAAAAGTAGGTTAGGTTTGAACTGTGACTATGCTGCGGCAGCAGCCGGCGACCGTTGGCCGATTATTTATTATTATTGTTTCTAATAACATTCAGTGTGCTAAAGTTTAGTCCATGTTAAGTTAGCACTTGATGATTTTTATTTGTTGAACATGACAGATTAAATTGGGATTTATTAAGAATAAATGATGTTCCTAAAAATTAGGTGATGGTTTTCCTTTAAAAAGGTGTAGTAAGTTTGTTGAACTAAGGAATTGTTAGATATACTATTTTAATAATAGTTATTCGTTCAGTAAAACAGTTTTGCAAATACCTTTAAATAGTATACTTAATTTGCATTATTTAGTGTGCATAATTAGTGTGCAAGTCAGTATTTTTGGTGAAACTTTCAAATATTTTGATCGAAAAAAGGGAATATACAGATATTGATTTAAATACATGCCTTTAATTATTAAATGGTTACATACTCCTGACCGTGATCTCGCGGTGAAGCGGCCAAACCGCTCGTTCGCACGGACATACATGAATCTAGCCTTAGAATATAACTTCACTGTCGAAATAATCTAATCAATAGTGCATTAAACAACTACATAGTAAGTATTTAATTACCATATTACTACAAGCATACAGCGTGAGAATCTACTGAACAGTTACATACCGTACTGTAAAAGATGTGTACAGGTAGGTATGCTTGTAGCAGTGCAATATTTGATAGCTTACTAAATAGCAGTATCTCTGTCCATTACTCTGCGGCTGAAGGTCGAGCGGCAAAAAGCACTCTCACGAACCACTGGACCATGCCAAATGAATTCGGGGCCGGTCTTATCCTGGTTCCGTTTTATCGACCTTATAAGCTGCAGCTTCTTATTATAGATATTTTAAATATAGAATTGCATTTAATAGGTACAGAATTGCATAAGTATTGTATTAAGTTTTTTTTAATGAAATAAGGGGGCAAACGAGCAAACGGGTCACCTGATGGAAAGCAACTTCCGTCGCTCATGGACACTCGCAGCATCAGAAGAGCTGCAGGTGCGTTGCCGGCCTTTTAAGAGGGAATAGGGTACTAGGGGAGGGTAGGGATGGGAAGGGAAGGGAATAGGGGAGGGTAGGGAAGGGAATAAGGTAGGGAATTGGGCCTCCGGTAAACTCACTGACTCGGCAAAACACAGCGCAAGCGCTGTTTCACGCCGGTTTTCTGTGAGAACGTGATATTTCTCCGGTCGAGCCGGCCCATTCGTGCCGAAGCATGGCTCTCCCACGTATAAAGTTCTGATGGTCATGGTATTTCGTAATATTGTTTATGAGGATACTGTTATTCATTAATAATCAGTAGGTAAATATTGGACTTCTATGGGTGTGCATTTACGGTAGTTTACTTCCGTTTTCCTAAAGGGCTGACCAAAGTACCAACGCTCCAAAAAACTCACATAAAAATATTATTATGAAAGGATCGAAGCCGGCAACCATAATATTTGAAAGTCTTACGTTGAAATCTAACTAAGTCTAAGCCGCAGCCGTCTATAAATGAACAACATAAGTTATCTGTTAAAAAGTTCAAGTTTACTAAGATCTTAGATCTTGACCATATACTACTTATTCGAAGCGACGCTTACAAATTGACGATTTTCCGTCTATTTTAATCTCCTCTTTTGAGTCTTGGAAAATGAATCATCGCCAATGATCCACGTTGATTCATATTTCAGACTTCGATCAAATATATATAGTATATTAGTGATCGAAGATTTCTGAAGATAATATAATATAGATAAATTATTATGATGTTTTGAACATACTCGTAGTTCAATGATATCACACTTGAGAGTTGTAACAGTTTTATATTTATTTTGCATTATTTTATCTGCGACATTACCTTAATGTCCACAACATTACGCTCATAACCGTAAAATAACTCAGTAGTTTGAGTCACGAGGCACAGGGGCAGAACTAATGACAAGTGACAACTGATAGCTGTCATGACGTAACCACATAATGTACCACCGGTTTTGCCACCAACGACACGCTGTTAACGATAACCGTATTAATTTTGTTGATGGGGTTCTTATCTGAAGACGTCCGTGGCCTAGTGGTTGGAATGTCGTCCAAAGTCCTGGCACCAAAGATGCAGGATGGTCCAGTCAACTTAGGCTTAATTTAGGTAAGTACCTCGGAATTCGAGATACCCAGCTGTAAGTTTGTAAATATTTGTATAATGGCACCCTAAATGTTGTCTCAAAACCTACATATGGTAGGGTGTGCGCAACTATTAAATTTCAAGGTCAAAAGGTCTCAAAAATTTGTTTCGGTCGCTTTTTTAACCCCCGACAAAAAAGAGGGGTGTTATAAGTTTGACGTGTCTGTCTGTCTGTCTGTCTGTTTGTCTGTTTGTGTATCTGTCCGTGGCATCGTAGCATCCAAACGGGTGGACCGATTTTGATCTAGTTTTTTTGTTTGAAAGCTGACATGATCGAGAGTGTTCTTAGCTATAGTTCATCATCATCAGCCTGCTCAGTGCTGGACAATCAGGGTTTATCTGGTTCATGTCCGTGGCATCGTAGCATCCAAACACGTGGACCGATTTTGATCTAGTTTTTTTTTGTTTGAAAGCTGACATATTCGGGAGTGTTCTTAGCTATAGTTCATCATCATCAGCCTGCTCAGTGCTGGACAATCAGGGTTTATCTGGTTCATGAAAGGCCGTTAGCAACTTGTAGTCATTTGATGGGTTTTATAGTTCATTCTAGTTCGTGACATTTGTGAATATACAATATAAGTATACACATAATAATGGAAAGTTGGCCTGGTGCTGCACCATCACTTGGTAATCAATAGGAATATCCAACTCCTCGCCAACTTAGAGTAGGTAGAGGTTTCGTATTTGGGCTCATTTTAATTGCGACAACCAGTAAGAAGTAGACAAACAGTAAATATTTACACGCTGCTGCTGCAGCATCACCTGGATTCTATAGGAACCGAGCTTCGTATGAACCCAAAGTGGAGGTTTCATGTTTTAGCTCATATTAACAGCCTCATCGAAAAGGACATTGATAGATGGTAATCATGTGAATACTTATGATTCTGTTGATAGGAATTATTCTGCACTATAACGAACACAAGTTTAAAAAGTATGAAATAAAATTAAATTAAGAAATTTAAAAAAACCCCCGCCAAACAACTTTAAAAAGTAATGAAATAATATTTACTGCCTTTAAGTTCAAATAATTCCTAACTTGTGTAAAGTAATATATTAGTCCATAATTGTTCTCAAGGTGTGTCGGGGGACCGCTAATGTAGATGTTTGATTTCATTTCACAATCAATTCATAGCGAACTGAATCGAGTCAGCGACTTGGCGGTTGTATGTAGTAGTTTACTTGGCGGTCCCCCGACACACCGTGACAACAATTATGGACTAAAATATTACTTTACACAAGTTAGGAATTATTTGAACTTAAAGGCAGTAAATATTATTTCATTACTTTTTAAAGTTGTTTGGCGGGGGTTTTTTTTAATTTCTTAATTTATTTTTTTTGTAAATATTTCATTTCCTATGGGTTTTTTGCTATTTTTTTATTACCATAATGTAGAATACGAAATTCTCTACAAGCTATGTTCAAAAATTTTTTTATACGGTTAACCGTTTTTCTATGTTTAATTTTCTAAATTCATAACGTGTTGCCTGTGTAAGCGTAGTCCATAAGTTTAGCTATTAAATAAGACCCTTTTTATATTCATAGGATATTTACATGAGAAGTATTGGTCAGATTAGTGTGAAAGCCCGAGAAAAACTAAAATGGCTGCCATTTTACAACCGTGAGAGAGAGAAAAAATTTGAGAGCCAATTTATTGATGAAATATGCCATACATCACGACATTAAACGATCAGACATCGGTGTCGCGACACATTGAACACGTTATGAATTTCGAAAATTAAACATAGAAAAACGGTTAACCGTATAGGTTAACCGTTTTTCTATGTTTAATTTTCGAAATTCATAACGTGTTGCCTGTGTAAGCGTAGTCCATAAGTTTAGCTATTAAATAAGACCCTTTATTTATTCATAGGATATTTACATGAGAAGTATTGGTCAGATTAGTGTGAAAGCCCGAGAAAAACTAAAATGGCTGCCATTTTACAACCGTGAGAGAGAGAAAAAATTTGAGAGCCAATTTATTGATAAAATATGCCATACATAACGACATTAAACGATCAGACACCGGTGTCGCGACACATTGAACATGGCGCGTTTTCGACCGTAGGCACCGGTTAACCTGAAGTGATACTGTGACCGCGCGCTCTCCGCCCTCTATATCGAAAACGGTTCACGTAAAAAAAATTTTTTGAACAAAAGTTGTAGAGAATTTTGTATTCTACATTATGGTAATAAAAAAAATAGCAAAAAACCCATAGGAAATGAAATATTTACAAAAAAAGCGACCGAAACAAATTTTTGTGGCCTTTTGACCTTGAAATTTAATAGTTGCGCACACCCTGCCATATGTAGGTTTTGAGACAACATTTAGGGTGCCAATATACAAATATTTACAGACTTACAGCTGGGTATCTCGAATTCCGAGGTGAAATTACTATACTGATTGGACTAGAAGTAATCTTGATTTTCCGAGGACATAAGTCTCTTTTAAATGAGCGTGTTTCAAAACTAAAATTCTTCTGACGGGTAAACAGATTGATAACTTGCTATTACCAAAGTTAGTAATTCACATTGTCACATAATTACTGTTTTATTTTCCAGTAAAATAAAATAATGTAAGTTGGAGGGGTGGTTCTGCCTGCCGGCCTGATTTTTTTCTCAGCATTGGCGAGAAGCGTCGATTATCCACTAAAACTACAGGATCTGTATGACAGAGGACACGACCGGTCTTACAAAAGGCTGAGCTGATGGATTACAGCTTATTGCTATCATCAATGGTTTGCAGTTCTATTGTAGTCGTATTGCAGTCGTGTCAACTGCATTCAAACTGCACTTGAACTGCAATTTGCAGTTGGATTGCAGTTGAAATGCAGTCCGTCTGTGTAGACCCTTAGGGTGGTGGTAATTGCTAAAGCCGGCACTAAATTGACGATTATTCCTTATCAGACGGAAACGAACCGAACACCTCTTAGGAATTTTCTCATTGCCAGTATTACTTAATAATATCTTCTCATTTTTTGAAGTCGGTTAAAATGTAGGTCATTTTCCAACTCTCAAGCCTCTCAATGTGACCTACAACTCTTTAGAATCAAAGCCGAATTCGAACAAAGAGTTTCTCGGAACGGATCTGGGCCGAGATTAGCATACAATGGTGGTGACCGGCCGTCTGCCTTGTTTCGCACTTCCGATACCTCCTACTGACTGAACAACAAAGGTGGTACGTCCGCCTCGTCAAAGTAGACCATTGACACCTAAAGAACCCATTCAAAATGCTCAGATCATTAATGATATTGAGTATTAATTATTATTATTTATGTTAATCAATATTTATTGCGTCGCCGTGGGCTTCCGAAATCTCATCATCAATGTGTAGTTATTAATAATCTACATAGCGTAAAACGTCTCTTTGGTCTCCGAAATGATTCCGAAATTAAAATTACCCTCCAAAAGTACGTAATCACAGAAATGATTTGGCGCGTACCCGTTTCATCAGAACCAATGCCTCCATCTTACATAATTACTAGAGATGCCGACTAGTCGCCGACTAGTCGGCACATCTCTAGCCGACTATCCGGCCACTTTTGTAGTCGGCGACTAGTCGGCGAATAGTCGGCAAAAAGCGCCGACTATAGTCGGTTTTTTACTTTTTTACTATTATTGAAATTACATTAAAGAAAAACCTTGATTAATATTTATAATGTGTACATAACACACTCAGTCAGTATTTTAAAATTAAATGAAGTGTTTCTGAAATTACTTGCTAGTAAAGGATTTATTTTTGTAATTAATATAATTTTAACATATGGTAGCCGTCAGTCTCGAGTTGTAATAGATTACAATTATTTTTGACGTGATAACGTCTTATAATTCGATATGGGGTGCGCGCCCGAAAAACATGACAGTTCATGCGGCGTTACCTCGCTGACAGCTCTGAGGCGTTCCATTTACACTCTCAAGTCTCTCAACAACCGTAAGGCCCTCCTGGGCCGCGCTCTTTGTTTTGATTATATTACGTATTTCGATGACTTAGAGAATACTTTTGTATGAAGTAGTTTGGTTAGTTATGACCTTTGATACATTGACCACACTCTGAATGAAAAATAAATAAACAATCTGTGAGCTATTAGTATTATTTCGGCTATTCAAAATTGTGCTCTATTTCCTACGTGTCAAGGTATGACTTAATATACGAAGAATAAAGTATTCGTTTATTTCTTCTGAACAAGTCACTAATTATAGTTTCGAAACTTTATAATTGAGAAACTAATATCACATCGGACTAAATACTATATTATGATGGCTTGATAGATAAAAAATTTAACATATATTATAACGTAGTTCACACAAACATAAAATATGGATTGTATGTAAGGATATTACATTAATTTTACAAAGAGGGTAGGCCGGGCGCCATTTTTTTTGCGCATTGACCTGCCAACTTTTTTGCATAGATTTTTCCTGGAACTGAGGGGTTAAGGCTATGACGTTGTCACGTTCAACTATCGTCAGTAAACCGACTTTACAGACAACCGATTTTTCAACAAAATGCACTTATCAATATAAAAAGTAGCCAGTAGCCAATTCTCAGACCTACTGAATACGCATATAAAATTTGGTAAAGGTTTCGGAGGAGACAGGAGTACGGTAACTAACATTGTGAAACGAGAATTTTATATATAAGATTTTATACTGACTTCACGGAAACGCGGTCGAATAGGATAAAAAGTATCCTTTGTCTGTCTCCTGGTTCTAAGCTACCTCTTCACCAATTTTCAGCCAAATCGGTTCATCCGTTCTTGAGTTATAAGTAGTGTAACTAACACCACTTTCTTTTATATAATACTAGCCGACCCGACAGACATTGTCCTGTCTTAACGATGATTATTTAATTGAAATTGGTATAATTAATAAAAAAAGGGTGTATATTTTTGAGTGCCATCGTGCACTCATCCCAAACTATCCCGAAAATCATAAAAGTTTATTGTGCGGGAACTGTACATTTTCTGGGACAAAAAGTATCCCTTGTCCTTTCCCAAGACTCAAAGTATCTCCATACCACACTCTGAATGAAAAATAAATAAAATTTCATCAAAATAGATTGAATAGTTTAGGCGAAAATCATAAAAGTTTATTGTGCGGGAACCGTACATTTTCCGGGACAAAAAGTATCCCTTGTCCTTTCCCGAGACTCAATATAGATTAAATCGAGATTTCATGTACATGAAATATTTAATGAAAACCATCAACTGTATCATAGAAACAAAATAAAGTAATGTACGCGAAGTAAACATACCTACTAAACACGATTCGACACGTTTGCAGGCGGCATGTGCGCAAAAAGCAGCAAAAAAGCATTACGGAAACTTCCGAAACCATGATCGGCTTGGCCGACTAGTCGGCTAGTCGGCTAGTCGGCCAAAGTCATGATCGGCACATGTCTAATAATTACATCTATTTGGCACCCATGTCACTGTGATAATGTGAAAATATCCATTCCGGTCCATTTTCAGTCTTGAAGCTGCTTACGCTTATATATACGCACCTGAAATTATAAATCAGTTACGAACTTACGAGGCATTTAGAGATATCGAAACTTCTCGAATTTCGTAACCGGTAGATATACGCAAACAACACTATAAATTTGAATTTATTTCATATTTTTCCCAAAGAATTCTAGTTTTGAGTCAACCCGGACACAACTTCATACATCACCGTGTTTACAATTTTTTTGAAATACAATATTATGATATGAACAGCGTTTACATTTTGACGGCAATTAGCAGAACCGGTTACAAACTGATTTGCAAAATACCACCAGAACGATTAACTAATTTTATATTTCTTTTGATAACTAGCACAGAATACTATAGCTATGAATTATAATTTTAATAACAAAATATGTTAGGTAATAGGAATGCTAAGGCCCAATTTCACCAACGACTGTTAAAGTTAATGATCGAATTAGAATCACGTTACCTCTTTCGTTTTTCATGCGTATAAAATGGTGCTCCCACACTGCCGTTAGAAAATGTTTGTAAGCATTTTCTAACATAAAAACATTTACTAACAAATGTTGTCAATTGTTATATTTTAACTGTTACATGTTATAAGTGCTCCTACACTAATAAAAAATGTTTACTAATGTTTACTAATATTTTATAATATTTAAATCTGGTATTGGCTCACGGCCCCCGTTGTCGTTTATAAAAGGTTTACAAACAAAAGGTAACACAATATGTTTTATTTTGTTATAATTTGTTTTGCTATAATTTGTTAACTTACGTTTACTAAACATTTTCTAACATGAAAATATTTTTAACATTTTTTAACATTTGTGATTAAATGTTTGCTAACAAATGTTTACTAACGTTACTAAACATTTTTTAACTGCGGTGTGGGAGCACCAAAAGAGACATGACATTTTAACAAGCTGTTAACACTAACAGACGTTAGTGAAATTGGGCCTAAATGTACTATTTCATCTTCTATTTCAGGTTGTATTCAATTCACAATTGGAAATTATTACGTAAGATTACAATAACGTTTAAACCTTTCGCTATATTTGTTTTCGGTATATATCATATTTAAAAAACATTGTATCTAATTAAGACCATTCACAATATCATGTACTTAATTTTATCTGTTACTAATGAAAACTTGTAATTAGCTTTCTGATAATGATACATAAAATTGCCACCAACATTACTTAGTTGTAAGGCGTAAGCGTTTTCCATATTAGGTATATAAATAAATAAATAACTATAATATATTTTTATGTTTAAACCTTTTCATACTATGTGAAAGATTAATGTTTACAAGTGTTTTATCTCCCTGTCTGCTCAAGATATAAAGTGCCAACGTTAGTTTGTTCGTATTTTATGAAACAATAAATTAATTAAGTAATTATGATAAAGTGAGATTCTTTTGTCAACACATTATAGTAATCTGCTGTTCTATTGGGCTTAGCTCAGGTAGGTACTTAACCGATTAGGCTTATAAAGGCACGTGTGATTTTAAAGCCCTATTACACCTAACGAGTAGTGGCAAGACAGTGCCCTTGGCCGAGTACTCGGTATGTATATTATCGATGTGCTTGCTCCCTTCATACATCCGCCCTTAGGTATTAAACGACTGACAAGTGTGAAAAAGCTTTTAGGATAAAAGGGTTACGAAAGGGTTACGGTTTAAAGTAGATTATCGCATGTTGCTGATAAAGTTATTAAAAATTATTTATCCCCCATAAATAACTTTATCAGTAGCGTATTTTTTTAAAGTACATTATCGAATCTACTTAAAAAAAATACGCTACTTATTAAGTTATCCGCACCGGCACCTTGTCTAGTTCTTAATAATATATTACGCTATTTTTAAATAATTAACAATCTAGTAGACGTACTGAAATTTATAATTCTTTAAATATACAGTAGATATTACACTGTAATAATTACGTTTTGTTCTTATAAATACTATACGTATATCTTGTGTTTTGATGCACTTGACTGAGTTATGTTAATATCATTCGCATATCAATAGTAGCACGTAATAATTTTCGCTTGAATAACCGAATTGTTTATGCTAATTTCAATCCGCAGTAAAGTACTTAGTAACGTCTAAAGAGTTGGGCTTATGCAATGAAATAAATAATCGGCCAAGTGCGAGTCGGACTCGCGCACGAAGGGTTCCGTACCGTTATAGAGCAAAAATAGGCCAAAATTGTATTTTTTGTATGGGAATTTTTATTTTATTTAAATATTATTATTAACTATTAAAGTACACATATAACTAAGGCTTTTGTGAATATTGCAAGTGCCTACTTGTTGTCATCATTGATACCGAGCAAAAAATGAGAAAATCACGTTTCTTGTATGGGAGCCCCCCTTAAATTTTTATTTTATTTAAATATTATTATTAATTATTAAAGTACACATATAACCAAGGCTTTTGTGAATATTGCAAGTGCCTACTTGTTGTCATCATTGATACCGAGCAAAAAATGAGAAAAATCACGTTTCTTGTATGGGAGCCCCCCTTAAATTTTTATTTTATTTAAATATTATTATTAATTATTAAAGTACACATATAACTAAGGCTTTTGTGAATATTGCAAGTGCCTACTTGTTGTCATCATTGATACCGAGCAAAAAATGAGAAAAATCACGTTTCTTCCCTTAAATATTAAATTTATTTTGTTTTTAGTATTTGTTGTTATAGCGGCAACAGAAATACATAATCTGTAAAAATTTCAACTCTCTAGCTATTCCCGTTCTTGAGTTACAGCCTGGAGACAGACGGACAGACGGACAGACGGACAGACGGACAGACGGACAGACATCGAAGTCTCAGTAATAGGGTCCCGTTTTTACCCTTTGGGTACGGAACCCTAAATATATATATATTTTGTTACTACCAGGTTGGTAGCAGCAAAAAATGTTCTTTTATGAAAACTGACGTGACTTCTTTATTACTCGTATCTTTATGGAAAGTTGCATATTATTATGAAAAAAAAACTATTTTATTTTTCAGGATAAGCGCCATCTGTCGAGGAGGAGTTGGCCGCCGAGATGTGAAGATGAAAATGTTGCTGAACGTGTGTAAATCATGCCAATAGTAAGTATCAATCATTCCATCTTGTTTATGATGGTAAACAATTAATGCCAGACGAATATGCCCCATAATAATACGTTCGTAAATGCTCGTTTCATTATAGGCTATCTTGGAGAAGCCGATTGCCACAATAAAGATAGAGTAAACTGTAGAGCACGTGAAGTACACACGTAAGAACCGACCTTGTAAAATAATATATGATTTTCGGGAAACGACAACGATCGATCATTCATAGTCAGTCGTTTCCATTGAAAAATGAGGATATCTAAAAACCATAAGCAAATCGATCTTACAATAGGTAATTTATTCATAAAATAATTATAAAATAGTATGCTGGTCACTTTTAGAGCACTGTTAAACAAAAAATTGTATCTACTTAATTATTTAAGTCATGATGGTGCAAAAAATCTGGGTCTTCGATAATTACAAGCAAGGTGAGTAAACACTGTTCTAGTTTTAGATAAAAGTTAAAATGTTGCAAAATTATTGTTTAATCTTCTTGTTTACATAATATATAATAAACCTGCATGATTAATAGACACATTTTGTAATGAAATGAATGGGTAGGGACGTGTTACTCAAAATAATAATATTGGTTATATAAAAATCATTCTTTATTTCCTATGGTCACGGCATCACGTGTATAATACTTGAAATTAAATTTACTGCTGATATGCTCTTTTAGCGCTGCTACTTTTACTCTCTACTTGAACTCTGTATAAGCCGGCCCCTAGACGATCAATTGTATTGTCAATATCACGCTTCAATTTTATTGAACAGTTTATTTGACAATAAGATTGAAAGCGCGCGACGTTCACTATCAACCCAAGACGGTCTATTATTGGTATTGCGCAATAAAATTGCTCGTCTAGGGGCCCGCTTATTAGAGACACACGCACAGCCTAAAATATTACCACATTGTTTTGTTACGCCCTGTATAACGGAGAAGAATATATAGGCTACTTTTTACCGCAAAAATGCATTGTTAATGCAATGTTTCCTTTCACGCTTACAAAAGCGAGAGAAAAGCTAGTATAATATTTTTTTTAAACATGAACAAAATGTTACTTAACTGATATTGTAGTTCGTTGGTCTCGGGCGAGGCGGCGACCTTAGCGCGTTATCGGGACGAAATATTTCACGAGTCAATCATGAATCATGATACTGTCGAGATAAACTGACGGAAAACCTCACGCAAAAACCCCTCAACATCACCACTATTAGCTAATAACTAATAGAAAACAAATTTGTTTTTACATAGATATATCAACTAGATATTTTAGAATGGTCATCATCACAGCGTTATCAAGTAAAAGCCTATACTTAATAATTATTAACTAATGATCGAAAACTATAAGGCCAAAAGAACTGGTGAAAAAAAAAGACGGGTTGCACTCCGGGAGTGCCGGCAGAAGTGAAAACTTGATTATTAACGTTGTACATTTTTTTAACCCATTTTTTATGAAAATCGATTATTAAAAAATCGATTTTTTTAATTAATCGAAACCCTTACGTAAAATCGATTAAATTTTTAACCCATTTTTTATGAAAATCTATTTCTAAAAAATCGATTTTTTTAATTAATCGAAACCGTTACAATCCATTCGAGTTCGAGTTCGACACAAAACACTACTCTCCAACCGTCTTACGGTTTTTCCAAGGTTTTTCGATCAGCACGAGAATCTGACGTGAGTTTCACAGTTTTTACCCATCCCACAAAAGTGCTCAACGCAGCTAAAGAAGTTTTCACTTCAAAAGTAACAGATTTAGAAAAAAAAATACTTGGGTAAAGGTTTCGTAGAGGATTGCTACGGCGTAGAGGGCAGAAATTTCAAGGTGCAGGATTTTTTTTCTACATTTTCCGCGACATTGTTAAAGTTGAATAAGATAAAAACCCGTCCATTAATATGGTGTTTGTGTTATGTTCCAGCTGCCTGGAGTCATTGTACTGGAACTGCTGCGAGGAGAGATTCTGTTTCGACAAGAAGATCGCCCTCTATAAGTGAGTATTCATTACTGCTATACTTACTAAGGGTGAGACCAGAGGCGTTGTTATAGAACTAAGGTTAAGGTTATCGTCAAATATGGCGTCCATTATTGACTTTAGCCAGAGATTTGACAGTTCATTTGACATTTTGTTATAGTTATATTAAGTTGGTGCAACCCACCCTAAGATTATTTAGAAGTAACTGCTGTGAGCAGTAAGACCGTCTATAATCTAAATTATGTACTCACACAGTTTTTCTATATTGTGTGTTTTTTATAAATTTGAGTTTGAAGTTGTACAAGTAATTAATAAAGAATTTTTTACTAATAGTATCACTATTTAGTAATCTGTGCTTATAGCAAATAAGTTTTACTTAATTTATTTATATTGACAAGCATTAACTAAGTTTAAAAGTAATTAAAGAAATGATATTATCCCATATTATGAGCTATAACTCATATAAGAAACCTTTTACTTATATTGTAATTCACACTCAAACATAGTAAAATAAGATGTAAACATAACACTTAAATATTTAAAAAGTTGACAGACATTAAACAATTATTATTATAATGATAAAATATGATAAATTACTATTCGGGTTTTCCTCATACATATAACATTCTTTTATATATGAAAGTTAGAAGTACCACATACGTTGATTCATAAGAAGATGACCGAGCTACAGTATTTGGTCTGATTATGTCAAGTCAATGTTAGTTTGAGTGCCGATCTGAGTTGAAATAACGGGACCTAATTATGTAGATCCCCATCTGCTAATAATCTCCTTAATAGTTTAATCATATACCCTACGCATATACCTTAATAAAACAATAATCACTGCTCATTGGTTTGGACTCTTATTAGTTATCTACTAGTAGTTAGTATAACTGGATCTTAGTAGTTAGCGGTTGGTAAAACCCCACGATTTTCCGATATTTTTCCTATAGCTCTTGTCTACAATATTATTAATCTAATCTGTGAAGTGTGAATATAATATTGCGCAGATAAGAGTATATCTCGCGGTTCGCGCGGCCTTCGCTGGTGATATTGTATCTTACGGCCAAAGATATATACATCGCTAGATACGGAAGATATTGGTATTGTCTGACGAAACTTCTCTACCGCTAGGGAGGATGAGCAGGAACTCTCACTGCAGCACTTGTGATATGTCCAGTAAATTAGTGTAAGTTTTAGATTAGCGACATCAATTATTCCCTGCAGCACCATTGTTGCGAACGTTCCCTAATATTTCTGTTTGGGCTATATTGTAGTTTAAATATCCGAGGAAATTGATTCCTAGGCAGTTGACAGGCTAACGTCATTTTGTCGGATCATGTCAATTCAATGTTATTTGTGATCTGTCGGCTGGGTTTGACATAACGCGATCAAACTACGTAGGTTTTCCACCTGCCTAAGAATCAACTTCTCTGATCTAAGAACATCGAAAAATGACTCTTCTTAGTCACAGAATTAAATAAACTCTACTTAGCGGATAGGTAATATAGTATGAAAAAGTAAAAACCTACCTATTATTCTAGTTTTATTCACTTTTCTTCATACTCTACGCGACAAAATATATGAGTTACTTTCTTTCAATCTTAATACGTTATTAAAACGTAATAATATTCATTTTATTCAAAACGTATTTAGCGATCTTTATATCTTTGCTTGCTTATAAGTTATAGTACTCTATTTCATATTTTCATTACCATATTATGTAATCATATATGAAATCATGTAGGTACCTATTCATTATTCAGTCCAGTATTACATAATAATTATAAAAAGCTTGTTGACGTATTAGGGTTTACTATATCGATGGACTTCGGCACGATTGCACCTGCTAGCTACTAGCTAGTAGAAATATAAACGCTTAAATACCGCTTTCTTTACACATCCAGTCTGGTAGCATCATATGAAAAGGTTTTTCAAACTCATCGACTGTATCGAAAACTTTGAAAAACCTTGTAACCTGTATTGTTGTCATGGCACAGAATAATATTATAGTTTAACAAGCCATGGAATCTCTAAACAACTTGACATCTTTCTTACATTAAAATCTTAACGGCTGAACAAAGTGACTGTATTTACGATTTTAATTATACAAACTTATATTGAGCTGTTGTCAGGGGAAGTGGTATAAACCTTGTACAGACATGTTGACATGTATAATTACCGCCTGACTGCTCACTGCTCAGCCCACTGTACACAAATCCTGATGTTTTCATTAACATTTATCTACAGATAAAAGTTTTAAATAGATCTGCTACGATAACAATTTATTGTGTCTTATTGTGTTTTACGTAAGCATTATTTGTTCAAATATAAATACAAGGGATAAAATGTTATTAGGGATTATTTATAGAATAGTTACCACATTAAAGGTTTTATGGTCCTATATATTATATACTTATCAATAATTATCATATTGAATTGTAATTTTGTTTTGTATGCGTCATGACATAGTGTCATTTTACGCACAATAATATATATAATATTTTATTATCACCCTCGTATATGTGTTACGTACTGTAATGTACTGTAGGTACCTATGACAAACCTGACTCAGTGTCTTTAGCGCCAACTTTACTGTTATTACTCAGCAGTCAGCATAAACGTAGTAACCACAAAGCAAATAAATATACAAGGTGTAACAAAACTAAGTGATTTAAATAGTTTAGGAAGTCTATGTATAACTTAAATAGAAATCACTTTGAAAGTAGCAGCGTTGAAAGAGCAAATTTTTTTTGTAATTTATAATATCGGCAAGCGTCCGAGCACGAATTACAAAAAAAAAATGCTCTTTCAGCGCTGCTACTACTTTCAAAGTGAAATAGTCGATAAAAATTGTAATAAGTATTGTGTATCTATTATATTTTAATCCAGAGACAGTAAAATTACAAACTTAAACACTAGTAGCAGTCCCTAAATGAAAACAAATTTGTGAAAGAACTCGACGATATACTTAGGCCTTAGCTGGTTCCGACTTCAAAATAATGAAAATTGTGTGTAGAAATAGTTAAGGTTTTGGAGAATTCTGAAAAAGGTATTTCTTAAAGAGTACGAACTATTTAATACTTTTTAGTTCATTGAAGAATAAGCAATGTTTCCACTCGTAAGTCGGTTTCAATTTTTTGTCAAAATAATAATTTTAATGAAAATGATAGACGATGACAAACGAGGATGATCATGCAGTAGTTTGTTGTGTTGGGGCGTGACAGCTTGGTTATGATAGAGTTGTCGTGACTTCGATACTATTACCTACTGTACTGTCTCAATATGCACAATGATAGACGATGACAAACGAGGATGATCATGCAGTAGTTTGTTGTGTTGGGGCGTGACAGCTTGGTTATGATAGAGTTGTCGTGACTTCGATACTATTACCTACTGTACTGTCTCAATATGCACAATGATAGACGATGACAAACGAGGATGATCATGCAGTAGTTTGTTGTGTTGGGGCGTGACAGCTTGGTTATGATAGAGTTGTCGTGACTTCGATACTATTACCTACTGTACTGTCTCAATATGCACAATGATAGACGATGACAAACGAGGATGATCATGCAGTAGTTTGTTGTGTTGGGGCGTAACAGCTTGGTTATGATAGAGTTGTCGTGACTTCGATACTATTACCTACTGTACTGTCTCAATATGCACAATGATAGACGATGACAAACGAGGATGATCATGCAGTAGTTTGTTGTGTTGGGGCGTGACAGCTTGGTTATGATAGAGTTGTCGTGACTTCGATACTATTACCTACTGTACTGTCTCAATATGCACAATGATAGACGATGACAAACGAGGATGATCATGCAGTAGTTTGTTGTGTTGGGGCGTGACAGCTTGGTTATGATAGAGTTGTCGTGACTTCGATACTATTACCTACTGTACTGTCTCAATATGCACAATGATAGACGATGACAAACGAGGATGATCATGCAGTAGTTTGTTGTGTTGGGGCGTGACAGCTTGGTTATGATAGAGTTGTCGTGACTTCGATACTATTACCTACTGTACTGTCTCAATATGCACAATGATAGACGATGACAAACGAGGATGATCATGCAGTAGTTTGTTGTGTTGGGGCGTAACAGCTTGGTTATGATAGAGTTGTCGTGACTTCGATACTATTACCTACTGTACTGTCTCAATATGCACAATGATAGACGATGACAAACGAGGATGATCATGCAGTAGTTTGTTGTGTTGGGGCGTGACAGCTTGGTTATGATAGAGTTGTCGTGACTTCGATACTATTACCTACTGTACTGTCTCAATATGCACAATGATAGACGATGACAAACGAGGATGATCATGCAGTAGTTTGTTGTGTTGGGGCGTGACAGCTTGGTTATGATAGAGTTGTCGTGACTTCGATACTATTACCTACTGTACTGTCTCAATATGCACAATGATAGACGATGACAAACGAGGATGATCATGCAGTAGTTTGTTGTGTTGGGGCGTGACAGCTTGGTTATGATAGAGTTGTCGTGACTTCGATACTATTACCTACTGTACTGTCTCAATATGCACAATGATAGACGATGACAAACGAGGATGATCATGCAGTAGTTTGTTGTGTTGGGGCGTGACAGCTTGGTTATGATAGAGTTGTCGTGACTTCGATACTATTACCTACTGTACTGTCTCAATATGCACAATGATAGACGATGACAAACGAGGATGATCATGCAGTAGTTTGTTGTGTTGGGGCGTGACAGCTTGGTTATGATAGAGTTGTCGTGACTTCGATACTATTACCTACTGTACTGTCTCAATATGCACAATGATAGACGATGACAAACGAGGATGATCATGCAGTAGTTTGTTGTGTTGGGGCGTGACAGCTTGGTTATGATAGAGTTGTCGTGACTTCGATACTATTACCTACTGTACTGTCTCAATATGCACAATGATTTTGCATATAAATACACTCTTATGTAAGTCATACTCTGTGTAAGTGTTCTTTTAAAAAAATCGTTTTTCGATCTTCCGACCTACACCTTTAATTAAATTTCATCATTACTACACCTATTAATGTGATTGGAGAAGGGAAATAGGAACAAATGCAATATCAACCTCAACAATTGTAACGATAATAATATTAAAGTAAATAAAAGTGATACCTTACAAATTAATAGGCAAGTTAAATTACTCATACCAGGAAAAAGAGTTCCTTGGGAAATACCTCGTACTTACTCACCGCCAACGGCCACGAAACCACCGGTTATTGCCAGTGAGAGACTGCAACTGTGAATCATACGAGATTTTTCATATGATGATTTTTCTACACCAATGAGAGCTGTATTTAAGTGTTTAATCAGAAATTGGCGTCTCTAGGTCTATTTTAAGAGGATGCATGACAGTTTTCAGCGGCAAAACTTCATACTCAACCAGTGCTTCCTTCGAAACGTAAGCTAATAAAGGAAGTTGTTCTATTTGACCCTCTTCTTAACTTTCGACCCTTTGTTTTCAGGATAGAAGAGAATGGCACACACAACGGGTACACAAACATGGGCGCGAGCGTGGACAGCGTGGTCACGTCGCAGCCCGTCAACAACAACACTCTGCCGCCCACCGCCATCGTGGGCAGGCAGATCAACGAGCTGCCGCTGCACGCCGACAAGCTGTACGAGGTAATGTGGTCTGACGTGGGTGCGAGCGGGGACAGCGTGGTCACGTCGCAGCCCGTCAACAACAACACGCTGCCGCCCACCGCCATCGTGGGCAGGCAGATCAACGAGCTGCCGCTGCACGCCGACAAGCTGTACGAGGTAATGTGGTCTGACGTGGGTGCGAGCGGGGACAGCGTGGTCACGTCGCAGCCCGTCAACAACAACACGCTGCCGCCCACCGCCGTCGTGGGCAGGCAGATCAACGAGCTGCCGCTGCACGCCGACAAGCTGTACGAGGTAAAAGGACGCTTTTTACTCATGAGCGCATTTACCGCCGACTGAGCACGGTCTACCCCAAAATGGCCTCAGCCCACAACAAATCAATGGGCTTCAAAGCCTCGGTTCCACTGGCTATTTTATCATCACTATACGCCAGTACATTTTTTCCGACTCCACCAGAAATCGGATTATGCTTGTATTCAAGTGTGTATTTCTTGGCACGACCTAAAACTAGACTGTTGACTTCAAGAATTTAGTTGAATTTATCGCATTTTATATTAACAAGTACCTTAGAATTTATATCAATGTTATTAGTTACGCATTGCCACCTTTGCTAAGACCCTTAATATGAGACCTGAATTTTCTCTTCACCTAAAAGGATGATATCAATAATTTTATGTGTCAAAAGTCACGTATTTTCTATTAAAACCTATCATCATTCTTAACTAAGACATTTACTCTAAAAAGCGTCTGATAACGCCAGAGCTGGCCGGAGATTGTACGAGCCGTCTTCCTGATTTCTCAATCAGCACGTATGTACTATGTTGATAGTGAGGTAACCTGTATCTAGGTCGGTGTACAACCGAAAGGCATCTTGGTAGTTTAGGTTTAATTCAATTACTATACTTACTTCGTTTCCAATTCTTTGAATTCAAAATGTTAAAAAGAATTAAAAGTCGCTCAAATTAATTTTGCTGCGAGCATAATACCGTGACGTAAGTAACGTTACATTTGAAATTATAATATATCATTTACATTACATAAAAAAACGTATTTTACATACAATTTGTATTTTTGGAAGCGGACAATGGTGTGAAATCGCTAAAAATAAATTCTCTTTTTCAGGTGTTCTCGAAATCGTTGATATTCAGAGACGAGCACGAGCTGAAGAAGAGCAGCGCCGACACCCTGGACGACCTGGAGACGAAGTCCCTGCCCGACGTGTTAGACGAGAAGCCCAGCCGGTCCAAGGTGTACTTCGAGGACGAGGTGGACTCGCCCGTCACCGACTTCGAGATCATGTTCAAGGACGAGCTGCTGTCCAACCACGACATGTTCAAGATCGACGAGGAGGAGGAGGACGGCCGCAGCCCGGACCCGGAGGAGGAGGGGCTCACCATGAGCGTCGAAGTCAGGAAGCAGGACGTCGTCAAACCCAGCACCGTCACGCTCAAGGGCGAGACCAAGATACAGAAGCAGCACCCGGTGTACGAGTACGACCCAGTGTCCGCTATGGCTCTACCCTCGACCCTCACGCTGCCCAGGGTCGAAAGCGTCAAGGGCATCCTCCGGACGAACAGCGCCAAGAACTTGGAGAGGGTGGACAGCAGCAGCAAGCTGTCGCGACCGATGCTCAACAGAGTGGAGAGTTTAAAGAATATCGATCCTACCAAGATAAATAAGGTGCTGGCGAGGGTGCCACATAGGAGCGCGTCGTTCCTCAACATACCAGCGCATTTAGTGCCCGAGAAGCCGCCGCTGACGAAGAGCAAATCTACAGTAGGAGTTCCGTCGCTGGCCGACAGCGAGCTCCGACTGAGCTCGCTTCCGGACACGCCGATAATAAAGAGCAACAACCTACCCCGATTCTTCGCGGACGGACCGTCGATATCGGAGTATCGGGGTGAGACCACGCTGCAGAGCATCAAGCAGCAGTCGGCGATTATGATGCAGAACGACTTCCGCATGCCGCGGTACTACGGAATCACGGCCAAGAGCATCATGGAGACGCCGGTCCACGAAAGCAAGTCCATGCCCGACCTGCGGAACCCCGCCACGACAGGACGGGTCAGTAAGCGCCTGGTCAAGATACGAGGGAGGTTGAAGCCGCTCGTCATCCGGAAGAGCTCGGAGGAGAGACTTTAGATGAAATATGCCACCATAGACTAAGGAAAATATATTTTCATAACGAAACGTACGAATAGGGACTTTTGTGGCTGCTCTGATGCGTAGACGCAACGGTAACTACAGAAAAGTTATGCCGTATGCGCTGTCAATATTGTGTTTTGTAATTACTTAGGAGGAAGTACTATATAGATGAATTGTAAATAATACGGAAAAAATAACTAGCATGGACATTCAAGTTTAGTATAGACAGAAATTACCGATGTGCTGTCTTTTTACGATAGGACTGATCAGGATCAGTTGCGAATGGTTTTTCGTTTTTCTCGATTGTTACTTTAGTTTTAAAACATAATAATATTTATTGATCAAATTAGGTAGTTGTTCGAGATAATAAGGGGAGCCCTTTATTTAAAATAATGTTTAACCTTAAACCTAGGGACCAAAATCGATATTATTAGTGTACTTTGACATTTTACAACTTTATTTGACCTTTCCCAATACAAACCTAGTACTTAATTTAAACTTTACTTAAAATAAAATTATTAATCCAGTATTATATTGCTCAAAGCTTGTGATTATGTATAAAAGTAGGTATAACGTAATGTAAATATAATATTATATAAAATCTAGTCACCAATTTAAATACGTAGATAAATAGTATCATATTTCAAGATAGGCTAATTCGGTTCCTTAATTAATTTTTATTTATATTATTTTTAATTATGATGAAGAAACTGTTACTTATTTATGAAATTTTTTTTGTTGAAGATATTTGGCTGTTTTGTTTTGTACTTAACGAACCATATTTTTAGTTGTGTAATAAATACTTATGACTTGTGTAGATCATTTACTTAGTCAATAAATGTGACCAGTGACTGAATTCTTTTATTTAAGTATTACATTTTGATCAGCCCTGATCTGTACATACCTCGATTTTATTAATCCAATTTGACATAAATGTAGGTGGGTGAATTTTCCAACCGCTTTTTTTTCGCGGCTACTGTGAAATTGTGTGTGGGAAATGGCTTTTAAGGGTTAAATAAAATTTCATCGCATAGTTTGTGTGATTATCCATATGAGGCAACAGACACGTTTATATTTTCAGACAGAACATAAAAATAAAAAATTCTAAAGGTGGAAATTAGGCCCCTCGGTGGCTGTCCCAACGACCTTTTTAGTCCTAATGTCGTCAGCCGAGGAAAAAATATTAGTGGTACAAACAAACGGATTCTTTTATTGGATTCTTAAAGAATGGAGGTATAAGCAATACAAATTTCATAATCTCAATCGTTACACTTTCAAAATAGCGGGAGAAATAAAACTGTCCCAACATTTTGTCTTGATTCGGTGAATAAAAAAGAAACATGAATTGTCGAGACCAGAAGTACTTTTAAACGTAATGCCGCTTCTCGAACTCAAGCGCCAGTCATGCTTGTGCCTTCGGAGCGAGAGGTGGTTTGCTGCGTCGCTGCGTGTTCCCGCTAAAAACGTAAGTATATCGTCTCGGTGACACCCGACACTTTTCTCTACATTTCCGTGATTCAATTTATCATGTTAATTGAACCAGCAAGAAGTATTAACTTATTTTCTTACAAACACGTTTAATAATATGTATCAGTATGTAGTATAAGTAGATATCGGTATAATTATTATGGGTGTCAAAATATTCAACGATTTGTCGCAAATTTGCATTTCGGTGATTCCGTTTCGGTGAATTCAGTGACCTATTTGGTCACCGAAATGAAAAAAAAGCACCGATATGAAAAAAAATCACGGAAATGGTGACTCGGTGACTTTCGGTGACCTTCGGTGACAATAGTTTTCATATCGGTGAATGCTTTTTTCATCTCGGTGATTTTTAAAGTTGTTTTATACAGGAATAATAATCTGCGAAATCGTAAAAAAATGTTAATAAATAAAAAAGAAATATAGTGCTTCTTAATGTTTCATTTTTTTGAGCTATTGTATAGCTTTGATCGCGTTTATCAAGAAATTCCGTAACGAAAAACACCTAACATTCGTCTAACGTCGTTTTAGTCAATATTTGTATTTTTTTTTAACTTTAAATATTTATAAGGACACAATATTTACCTTTCATTTTATGAATAAGAAACTCAGAGACTGATATTTTGATGTAGTTTATTAGGATTACCTAAAATATTGACTTTTGTTGATTAGTAAATTAGCAAAAACAGTACGAGATAATATAATATGATTATTTAATATTAGAATTTAATGAATCCTATCAAAAAGTAGTTTTGGTTATAATAATGTTAGAATAATAGTTACTCAATTTTTACTTTAACTGTTTAACTTAAGTATATTTTTATAACGAAAAATTTGAACTAAGCACTAGAAGATACCTTTTCAAAATAGTAACAGCATTTATTCTTTGCCGAGTGAAGTTGGCGCGTGGTAATTTTTATTCAAAGCAGATGTGTCAATTATTTCCCAGTATTAATATATTTTGTTATTTGTAATTAAAATCGTTTGTAACATGATTTTTTTTTAATAAAAATACATTGTTCTATCCACAGACATAGATCAAGATAGATACCGCATGTGTATGTACTTCGCGTGAAATATCGCGTTCCCAAACGACGAGCAATGCTCGTCTTTCGAAAGTCTGTTCTTTAGTCTGCTATCGGAATAGGACATAAATCGGAATTTTAAAAATGCCTCAATGCCTAAAATGGCCGTATTGAGCTGTAGAAATTCAAATAGAAACGTTGGCCTTGATAATGGACACGTTTCTTATAATCGGTACGTCACAGTGGTAGGAAAAAAGTGACACGCTCGTTTTCATACAAATGGAGCGACATGCGGTATATATCTTGATCTATGTCTGTGGTTCTATCTCATTGTTGTTTAAATAACCATGTCCAGGCATTTACCGTAGATGTAACTTAATACGTAAATAGAGATTATTTCGCCTATACCAAATGAGTAACCATCGCTCTATGATAAAATTTATGTGAGCGTAGCGTACGGGAGGCAAAACCGCGATAAGAGTTGTGCAATAGCTGATTTCGTGATGGATTTTTTGTGATGGATATAGGCTATGTTTTATTCTGAAAAATATTAGAGATAATTTCGAAAATTGCAAAAGTGTAACCCAAAGTTTTAAAATTTTTCCATAAAAATACATTATTTCGCTTGTTTTACAATCACGCTGTATACTATTTCGGTGAATTTATATTTCGGTGAATTTTGTTTTCATCTCGGTGACTGACTTTTTCATCTCGGTGACTGACTTTTTCATCTCGGTGACTGACTTTTTCATCTCGGTGACAGCTAAAATATAAACGTGTGTGCTACGTTTGTTTATTATTTAATTTTTATGTCATTAATTTCGTAGTTATAAAACATTAAAATTGAGAGGAAACTTCGGTAAAAACTCAAAAAAACATAGAAACAAAAAAGTTCACCGAAATGAAAAAAAATATGGATATGTGTCACCCAGGTATCGGAATTCAAAATAACAAAAATGCTTGGTTTGTCGAAAAGAGACTTAGGAGGTGACTGGATCGAACTAGAAACGAAACTGCATTATTATGTTACATAAAATCAATGATATTCTATTATATATTACTTTTGGAAACAATTTCTAAAAGTAATATATAATAGAATATCAATGAGATTCTAAGAAACTCATTGCATAAAATAGTAGAATCCGATAAAAAATTAAAAGAATGAAATGTTGGGTATTTTGACAATGAAAAGCAAAATAAAAAGCGCATAATTTATTACAGAAACGCTATTTCATACATTCGTACCCCGACAGCGGGCAGCGCCCGTCGTCACTCATATTAGTCACAACTCACACGACTCACACGCATACCACCGTTAAAATTGTCTAGAAAAATGTTAACAACTACCGCGATCGCTCGCATTACACTAAATATACATCTGCTATCAGCGGGGCTGCTAAATACAGTCTAAAGGTGATTTTCCGATCCTCCGCAAGTGACCACGACCGACAAAAATTTAAATAAAATGCCACTTTATGACATAGAGTCAGACCATAGGTTTCATTTCAATCCAAGCCGCCGCTGCTTTGTAGTGGCGTAGAGCAAAACGAAACCTACAGCACTGGTCATAAGGTGGCATTTTATTTGAATATTTGTCGGTCGCGGCCGTTTGCCGTGAGGATTGTAAAGTCACCTTAAAAGAGGCTAGGTTACAAAATATACAGGGCTAACTAGATCATCGTAAACTGTAGGTAACTGTGATATTTGCGTTACAACACAAAACTTATAACTATAATGTGTACTTAAAGTTATCACTTCTGTTAAATTATTATTTTGATTAATGCATATTAACATGAAGTATGGTAGTAACTTTTATTCGAGCTTTACAAACAAACATAGGCACATAAGATATTATATTTGATAAATATCTACTAAAGGTAATATTAGTTAAGACATCAGAACTCTAAAATAGTATTGCAAAGTGTTGACCTTTTTATAAATAAAATCTACAATGTAACAAACATTCTCACATACTAAAATAAATTCAGACTGAGATGTAGGAACCGATTTCATCTGTAAATACTTTCAGTTGTGCGTAAATAAAAAAATCTGTGAAAAACTGTTGATTGCAAACTAACATAAAATCTCAGAATCAAAGTAACACAATAAACATTTAATATATCATAACAGTGAATAATAATTTCAATGATGCAACACGTCGCCTACATAAATTAGAACATAACATTTTTTACATTAATAAAACACGTCTATAGTGTATTCGCGTTAAGAATGTTAAGCTGTTACTTTGTATTTCCATGACAATTTACAAAGATAGTAATTTTCCAACTTAACAATGACTATCACTTACTCCTCGTAAGGCTATAGGTACGTCTGTTATATCAATACCATTTTCTTCTTAACGTGAATACACTTAGTGTGACGGGTCTAACCTACTCTAGACTCTAGTGTTAGATACATCTAATAAAATGCGAACGACTTTATACACTATACAATGATTTAGAATAATGCTACGCAATATATTCGTCTGTGTGCGTGCGGGCACACTCACTTAACCACTGAGCTGAGTCAATAGAAACTATTATACTTTGACTTTAGTTAAGCATTCGATTGCTTTGACCATCGTTTCATTAGCACTTTGACTTGTAGATTTACGTTCTTTTTATTACATACGGTAAAAAGCAGAATACGTTAAATACTTAATGTACATGACATTATTTAACGTATTCTGCTTATTATTTTCTTCGGTACCTATACCTTCCTAATATGTAATTAGAATTTGGAACGTTACGATAAATGGCGAAAAGAAACAGACCTAGAACGGATCCCTGCATCACACCCACGTATTGATTTAGCCCAGCGATGAACTTTAAATCTACTTGACTGAAAATAATATTTAGTGACCGTCTAGCTATGTTCTAATCGAAACAAGAACTAAACTAGTCTAGTGTTTAGACAAACATAATATTATTGTTGGCATAACTATTGGCATCCCTTTACGAGGAATTTCGCTCAGGCAATCGGAAAATCGATAGCTCTTAAGTTTCTTACATACTTGATGCCATAAAAGAGGTTTACCACCTAACGACCTCGTTTTCGAGACGAGAATGGACGTTCAAATTATTATATGTAGTTCCTTGCGTCCACTATATGAAGTTGGTCGTATAAAAAGTTTATACACAATATCTGAAGACCGTTTAGCGTGTCTGTTCGGTATCATTTTCTATCCAATGCTTCAAATGCGACCGAAATTGCACTACAATAATTGGCAAGATAGATTCGTTAACCAATGTCAGTCTATACATGCCTATGAATATATAATTTTGGCTTATCAAACAATATATAAAGCGAGATAATTTTTTACTGAAGAAAAATTTAGTGTATTAAAAACATTTTTTACAAAAACTGATCTTATATGCATGATAGTAATTATTTAAAAACATTAAATATAATTTATTACAACTATTGAATAATATTAAAACTGATAATACCATAGTGCAGTCGTGGAACAGGTAGAATTTTGTATATTCACCTATCGTTACTTGTCTCTTTCTTTCTCACACAAATCAGCGCGAGAAGGGGCGGGATAGGAATAGTTTCATGAACGAGACAAGAAGCGATGGGTCAATGTATAACATTCTACGTGTTCCACGACCATATTTTAGTGACACACAAATGACTATACAGCTACGAACCAAGGGTCATCTCGGCCTAAACAAACTTTTATACAAATAATTTCAGCAAAACAATACTGAAAATTACTACGCCCTAAGTATACGCTAATTTGGTACTTGCATTGATAAACTAGCTACTTCTATATTCTTCTATATTGGGAATTACAGATCTACGCTTAGTCAGTTCCAAAATTAAATTTTTATCAATAAATATAAAGTTGATGGAAAACAAAAAGTAATTTGTTTCATACAGCCCTTGTAAAATTTAAAGAGATTATAGGTCTATATCTAAACTTCTATGTCAAATTGTATTCCAAGATTTTGAAACGAAAAACTGCAAAGGTGA
The DNA here is from genome assembly GCA_963422495.1 of Polyommatus iphigenia. Taxonomy (NCBI): domain Eukaryota; kingdom Metazoa; phylum Arthropoda; class Insecta; order Lepidoptera; family Lycaenidae; genus Polyommatus; species Polyommatus iphigenia. The sequence continues at coordinate 1,121,048 of OY730183.1, forward strand.
ATAATCAAAATAAGGAATCAAACAAATAAAAATTAAAACACTGTTAATAATAAAATTTGGATATAGTCAAGTGATAACCAAATGCCCTAAGTATTTAAAGAATTTAATACAGAAACTTTTATTTGTGGAAATTACCACAAACCTTTTGTCATAACTCGAAAATAGTCCAGGTACAGGACTGTCTGACTCACTGTTTCATTTACACTTACAGTTGTCTTCCTTACTCAAACGTATCACAGGACATATTATCGCGTTTGAGTGAGGGAGACAACACGAGAACCGCAGCCGTATATAATGTTTACGAGAATTAGGGCCTGTTTCACCACTTCCTGATAAAGTGCCAGATAGGCTATCCACAACTTATTTGGCAGATTTTCCATACTCTATCTGCCAAGCTAATTGGTGGATAGCCTATCCGGCAATTATCAGGAAGTGGTGAAACCGTCCCTTAGACTTCTGTATTCTTATTGTCTATTCACTTAAGCCCTATACCTAAAGTAGGCAATTCATAAGATGTGTTCTTCTATTTATTCCTTTGGCTTAAGTAAAAATGCAAACGTCTAAAACGTAATATCTATTGGGTATATATCTGTAAGTTTCAGACAAATAAAACCTATGTATATTATTTTTAATTAGGCATATAAGACTTTCATAAATTTCAGGCAATTCCTTATGTGTAGTAGTACGAGTAGTATTTGTACTTTGTATGGCGTAACCGATAAAATCTCGTAGGACGCTTTCCCCTTTCTGTCCTAATTTACTTTAACATATTTACAGTATAATGTAAAATACACGAAACACAGAAAACCGTGCAACTTAGGCTCTGTTTAAAATTACACTATGGAGTCGGTAACAACGGTGGATGACACGAGGGGTCCAAGGTGAGAGCGCAACAAAACGAGACGCAGCGCTGTATTTTCTTGGTAAATTGTTTTCGTTGCTATAACTTATCCTACCCTAGCTGCGCTACGCAACGCTGTGCAACTCAAAATTGAAATGCTGGCACCAATTCCTGTATCTTTTTTATAGTGAATAAAGGTAATTTTTGAATCGCTTCATATTTAGAATATGCAGCGCTACGTCTGAACTGCGTAAGCTGTCCCTTAATGCTGACAGTAAAACCGAGATATACGTCTATACATATTATTTATTCTAAGGCTGCATTCACAGTGGTCAATTAATGTGGAGCAACATTGAAAAACACGTTATTAAAGTAAACTTCTTGGCGCTTTGAGAGTGAAATTCACGAGGCACGGTTTGCAAGCATTGGATTTCAAATCATGCGGTACTTATTACCACGTTCTTTAGAAATAATCAAACATGTTTTGTTTCATTCAAAGACCAAGACAACTGTAAGATATCTGCTGTGCAAATATGCTTATTAGTAAGGGGTAAGAAGTTACTGCATAGTATTGGACAATGTCGCCCAACGCACCACCAACACAATTCACTACTTATCTAGAGTCTGCGACTATGACCCGTATCACGATTACCGGATGGGCTTGAACCGCTTGACCTTGACGGGCACCTTGTTGCCGGCCAGCTTCAAAATGGCGGCGGCGGCGACGGGCTCGAGCGCGGACACGTCCTTGCCGTCCACAGACACCAGCCAGTCCCCGCGCTGCAGCTTGCCGTCCACCTCCGCCGGGGAACCGGGCAGCTGGGGAAAATAATGAACTGTCACCAGCAGTATTTCCGGACTAATACGACCTGCAAACCTTCAAGAAGAGAGCGTATTCCCTCTTGTAAGGCCGGCAACGCACCTGCAGCTCTTCTAATGTTGCTAGTGTCCATGGACGACGGTAGTCCTTATTATATAAAAAAATCGGTTGTCTGTAAAGTCGGCTTACTAACGATAGTTGAACGTGACAACGTCATAGCCTTAACCCCTCAGTTCCGGGAAAAATCTATGCAAAAAAATTGGCAGGTCAATGTGCAAAAAAAATGGCGCCCGGCCTACCCTCTTTGGAAAATTAATGTAATATGAAATATCCTTACATATAATCCATATTTTATGTTTGTGTGAACTACATTATAATATATGTTAAATTTCCTATCTATCAAGCCATCATAATATAGTATTTAGTCCGATCATGATATTAGTTTCTCAATTATAAACTTTCGAAACTATAATTAGTGACTTGTTCAGAAGAAATAAACGAATACTTTATTCTTCATAATATATTAAGTCATACCTTGACACGTAGGAAATAGAGCACAATTTTGAATAGCCAAAATAATACTAATAGCTCACAGATTGTTTATTTATTTTTCATTCAGAGTGTGGTCAATGTATCAAAGGTCATAACTAACCAAACTTCTTCATACAAAAGTATTCTCTAAGTCATCGAAATACGTAATATAATCGAAACAAAGAGGGCGGCCCAGGTGGGCCTTACGGTTGTTGAGAGACTTGAAAGTGTAAATGGAACGCCTCAGAGCTGTCAGCGAGGTAACGCCGCATGAACTGTCATGTTTTTCGGGCGCGCAGCCCATATCGAATTATAAGACGTTATCACGTCAAAAAGGTGCTTTATGACGAGCGTACAATGTACGGTTGCCTACTAGAAAGTGAAAGAATAGATTTAATTGAATAACAAAAATAATTGTATGAAACTCCCTACTACAACGCACACTAAGCGGGATCGTAACGAAATCGCCTCGCCTCGGAACAGGCGCGGCAACTTGCAGTTCCCGCGCTTATGGCTCGTCGTCCCCGCGCTTACGTCTCTCCGTACCCAAGCTTACGTTTCTTCGTCCACCCTTTCTTCAAACTGATCTGAGGCCAGCGGTCGGCGAGCCGTAAGCCCGGTGTCGCCAAGCCGTAGTAGAGTTGACGTACATGAGCTGCTGATACGTTTTGGTTACGTGCATACGTTAGGTTGACGCCTGGTTGACGGCGAGACGAAAGGCGATACGGTGACGCTCCCTTTCCGAGTTGATGTGTGTGCTGTGACCCTAAACCTTTACAACTAATAAGAATAACTCACGATCTCGCCAAGATACAGTCCGGGTCCCTCTAGCGGCGCGACGCAGTTGAGTCCGAGCGGGCGGCCGGACTTGCGCGTCAGCTCCGTCTCCACCTCGTCGTACTGTAGCGGCTCCGGACGGTACACCGTCATTTTCAGCTGGAAACATAGATGAAAGGTTGAAAAAAAGGAATCTTTGAAAAGTAAAAAAATGATAGCGCGATTTATCAAGTAGTCAACGCCATCTATCGGCAGCATATGGATTTTTTGTAATATCTTTATTCTCACTTAATATTTTATTTGACGACCTCTGTGGCTCAGTGGTGAGCGCGTTGGTAGCTCAAGCCGGGGGTCGCGGGTTCAAATCCCGCCGACGGAACAAAAAAAGTTTTTTAATGTTCCCGGGTCTGGATGTTTATTAAATATGTGTATTATATAATAAAAATCTTAAAAATATGAAAAGTATAAAAGTATTAAATATGTTTCCGTTATCTGGTACCTGTAACACAAGTCCTTTAGGTACTTAGCATGGGGCCAGACTGACGTGGTGTGAAGCGTCCATAGATATTATATTATTATATTGTGTTGTATATTGTATTGTATATTATAATTCACATTACATAGCCGGTGCACTGACAAAGGTAAAATAGTGTTGTAAACATTAAAGTTTGCAACATAATACTGCAGAGTGCAGCCTTATTCCCGAAACTGACATCAATCTGATATCAGATTTTTGACACTTTAGACATCTAAAATAGGTAGAAGATAATTCATTCAACTTATTTAAATATACCGAAGAAATATCACGAAATATAGGCCAAAAAGAAGCGCGCGCATAGCTAGCGCCATCTATCCGCATCACTTTTAATAACCGAAACAGAGTAAGTACAAAGTATGTTCTTGCACTTACTGCGTTTTAGTGTCTGCACGGCTGAATTGTAGTTAGCTATTTCCTCACCTTAGGCGCTTTCTGTTTGATGATGAGGCAGATCCTCTCGTTGGACATGTCTTTGGTGATCTCGACGCCGTTGCAGCTCTTGATCTGGTCGCCCACCTTGATGCGCCCGTCCTTCGCGATCGCCCCCTCTTTGTATACTTCTAGAACTATTGCTACTGCACCCTGAAAGTCGAAAAGTTAAAGTGAGTTTGTGAAGAAAAGTGTTTTGAAGTCATAAAACAGTAGAGTTTTTCGGGCTTTTAATTTTGAATTTATACTTTTGCTGCACAAGTTATAACAGCCTAAGGATCTTTAGACACCTAAATTATATCGACATGGGGGTGTGAATGCGAAATAGATGTCCCTCAAAATGATACGCACTTTAGTTCTTATTTCATCCACATACAGGATGGCTTCAGGAGAGTGTCGCTGTGAAACTTTCATTTGCCAAGGCGTGATAATTTTATCATAGTGGCGTCAATATTAATACTACGCCCAAAAATATCCTTCTAGATTTATACAAGCCACACATACATAAGACTAGATGACGCCCGCAATTACGCTGCGGCAAAATTAGTTTATCGCGTGGGAACCGTACATTTTTCCTAAAAAGTATCCTATGTCCTTTCCCAGTACTCAAAGAATCTTCGTACGAAATTCGTTAAGCGGTTTAGGCGTGAAGAGGTGACATACAGACACATTTTCGCATTTATAATTGTATGGATACTCACAGCGATGAGTGTGTCGTTCCCGCCGAGCAGCGAGAGGCCGATGACCTCGTTGTTGGTGGTGATCTCTATGACGGTGTCGCAGTTCGCCCGCACTTGCGCCGTCGCCGGGTCCGCAGGTGGCTCCGCTGTCCGAACAGATGAGACATAATAAGGAATACTCGTTTATATGTACGGTGTAAACAAAGTGATAATACTTTAGACTTTAGAGTGTGTATGTGCCTCTTATACAGGGTGTAACAAATCTAAGTGAAAACTCTAGGGTGTGTACGTGTTCCTGGTAGAGAGTTCACTGTGAAAGTAGCAGTTGCGCTGAAAAACCTTTTTCCACTATTGTGTGGGGAAACTCGTGACGCTACAAAAATTTAAAAAAAAGACGGGTTGCACTCCGGGAGTGCCGGCAGAAGTGAAAACTTGATTATTAACGTTGTGCATTATTTTTTTAACCCATTTTTTATGAAAATCGATTTTTACAAAATCGATTTTTTTAAATACTTAATCGAAACCCTTACAATTTTTGAAGTGAAAACTTCTTTAGCGGCGTTGAGCACTTTTGTGGGATGCGTAAAAACTGTGAAACTCGCGTTAGATTCTCGTGCTGATCGAAAAACCTTGGAAAAACCGTAAGACGGTTGGAGAGTAGTGTTTTGTGTCGAACTCGAACTCGAACTCGAACTCGTACTCGAACTCGAACTCGAATTGATTGTAAGGGTTTCAATTAATTATAAAAATCGATTTTTTAAAAATCTATGTTCATAAAAAATGGGTTGAAAATTTAATCGATTGTAAGGGTTTCGATTAATTTAAAAAATCGATTTTTTAATAATCGATTTTCATAAAAAATGGGTTAAAAAAATGCACAACGTTAATAATCAAGTTTTCACTTCTGCCGGCATTCCCGGAGTGCAACCCGTCTTTTTTTTTAACCCATTTTTTATGAAAATCGAATTTTTTAATTTATCGAAACCCTTACAATTTTTTTTAACCCATTTTTAATGAAAATCGATTTTTAAAAAATCGATTTATTTAATTAATCGAAACCCTTACAATCGATTAAATTTTTAACCCATTTTTTATGAAAATCGATTTTTAAAAAATCGATTTTTTTAATTAATCGAAACCCTTATAATTTTTAACCCATTTTTTATGAAAATCGATTTTAAAAAAATCGATTTTTTTAATTAATCGAAACCCTTAGAATCGATTAAATTTTTAACCCATTTTTTATGAAAATCGATTTTTGAAAAATCGATTTTTTAATTAATCGAAACCCTTATAATCGATTAAAAAATATCGACAATCGAAAAAAAAAACAATCGATTGTTCGATTAAACGATTTCAAACCGTCTTACGGTTTTTTGATCAGCACGAGAATCTGACGCGATTTTCACAGTTTTACCCATCCCACAAAAGTGCTCAACGCCGCTAAAGAAGTTTTCACTTCAAAAATTAGTCTTTCAGCGCTGCTACTTTCACAGAGAACTCTCTACAAGGAACACATACATACTCTAGTATTATCACTTTGTTTTGTTACACCTTGTATAGATTTCATTGTGAAAGTAGCAGTGCTGAAAGAGTTTTTTTGTGATTTGTATGGGCAAGCGCACCAGCGTCATTCGATTGCCTATACAGAAATGAAAATAAAACCATATAAAACTTATATATTTTATGTGTTTATTATTTTTCGTTATACGTTAGCCAGCAGGAGAAATCATGATACTGTGGCAGATGTAAAAATATAAAAATAGTAAGCATAAGTAGTAAATTGTTGCTAACAGCAACAATTTACTGTTAGCAACAATTTACTTATGTGAAGAATTCAGTTACGTTTGTTCAATATACATCTATTACACAATAGGTTCTGACCTAACGCTATGGTTTAAGGCTGCGATAAATGATTCATATAAATATTTCACTCGTTGAGTTGTCGTTATATCTATTGGTATTTATGTTGCTAGTATTGCAGTTTTCCACGAGACTTGATCATATAAAAAGAATGATAGAAAAATGACTTACGTTTGGCCGGCGAGGCAGCGGGCTGAGGCGTCTTCGGCCGATCTGCAATGTGATATGAAATAATTAAACATGTTACTACACAGTTTGTGCCACTACAGAAGTTTCATAGCAATAAACTCTCTTCGCCCGTAGTCGTCAAATTGCGGCCCGCGACAAAGTAAGTTATTTGAATTGTTAATTACTATACTACACAATTATTAAAGTTACGCCGATAAACATAATTACTGACAAGTCATAAGTACAGTGCTCTCGACCAATGAAATTTGCCGAGAGTACTCTCTTGCGACTCTACTCGGTAGGTGTAAAAATGTTAGTGTGGAACCGCTCTTGGACCGCCCTTCACATACTCTGCGGCCCGGTACTGGCACTCACATTTTCATGTGTGGCCCATGGCCAGTAAAGTGTGACGACCGCTGCTCTACATTTGCCATGACAATTATTACAGAACATCATTTGCGCACATGTACTACGCACAATCACCATTGATCATGGGCAATCGTAGAAAAATATTATTTTGTTTATATTTCTTTCCACACTTTCGCATTATTTTGTAATAATTGTCAATCATAAGCTTGTAAACTGCAGTGGTCCCCAACCTTTTTTTCATGCGGGCCACAAACATGTTTTGGTCTTGGTGTCGCGGGCCGCAACAAAAAATTTTTAGGGTTAAAAAATAACATTCTTCAAAATTAACGATTTTAAAGTGGAAAAAATTTAACGACTATCACGTAGACTTTACGTTATTTTGCCGGTGGGCGTGAATTTCAAAATTGTTTAACATCACGCGGGCCACAAATAAAGTCCCGGCGGGCCGCATGCGGCCCGCGGGCCGCGGTTGGGGATAGCAGTTGTAAAGCATAATGTGTGTGATTTTAACTTGTCCCTCGGGCACCCCTCAGATCTAATCACTGTTGATCCTGGCGACACAGGAGTTGCAGTGGTGGGGATGTGTGGTGGTTGCCCGCTTAAAAAAAATGTGTGTGTCACATATACCCACCTTCAGGCGTCTCTCCGTCCTTGAGGTTGGGGCTGCAGACGGTCAGTATCACCACGCCCTCCGTCTGCTTCAGCTTAGCCGCCGCCTGAACAACACACATATTTTTCGTTATATTAATCCATACTTAATATTATAAATGCGAAAGTATGTCTGTCTGTCTGTTACTTCTTCACGAACAGACCGCTGAACCAATTTTGCTGAAATTTGGTATGAAGATACTTTGAGTCCTGGGAAAGGACATAGGATACTTTTTATCCCAGAAAAATTTACGGTTCTCACGCGATAAACGAATTTAGAAGCAACGGAGTTGCGGGCGTCATCTAGTAAAATATAACGTATAAAGTGTAATAATCTCTTCTCACTACTCTCTATAAAGGCGCCGCCAATAACACGACACGACGCGACACTTCACGTCACAAAGAACTGATGTTTGTAAACGAACTTGAAGTGTCGCGTCGTGTCGCGTCGTGTGGTCTCACCTTAAACAAAATTATTTTCGTTACTACAGTTTGCCACTAGGTCTTGTCAATGTTATGCAAATTATTGTAGAGCTCACTTCTATTGTTATTATATTTATTTGACAAGCAATTAATGATTTTTTTTGTTCTATAAAGTAATGAAAATTCTGCTGCCTTTTGTACCAAATCTTTCAGTATGGCTGCTGTAAGAATTTTCTTATTAGTAATAAGCAGTTCCTTTGTATCGTCTTTCCATGAAAAAAATGATAATGAGACATACTCGTTATTATTTTTTCATGTGTAAAATAAAGTGTAAATAAATAAATAAAAATAAATAAAATGTATAAAAGAGTATACTCACGGAGTCATACGTGCAGCTGAGCAGCGAGTCCCTATTGACCGCTAATATCATATCTCCTATGTTTAAACCAGCCTGTAACATACAACGATATAATGTTAAATATAACAATGGTATTCTGATTAGACAAGATCTTCTTCTTTACATTTATTTAATTTTCAATCGTATAATAAGTAAAAGGTTACCACAAAAATTAAGTTTTTTGAAAGCACAGCATCAGCTTTCAGAAATATTTTTTTATAGTTTTAACCAACAACACTAGGATCGATGTAATATCATATTATGTCAAAAATAAATAACTCTGAACAATCAGCAGTCTTACCCCTAACTGATACGATTTTGATTTACGAGTCATTGAGAAATTGAGCCGCAGCAAGATCGTGCGCTAGTATAGCTGTCAGGAATGGGAAACGCCGTTGAGATCGAATTAGTTCCAAATTGAGCCGCAGCAAGATCGTGCGCTAGTATAGCTGTCAGGAATGGGAAAAGCCGTTGAGATCGAATTAGTTCCAAATTGAGCCGCAGCAAGATCGTGCGCTAGTATAGCTGTCAGGAATGGGAAAAACCGTTGAGATCGAATTAGTTCCAAATTGAGCCGCAGCAAGATCGTGCGCTAGTATAGCTGTCAGGAATGGGAAAAGCCGTTGAGATCGAATTAGTTCCAAATTGAGCCGCAGCAAGATTGTGCGCTAGTATAGCTGTCAGGAACGGGAAAAGCCGTTGAGATCGAATTAGTTCCAAATTGAGCCGCAGCAAGATCGTGCGCTAGTATAGCTGTCAGGAATGGGAAAAGCCGTTGAGATCGAATTAGTTCCAAATTGAGCCGCAGCAAGATCGTGCGCTAGTATAGCTGTCAGGAATGGGAAAAGCCGTTGAGATCGAATTAGTTCCAAATTGAGCCGCAGCAAGATTGTGCGCTAGTATAGCTGTCAGGAACGGGAAAAGCCGTTGAGATCGAATTAGTTCCAAATTGAGCCGCAGCAAGATCGTGCGCTAGTATAGCTGTCAGGAATGGGAAAAGCCGTTGAGATCGAATTAGTTCCAAATTGAGCCGCAGCAAGATCGTGCGCTAGTATAGCTGTCAGGAATGGGAAAAGCCGTTGAGATCGAATTAGTTCCAAATTGAGCCGCAGCACGATTTTGCGCTAGCGTATTAGCGTTTAGCGTAAAATGCTCAAAATGCCTCCTATTTTCAGCGTTTTGATCGTTTTTAACGCTTAACGGAACGCGGGGTTGATATACAGTGATATGTCGAAAGTAGCAAAACTGATTCGATTCTCGATTAGATTCTGATTCTGTCGGGAGTAAGGCAGCTGTATTTAAAATATTGAAGGTCCATCTCCACGCACCTGTTCGGCCGCGCTGCCCTCCTGCAAGTCGGAGACGAAGATACCGCGCCCCGCCTCCGTGTGCCGACCCTCGATTATCATGATGCCCAAACCAGCTGGACCCTGGAATGGAACAGCAGCAGAGATGAGAAACAAAATTGAGTTAAGATCATAGCATTGTAATAGAGGTAGATGAATTGATGTAAACAAGTATGGATACAAAAAGCGACGCGTGAAATATTCTGTAATTGGTGGGAATTTTTAAATATAACAATGGATTTTGTGTCACAACTCGCAGTCAACTTTGATGTCGGCTGCAGTCGCCATGAGTATAACGTTAGATCATTTTCAATATTTTTAACCGACTTCCAAAAAGGAGGAGGTTATATGTTCGTCTGTATATTTTCCTCTATCTGGTAACAAGACTTTATTTAAATGTGTACTTATATTATTAACCAAAGCACTTGTGCCTAGGCACTTAGGTATTACATTAAAGTCGTAAAAAGAGTAGATACAAAATACGAACCTTCTTGATGGTAATGTCTCTTACACCTTTGTAGCCAGCGAAGCGGTCGTCCAACTGAAATTAACAAAATGTAATTTAAGGTAAAATCGGTAAACATAAAATATTCAGAATTGAAAAAAAAAACGATTTCCTATTTACATGTTATATTATGTTTCGTAATAATTATTAAGTTAGCGTGGTCCAATACTGTATGTCACTTTAATTGTAGTAAGTATCTGAAAAACACAGACCCCATAGCTTGGTAGGTTGACTGCAGACCCAGTGACTAAAGACCTATATTCAGTAGCAACGTCTGAAGTTACTTAGTCTTTGGAAAATAAGCGATAAGTTAGGATTATCATTATAGACAACAATAAGCATCAAAATATATTTAAATTATAGGATTATTGGACATAACCATAACCACCCGCGGCATAGTCTGTAGTGTGTACTCGCAATTATCAAAGTTTGTTATACGTGCCACAGTTTGTACGACGGCTGAGCAAATATTGATAAAACTCCAGCACGAGTGGTTACCGACTCGCAATTTAATCTTCTTTTATTTATAACCTGAATTTTGTACGTCTTGTAGTGCCTTGTTATTAATAACGATCTAATATAACGATTGTTTATTTGCCGACTCGTTGGGAGAAAAGTAGACTTTTATATAGCTTTTTCGATGTCCACTTATACAAGGTGTAACAAAACTAAGTGATAATTATTCTTTATGGTATGAATGAGTACAGAGCTCATTGTGAAAGTAGTAGCGCTGAAAGAGCAATAGTTGCTCTTTCTGCAGCGCTGTTATATATTTACAGCAAACTCTGTATCGAGACTCATAAGTCACACACACCCTAAAGTATTATCCCTTAGTTTTGTGACACCCTGTTACGGGGAAACAGTGTTATAACATATCATAAAAGATGACAATAACGAACAAACTAAAAAGCTTTAATTTTAGTGGGCATTTTCAAGCTTAAAGCTCAATCTAGATTTTACATAAGGTCACCCTTTATGCCTTCTAAAAATTTTGTTGTACGTTCCAAAAACCTATAAAAGTGTATCATTCGAAATCAAGATACCTTTTTTGCTAGGAAAGCTCTTAAAGAAAAACTCATAGAGAACCACAACGGTCCTAGAATATAACCTGGTGGTACAAAACCAAACAGCAACTAGAACAAACTGTTGCCTCGTGCCACTGTGGACACAGCAGGCTGACACCAGCTGCGTACATATCACTTGTTTATGTTTTTCGATACTTTTTGGTGTCTTTATTAAAGTCGTTGCCAAGTAAAGTTAGACCGTAGACTGTAGAGTGTAACTAAACGCGCTATTACGCGATTTTTATTATATATATTCGCTAGCTTTGTAGATAGGAAATACCATAATCCAAAAGTAAGTCTATTGTATCTTTTGTGCTGATTTTTTTTTGTTCTGAAGCACCCCGGGGGTATATGGAACTCTTACCCACTAAAACCACCTGTGGTTTGCCGTCAGCCGTACACGGAGGGATGTCGTGGATCTGTCTAACACAGGACTCCCTCCACGACCGGCCGGTCTACCTCACAAGGGACCGGAATTCCACCAAGTTAGGGAACGCTTAGGCAAACTAAAGCGGTGCTGATTTAACCCAACCTTCGCTACGTTATAGTAAAGTTCATGCTACGAATAACAAAACTATTGTTATTCGTAGAGTTTATGTTAATATTACTATTTATTACTCATTAGTAACTTGTCAGTTATCACTATACAGAATACACCATACAATTAACCTCCTGTAAATTTTCCACACTCTATTTATAGAAAACTAGCTGTTGCCCGCGACTAAGACAAATCCTATTAAAGCAAACGCCTTCATCATAGAAGCTCAAATCTTTAATAATTTCAATTCAATCAGTCGAAAGTCTAAGAAAATTTTTAAAAACTTTCATCCCCTATTTCATTTTTATCATTAGGGGTGGAATTTATTAAATTCCTTTCTGAGGGGATGCCTACGTCATAGTATCTTTGTGCATAATACACAGTTTCAGCCCGATCGGTTTAAAATTGACAACGTTTCATACAAACTGTCAACCCCAATTTCACCCTCTTGGGGGTAGAATTTCCAAAAACGCCTAAATTATATCCATTCAATTTTAATTAGTAACCCAATAATAAAGTTTCATGTTTCTAACTTAAGAAATGACGGACTTTCATTCAAACTTTCAACCCCAATTTCACCCCCTTGGGGGTAGAATTTCCAAACACGCTTAAATACGTATTCGTTCATTTTTATTCAGTAACCCAAAAATAAAGTTTCATGTTTCTAACTTAAGAAATGACGGACTTTCATACATACTTTCAACCCCTATTTCACCACCTTCGGGTTAAAATTTCCAAAAAACAATCCTGCTCACCAAATTTCGTGGCTGTAACTTTAACAGTTTTTGCTCTGCGATGATGAATCAGTCAGTCAGTCAGTCAGTCAGTCAGTCAGTCAGTCAGTCAGTCAGTCAGTCAGTCAGGACTTGTAATTTTATATGTATAGATTACAATTACATTATTCATAATATGATAAATATTGTTTTAATTTAAAATCCTAATCAAGCGTTACGAAATATCGCACCGGATATCCCTGTCGTTGTACAGTTTTAAAATAATTGTGTATTTTTTGATAATAATAATTCATATTATCGTTTGTTTTGTAACTTTCCACTGAAAATATTATGATTATTTTCTCTGGAAAGTTACTGGAATTCAGTTTTAATTTAATATACTTAATTATATTACATAGTTAATTTTCAACATATTAATGTTTATTGAAAACATCAGTTTAAATAAAAATTAATTGCATAACATAATATTTTCAGCTTTAACTGAGAGCTGTGTCATTTTCTACACCTTTCTGCATGTTTAGAAATAGCTGTACGAAAATGAGAGGACTGTTTTTGAACTTTTAGTAATTTACAAAATGTAAAGTGTAGCATATTATATAAAGTGATATAGCCCGCTCAGAACAAAGGCGCGGTTCGTTGTCCCGGTTTTAGCACAAAGGACTTTTATCCTCGCAAATTAACCCTTAACATTGTAGTTCAAGTTTCGTTTTTCAGTTTTTAAAATTAAGAATGGTAGACAGAATTTTAATGCTGCTCTTATTTTGAAAAACTCTAAATATATAATTTCTCGTAATACTCTTTAAAGACAGCGTTTTCATTAAAATTTTAAGTAGCTCCGCCAGCTGACGGTTATAGCTGACGATTATTTAGGATAGTAGAAAACTTAATCAAAACCGCTTCATCTATCTATGAGCTGCCTAGACAGACGCGGTAAGCTTAATATTATGCTTTAATTTTTAACCCATCAAGCCCCATAAGGACACCGGTGACCGCAATAACAATAGATTTCCAATAATCCGCGATCGATGGATTAAAACTTGATAATGCATCTGAATTCTCTGCCACTTTCACTAAATTTAGATACTATGATGTTTCCTGAGAGCTCCCAGCGATTTCTTTAGATAACTTATCTCTACTATATTGTAATATTACTTACTACCTACCCCCCCCCCCCTCCTTTTTTAAGAGCCTATGCTGCCCCACTGCTGGGCAAAGGCCTCCCCAAAAGTCTTCCAATTCTCTCGATCCAACGCAACCGTAGGCCAACCTGGCTCGTATTTCTTTTTCGAGGCTGGCCACTACCCCTTCATCGTCATCATCATATCAGCCTATATTCGTCCACTGCTGGACATAGGCCTCTCTCAATGAACGCCACTACCCCTTAATATACTTAATTTAGGAAACCCTTCCTCAACTCACCTTTACTTTTTTCTTCCGGAACGAGAACGTACGTCGCCATAATGTCCGCAGGAAGGTCGCGGGGCGGTACAGTAGGTTCTGTTCCCGCCGGCTCTCCACCAGCGTCATCACTCACTGAGCTACACCACGCACATGCTCTCTCGCTCACACACTACCAAGTTAGAGCGAAAAACTACAGACGGACTAAAATAAAAAAAATCAACAAAATATTCAAAAATAGAACGAATATAGATATTCGATATTTCGAATAGAATACAAAAAACGATCTCGCTTAGTAACTCGATCCAAGCGATACGAATTACATCCGAGAATGTAATTCTAAGAAGTACAAGGAGCGATTGTGAGAGAGTGGGGGACAATTAGCGAGGACCGACAGCAGGCGGCTCATTTAAACGAGCCGTCACGTGGCTGGAACGCCGTGGGAAAAAGTGAGCGGCCGTGGGAAAGTTGCGAGAAACAGGGCTGCCGCACACAATAAAATTGCCTTAGAAAATGAGGAGTAGAAATTATTATAATTAGAGACGTTGCAAGTCATTGTGAACATAAATATACTGGTTTGTATCCAATTGAAAGATTGCGTTGCAATTAATAGAGACACGAACGATAGATAGGTACATTTATCAGTTTAGCCCTCGAATTAACTCCTATAACAGCTAGTGCTTCATATTATCAAATATGTATCAAAGTTCCTGCCATACACTTCTTCAAACAGATGACTGTATAATAAGTAGGCATATATTATAATAGGATTAAAAGGTAGGTGGAGATTCCGAATCTCTTTAAAATATAAATGATATGGAATGTTGATGGCAATGAACTTATAAAATCCCAACGCCAAAGGTACTTCATAGCTGTTTATAGTTTGGACAGCGAGGCTGCGGGCGAAATATTCATGTTTATAAATTATAATGTTATTTAGCTTTTTTATTATTAGTGGCAACTGGCATAGTACTATAATTGTTGACATTACAATAATTGTTGACATTCAACTAAAAAGTGGCTTCTCCTGAACATTTTCCTGCAGCACGACCGAGAATAGACAATTAACTTTATCGATGTAAAATTTTGTTATTCTCGCTAAAACCAGAAAACGCCTGAACCGATTAGGCTAATTTTAGTCTTGAAATATTTGTGGAAGTCTGGGGAAGATTATATTAGGATTTACCCAACAAACAAACTAACCTTATAAAATTAACTCAATAAGGTCTAAACTCTTATACTTGTTATAAAAGAGCATTCATTATGCCAATGTTACTTATAATGACACACTACTAGGAGATTTTGTTAATATTACCTTTATTCTTATAATTTGGCTGGGTAAACGTTAATAACTCAAATTTATACGGCAACTATAAGGCTTCGAAATATGTTAATCTTATAGTGGCTATTTACATTGCTTTTTAGCCTTGTAATATTCAAAGACATATAAAAGCTTTTAATATGGTCAATTGTTCTTATAAAAGTAACGCACAAGGTAACTAATAATGCTTTTAACTTATAGGGGCATTTAATAAGACATCTATCCAACAAACGAATGCTAACATTTTATATGACCTTAACAAGGATGAAAGCAATCCACATTCCCTTAAACAGTGATTATTAAGATATTATTCTCTTTAAGGTTACATTAAAATGCTTTACATAACTAAATTCGCCATTTTAAACGTACAACAGATTGTGTGAATTTCTTGCGGAGCAAAGTGATCGGCCAAGTGCGAGTCGGACTCGTGCACGAAGGGTTCCGTACTTTCATAGAACAAAAAAAGGCCAACATTTTTTAAAAGTTTTTAGGCCTTTGTGTAAATTTCAGGTGCCTACCTGTTACCATTATTGACAAGCAATAAAAGCGAAAAAAACTTGTTTGCTGTATAGGAGCCCCCTTAGATATCATATGTATTAATTTTATTTTGTTTTATGTATTTATGTTATAGTGGCAATAAATGCATACAATCCCGACAAATTTCAAAATTGCAGCTATTGCGGTTCTTGAAATACAGCCTGGAGACAGACAGATAGACAGACAGGCGGACAGATGACGAAGTCTTAGTAATAGGGTCCCGTTTTACCCTTTGGGTACTTCCGTACCCAGAAGTACGTAGTAGCGTTCCCCCTAAAAAGGGATTCAAAACTGTGGAAGAAGTTGAAAAGGAGCGATGGTTACAGAAGAAAAGTAAAAAATAAAACAATTAATTTGATAATCACGTATTTTTAATAATATTTCAAACTTAAAATTAGTGCGCAAAAGTGAGCTAAAGTATCCTTATAAAGAAGTCTCTTTCGGCCAACCCAACTACAGTGGAAAAAAAAATTATATATAATAAACGGGAATAACACTAGCTAGGTGCGATTTTGTTAGTGTGAAAGGAACCCTAACGATATGTAAAATGGCGATATCATAAGAAACAATTGATGCCGTTATAAAGTCTTTACTCTCATAGACTCCTTATAGACGATGTGTGAATCCTGTTGTTCTTTTAAAAGCACTGTATATAACTTGACTAAATAATTAATGACGTTTTTAGCACAAAAACAGCTTAAATTCAAGGGCGAGTTGATACCAAAACACACAGCGTATTACATTTTATCATGCATTTTAATTCCCATATACTTTTCACTATAAACGAGCACTAAATCAGGTAAATAAACTATACATAAAATAATGACTTATCGTTTACTTGACAGTAAAATGGCTGACGTTACTATTTCTTCTCCAAGCTGTTGCGAAAATGTAAGTCGCTTATGACGGCAACAAGGGCAAACGGAGTTTAACTCCCTTGTATCGGACAATAATATAACACGTATAAGGGTGATCGCCCGTATTAACGCTTTCTATATGTTTCTTATAAGTTGAAGTACCTTGTTCTTGGTCATTATATAACACGTATAAGGAAAAAAGCGGACAATAAAGCAACTATAAGGAGGGTATAAGGTTATTATCCTTATAAATTGTGCCCAAATGCACCCTTATTAGCGATAATATGACTTCTATAAGAATATTATTTTTGGCTATATAAACCACTACAAGATCAATTTTTGTTAGTTGGGTAGGAGGGAAGTAAAACGAATTCATCGGTTCATCTAGATTCTAGATTATAGTTACAGTTACAACTTATTAGCTGATCTTTAATTTTTTTATTTACCTATGAGTAAGATGGTAAGTTTTACATATCTATTTACTTCTCAAAAAAAAAAGAGGTAAATATATTCAATAATATTTTTTTAGTAGAGACCTCTAAACTATAATGTATCTTACGGGTATTATGTTATAGGCAAGGTCTTATACATATTAATGATTCACATAAATTGTACTATGTTAATTATTTAATTTGTGTAATTTATTGTATATTATAGTGAGTTTATTGCTTGAGAGGGAAACACGTGCAGAGAAGGATATTAATTTACTTTTTGCGTATGACATCTCTTAAGACTTCATCAACACGTCTTATATTATTATGTAAACGAAGTTCTCAGCAGACTTAGACCACAGATATTATATTATAGAGATATTGGTAAGGTCACTTAATTTTGTGTTTTGAATTATGAGATACATGACCCCATATTATGATCTACTTTTTATTAGGTAGGAGGCCGTTAATGAAAATTGAAAACAGGCAGTAGTATTTGAACTTTCCATATCCAGCGTGCAGGCTGGTAAGCTGAGGATGATCATGTATCATCCCGGATGCGACTGGACGGCGATTCATCTCCCGGGAGCTTTTATATCTCCCCTCCTCTGTTGACACTAGGCAGAGTCGGGTTACGGCGGGACACCGTCAAACAGTTTTAGCACTTTGTTCGCGAGACACTTTTATTTTTTTGAAGTGTGACCGAACAATAACTCGTAATAAGCATCAGCTTTGAATGCCTCTCGAACCATAATGGATGAGCATAATTGCTACCATGATTTGGCGGCTGTCAGCAGAATTAACTTTGATTATGGCTATAGGCAATCATTTTATTGCAGTAGTAGTACGAAATTAATGGGCCCACGTCCCTCCGGCCCGTGAATTTCGTTCGATTTCTATTTTTAACTTCCTTCAACAAAATATTCTAGGAACTTACATATTTTATGTTCATTATAATTTATACACGATCATTGATCAGTATCAACTTCGATCTCACGAAAAAAATGCAGGTTATCCTTTTTCATGGAATACTTTGCATACATTTTATACGACAAGCATAGCAATAAAGAAAATTAATTATCTGAGAACAAAAACTTATTGTTGTAAATAAATGGCCCATATATATGCCGGACGAGGGGACAATTAATAATTATTATTTTGAGATTCTCAAAAAACTGAACAATGGAGCGAAGCATTTTCTTTGTTTGTTAATTACGCGATTTTCTATTCAGGAAAATTTTCCAGCATTTCATTTATTTTGGGTTCACTGCTTCGTTGGCAAAACCTTGGAGCTGTTCCGTATAATGTTGGATTAAATAATTATAATTAAAATATTGCTTAGGGGCAGACTTTTAGGGCAAATTTTCTTCTCTATCTAATTAATATAAGTAGACTGAAGTACCTATGGTTGGTAGAATCTACAATTTAGTATGTTTTACAACATAAATATTATTATTTTTATGTGTTTACGCAGTTTATACCTAGTTTTGTCCTCAATATGTTCGCTTTATTCGGATGGTAATTTTATTTCGTAGTAGGTATGTGGTTTAATATACGACTTAAGTAGAATTAATTATTACACTATGAATAAATAATGAATGTTATAACACCACTAATGATGTTATGGTATACTGAAGGAGTGAAGGACATACAGCTATAGTTCCGGTTGCTATTTATAAGTCAATAATCAAACATATTAGATATTTATGATTATACCAGTGTTTTTCAACCTTTTTTATGACGAGACCCCGACCCCCCATAGGGGGTCGCCACCAACAGATTGAAATATACTGGATTATACAAATGTATATATTAGGGGTATGAAATTAAGTGAATTATACAAAATATGCGATTAAAAATTATATTAGATGACAGCCGCAAAGCACTCCGTTGCGTCAAAATTAGTTTATCGCGCGGGAACCGTCCATTTTATGGGATGAAAAGTATTTCCATACCAAAATATTTTAGCGAAACCGGTTCAGCGGTTTGGGCGTAAAGAGGTAACGGACAGACAGACACACTCTCTTTCGCATTTATAATATTAGTATGGATTATAATTTTAATCATTGATGTAGCGTATGTAAATTTCATTTGTTCCGATCTTTATGTGTATAACAGGCTTTCAAAGTATAATGTTTTTGTCCGTTTATCACGAAACTGAACGAAATTGAAAGGATAAATGTTTGTTATTCTCTATTACAACAAATCAATATTAATAGTAAGTCTAACATGACTGCTAGTTTGTTGTAATGGACAGGCAATAAGACTTAGCCCCAATTTCACCAACGTCTGTTAGTGTTAACAGCTTGTTAAAATGTCATGTCTTCTCTTCCATTCATAAGAAAAACGAAAGAGGTAACGTGATACTAATTCGAGCGTTAATTTTAACAGTCGTTGGCGAAATCGGGGCTTACTGTCGCACTCAAAGACATTTATGATGATTTAACTTCAATTTAATGAAGAGTTTGACAGATACTGTATGGAGCTTATTTCAAATCTTTATTTAATTACAGGTAATTTATATTTATCTCCGACTCTGAGTGCGGCATTTCAAACATATTCTATAGGTACTATTTAACCTTATAAATAATAATATTTCCTACACCTCCTATTTTCTTCTGATTAATTCGTTGCGGGTCCCAAGACAGCCTTAGCATGTCCCTCGGGCTCCCTGAGATCATATCAAAGGGTTTTCGTAGTTGGATACCGCTGTCGATCCTGGCGACACAGCTGGAGATACAGTAGTGGGAATGTGTGGTGGGCCAAAGCCCGTTTTAAAAAAATGTACTATACTTTACAATTAATACAATATTCAAGAAGCCCTAACATATCGATATCAGTTTAGGGCCATATTTGCTTGGAAATTTATTATTTCTTGGATATATATACTGTAATGTCAGATATAGTTATAGCTTGGTTTCAAGTAACATGTGGCTTTTGTTACAAGCATGACATATTTAATTAGAAATGATTAAACAAACATCTTACTAAAAAAATGTTTACTAGTGGTTAAGTCAGATAAGTCTCTATTATTATTTAATATTTGAATTAAAAGACCTAAGAAAATACAGTAGGGCCTCGGTAATCCGGACTCGCGCTTGTTCGGTGATCGCTGTAATCCGGCCGGCCGGAGCTTTAAATACTGCTTTAAAATGGGCTGAAGGGCCACGAAGTTATGTTTCTCCGTCGACTTAGAGACCGGGCTTTCGAAATGATGTGCGAAAATCATAAACAGAGTATTAGACTTTTTCAAAAAGAAATTAACTAATGTTTTATTTTAACTTACTGATTTCTTACATGGTTGTAAATTGTAATTATGAACATGTACATTTTGTCTTTATGCTTTAATTTAAAAATGTATTAAAAAAACTAAGGTTAAACATGTGTTTTTTTTTTAAATTTCTTAATTTTAAGTCGCTTTTTAAATTAACATTAATTAATATGGGAATTAAATATTGCATACTATAATCCGGATGCCTCGATAATTCGTAAGCGGTCTTGTTTTTGCCTCTCCGGATTAACCAGGCCCTACTGTAATAGCTTTACTCATTAATAAGACAGTAACTAAGACTTAATAAACATAACGCCGTAAGTCGTAACGATACATAACCTCAGTAAGTTTAGGAAGTAGGAACCGGTCGAACAAACCTGACGAACAATATTCACACCTTATTCAAAACCACAACTCGGTTTAAGATCGACCTCTATCAACACCGATATCTACCGGGAAACGCATCGAGAAATGTACACAAATCGGAAATTCTCGATAGCACACACATCACAACTATACACTCGTATAAACAAAGACTTATACTTGGAAGCTTTTAGCACAGTCCGGGTGTCCATGCTGTAGGATATCACTGAAATCTGTCACTCGTGTGAAGGAGGTCTAACACTACAGCACCTCCATACCGCGCGTCAGCCGCACGCCGCGTCTTCGCACTACTTCGCTATATTATTTGTATGACTTTGCTAATGTAAGATAACATAGTGCAAGCTGAACATAGTGAGCGTATAACGTGTACACCCGCAACGGACACTCAACTCTATAATGACAATAGTAGAGCGGTTTTCCGCGCCGCGAGTTTTCGCACTTGCGTCCTTACGCAGCGACCGGTTTGGGTAAACACTGAAAAATAATATGATAATAAAATTTATGCTTTATGATTATCGAGGTTAGATTTAAATTTTAATGACGGCGAATTAGGAAAACTGCTCGGCGCGGCGGGTGCGAGCGAGACGGAGCACGCGGGCAAGGTCACGATAGACACTTAACAAAATGTTACTACTTGTATTTGCTTTCTTGTGCATAATCTTTAGGATAATTATTAGACAAACAGGTTGGTCGCTCCCGGTGGCAGTAGGGTGACAATACTTTTAGGTTAGGGTGACCACTTTCTGCGTTTCGGGTATCGATAATGTTATGCCTTATGGACCACGCACATGTTATAACATAACTCGATATGCAAATGTAATTATCACGCGCTACAACATTCTCGAGTCATTAATTAAACTATGTAGTAACGCTACATTTTTCTCGCTTATTAATTAGTACAGACAGGTAGAGTTCGGAGCGACTCTATCGTACGTATAGAAATAACTATACCTATCTTATTATATAACAATAGTGTCCTTAGGCTGACTAGAACCAGTGTGGGTTGCAGTTACCTAATCGTTAATTAAATCATCTCTTTTGCTCTTTGTGTTTAAGAAGAGAAGGCATTATATTTTTTGTCCAAAGTTTAATTTGAAGTCGTACTTACTCCCTCTTCAAGTGGCGTGGGGAACTGCGTCAGAGGTTTCACAGCAACATCCTCCAATGCTGCCTTCCGCCTGAAATAACATCAACTAATAATAGTAATACTACAACATCTACACTTCCATACCTATATTATAAATGTGAAAGAATGTATGTTTGTCTGTCTGTCTGTTACCTCTTCACGGCCAAACCACTGAACCGATTTTGCTGAAATTTGGCATGAAGATACTTTGAGTCCCAGGAAAGGACATAGAATACATTTAATGTCAGAAAAAATCTGCGGGCGTTATCTAATCAAATATCGTCATACTACAAAATACTAAAGAAGTAGTTATTATGTGAGTTATAATTAAATACGGTATTTTTTTCTTTACCCCATTCTGCAATAGAAGAGGAGAATTAACGAGCAAACTGATCAACTGATGAATAATCGCAAACACAAGGGTTTTTAATTATTTTATTTTTCATTTATAATTCCTTTATTTGTACATAAACATACAAAATGAAGAACACAACAAAAGAGACACAAAACAATGAAAATACAATAATTACAATAAAATTATGCTCTCATGTAGAGCACTAGCCAAAACCTGCGGGGAATTCAATTCATTTGAGGGCACAAGACATACCTACTTCATTTGGTCGGGTTATGTCTAAGTCAATAGTAGTCGCAATTGGTCGACTGCGCTTGACATACTAATATTATAAATGTAAAAGTGTGTGTCTGTTATCTCATCACATCCAAACCGCTGAACCGATTTTGCTGAAATTTTGTACGGAGGTACGTCGAATCCGGTGAGAGGACATAGGATACTTTTTATTCAGTAAAAATTCACGGTTACCGCGCGTTAAACTAATTTTGGCGCAACGGAGTTGCGGGCGTCATCTAGTCTTGTTTCTTAGGTCAATGAGTAAGTCATAGCCCTAGTCGGGTTATGTCAAGCCCAGTCGTAACTCTATATTTTTTCTCTATATTCGTTTGCCTATGAATTAAATTTTCTCGTAGTACAAAATATCTCCCTCGTTTCAAAAACAAAAAGACGGGTTGCACTCCGGGAGTGCCGGCAGAAGTGAAAACTTGATTATTAACGTTGTGCATTTTTTAACCCATTTTTTATGAAAATCGATTATTACAAAATCGATTTTTTTAATTAATCGAAACCCTTACAATCGATTAAATTTTTAACCCATTTTTTATGAAAATCGATTTTTAAAAAATCAATTATTTTAATTAATCGAAACCCTAACAATTTTTTTTAAGAACTCCCATTTTTTATGAAAATCAATTTTTAAAAAATCGATTTTTTTAATTAAGTACTTAAATGAAACCCTTACAATCGATTAAATTTTTAACCCATTTTTTATGAAAATCGATTTTGAAAATATCGATTTTTTTTAATTAATCGAAACCCTTACAATCGATTAAAAAAAAAACAATCGATTGTTGGATTAATCAATTTCGATGTTACAACACTACTTTCCAACCGTCTTACGGTTTTTCCAAGGTTTTCGATCAGCACGAGAATCTGACGCGAGTTTCACAGTTTTTACCCATCCCACAAAAGTGCTCAACGCCGCTAAAGAAGTTTTCACTTCAAAAAAAATTATATAATAAAAAACAAAGATAATTCGTTTACTTGATACATTATGAAATATCTACATTACATAGACTCTACGAATAATATTAGTTTTTATTATTCGCAGCATAAACTCATAGTCGTGTGCGTACAAGACAAAAAAACGAGGAATACGGCTTTTGCTGAACCAAAGATTTCCTTTGGTAGGATTGATCTTTATATCCCTAAGATGGGTTTACGATGTGGAGCCACCTGAATATTTCATGCAGGTGGGGGAGGGGGGTGTTTTAGCTTTAACAAGGTATGAGGTCAATAACTGCATGGGATTTAGATATATAGTCGTGTTTGATATCATTTTCGATTGAATCGAATGTTTAAATGCCAGTTTTGAAATAATATTTAGATAAAAGATAGTAAAAATAAAATAAAATAAAAAAATTAGAATATATGATTTTCAACCAACGAAAACGCTGTTGATAGGGCTTAATTAATATAAGGAGGCTGATAGACGCATTATTCTGCATGCCAAAGACATGGTGATGAATGGAGCAATAAATATATTAATATTACTAGACGTTCCGCGCGGCTTCGTCCGAGTAAATCTGAAATTTCACGGAAACCGTATATTTTTCACAAATTAATAACCCATGTTTCACATAGTCTACTATATATTCGTGTCAAATAACATAAAAATTGCTCCAGTAGTCTGTGAGATATTAGCCCTTTCAAATAATTTTCCCCGTTTTTCACATTTTCCTCTGTATCTTTGCTCTTATTGGTCTTAGCGTGATAAAATATAGCTTATAACTCACAGCCTTCCTCGATAAATAGACTATCAAACACTGAAAGATTTATTCAAATCGGACCAGTTGTTCTTGAGATTAGCGCGTTCAAAGAAACAAACTAACTAACAAACTCTTCAGCTTTATTTTCACATTTTCCTCTGTATCTTTGCTCCATTGGTCTTAGCGTGATAAAATATAAAGAAAGATTCTTTCAAATCGGAAGTAGCTCCTGAGATTAGCGCGTTCAAACAAACAAACTCTTCAGCTTTATAATATTACTAGACTTTTCGCGCGGCTTCGCCCGCGTAAATTAGGTATTTCACAGACAAATTAGTCCACAATAAATAGCCTATGATCCTTCACGTTCCTACTTTTTATCTGTGCCCAATAACAGAAAAATTACTCCAGTAGTTCGTGAAATAAGCCCTTTCAAATAATTTCCCCCGTTTTTTCCACATTTTCCTCTATTTCTTCGCTTATATTCTTCTCTTAGCGTAATAAAATATAGCCTATAGCCTTCCTCGATAAATGGGCTATCTAACACTGAAAGAATTTTTCAAATCGGACCAGTAATTACTGACTCATACTAAGATTAGCGCGTTTAAATAATGCTTCTTCTTCTTCTTTTTACATTGTTTAACATCTTTATCGTGCAAATATGAGTCCTAAAATGAATTTAGCATTCTTAAGTCATCCGAATATGGTACCAAACTTGGAACAGTACCATAATTAATGCCTCTATACAGATTGAGACTCTATCTTTCTCCAGAGCAGAAGCTGCTAAAATTTAAAAAACTAACATCAAAAATCGCGGTGGCTCCACATCTTAAATCCATCCTTGGGCCATAAGGACCAATCCTACCAAAGGAAATCTTTGGTTCAGCAATAGCCGTATAATTTACCGTACACACGCAACTATCATAAGAATATCGTAACAAAGACACATCTTGTTAGTTCACTCTACAATGGCCCTTTTCCAAAAGGGATATAATACGGAGTAAGAATAAACTCGAAAAGATATCACAAAAACCCCTTGTACCACCCTGGGTGATAATTAGAGGTCCTTTCTTCTGTTGCGAAAAACGCCTCCGTCAGCTATATACAAAAACGGTACACGGATATACCAGCGCTGAATATAGTCGAGTATTATTATAAACTAGATGACGCCCGCAACTCCGTTGCGCCAAAATTCGTTTATCGCGCGGGAATAGTACATTTTTCCGAGATAAAAAGTATCCTATGTCCTTTCCTGGGACTCAAAGCATCTCCACTCCAAATTTCAGCGAAATCGTTTCAGCGGTTTGGGCGTGAAGAGGTAACAGACAGACAAACTTTCTCATTTATAATATTTATAAATTATAAGTATGGATTAACTCTATCAGCACTGCAGCTATACTTTTACTGTAAACTCTATCTTCTTCTTATATATAAAAATGGATTTTCAAATGTGTAAGTCGCGCTAAAACTCGAAAACGGCTGAGCGGATGGGCTGATTTTAGTCTTAAAATATTCGGAGAAGTTCAGGGAAGGTTTTAAAGTGACACGAAGTTCACCGGGACAGCTGTATATTTATAATTGTTTTGTTACAACCAGTTAAAGATTAGGTAAAATCTATTAAAGATAATAATATTTGATTTGCCGTCATTTACGAAACATTATTAGTTATTAGGGGTGCTTAAGTATTAATTAACTGCTATTAGGAATTTTGGTATATTAACATTTTTGACTCTGACTAGAAACAGGTTTAATTTCACCCCCAGAAAGTAAAGTTTTCATGTGAAATAGAGTATCCCTACGCAGGCAAAGTAATAGAAGGATTTTTATTTCTCAACCTTCAATTAAGATCGAGGACAGATTTTTTTTATGAAATAAGGGGGCAAACGAACAAACGGGTCACCTGATGGAAAGCAACTTCCGTCGCCCATGGACACTCGTAGCATCAGAAGAGCTGCAGGTGCGTTGCCGCCCTTTTAAGAGGGAATAGGGTAATAGGGGAGGGTAGGGATGGGAAGGGAAGGGAATAGGGGAGGGTAGGGAAGGGAATAGGGTAGGGGATTGGGCCTCCGGTAAACTCACTCACTCGGCGAAATACAGCGCAAGGGCTGTTTCACGCCAGTTTTCTGTGAGAACGTGGTATTTCTCCGGTCGAGCCGGTCCAGTCGTGCCGAAGCATGGCTCTCCCACGTAAAAAAGATTCCGAAATGACACTTCCAGCGCTTTACATCGTAGTTAAACTGGAATAAATATTCTTATAAAGCGTGTTACAGCGTCATAAAAGACTCTACCTACGGATTATCGTCCACCTCTTATTCATCGAAGTATTGTAAAGAAAGTTACAGAAAGGTTTTATTACGTGTTAACATAATATAATAATATACAGTAAAGCATCTCCATACAATACTGTGACAATCGAGAGTACGGATGCGGTATTTTACATAATATCTTGAAGTAGCAAAATAGTGCAGTATTGCGTCGCACGCATGTAAATCTTGGAATCGTGTCGGGCGAGTTAAATTTTAGGGACTAATTTAAGTTACTCTACTGTATGCTATTTAAACTGTGGTATTAATATGCGAGTCACGACTCACATGGTACCCCGGCAGGTGATATCAAAATGTGAGCTTTCCGAATCCACATGATAATAATAATTATGATTGTGCAATGTGCGGAAGAAAAAGTATTTTATTTTGCTACCGAGATGCTTGGTATTTTTAGTTTCGGAAATTCCACGCATATTTTTCTTCCACCAAACCGAAAAATTACTTTGTGTATTTTGCATATTTAATTGAATGAATCTTCTATGTGAAACTCTCCAAAATATTCAGTTTTCTATCTCTTTAAAATAAAATTATGTGCTGTTTATACAATTTTCGTAGTTGGTAGAGTTTGCTGCATAGTAAAAATAATAGACTTCATATTAATCAGAGTAGGTTGAGTTTCTTTCCTACCCCTTTTACATTTGCTATGGCCTGTGAGTCATCAAAATATAGGTATGCCTGGCTTACTTTTGACTCAGTTTTGACATTCGCACTGACAACTCCCTGCAGACTTAATACCAGGACCGGATTTACTTTTAGACCATCAAACAATAATTTTATGTATACGAGTACATAGGAGCCCAAAAACCAACCCCGCCCAATATGAATTATTCTTTGAACAGTTTGACAAGATCCTAAATTTAATTTGTGCCAAAAATCATAAAAAAATTATCATCTGTGGTGATTTTAATATAAACATAATATGTAAAAATGATAAATATTCACGGCGATTTCTCCAAACAGCAGAGTGTTATAATTTGAAATTTGAATTTGATTCACCAACTAGATTAACTAGTAACTCGTGTATTGACAACATCCTACACAATCTGCATCGAAGGAAGAGCCTCAACTTAGACCTTGGGCTCTCAGACCACAATGCTCAAATAATCTCTTTCTCAGTAAAATCAGCATGTACTTTAAAATACTGGTACAAACATAAACGTGATTTTTCACAGGAAAACTTAACAAAATTCAAATATTACCTAGAAAGCTTAAAATTCACAGATGTTTATACAAGCACGACGGGTAATCAAGCTTTCAGTATATTTTTTAATGAGTTTAAGCTATTCTATGATCTTTGTTTTCCTGTTATTCGACTCAGAATTTCAACTAACAAAAAACACAAGTGGATCACTAAAGGAATTAAACTTTGCTGCAAAAGAAAACGCAAGTTATTATGGCTATACAGAAAGGATCCAAGTGCTTATAACAAAAACGTTTATCAAACTTACACAAAAAAACTTAAAAGGATAATTAATTTGACACAAAAAGCACAAAACCTGTATTACATCAATACGTCGAAAAATAAGTCAAAAGCAACCTGGAACATCATTAATAGGCATAAAAATAATCTTCCTAAAGAACAAATAAAACAAATTAAAACTAGTAATGGACTAATTATATCAGACCCTAAAAATATAGCACAGACATTTAATAATTATTTTATTGATCAAGTGAAAAATTTAAATAATAATGACATTATTAACTATAGACATACCCTGACATGTAATCACTTTAATTCTTCATTTTTCAATTATGTATCACCTCTTGACATTAAATCAACAATAAATTCATTAAAAAATACAACAAGTGTTGGTATTGACGAAATATCTACCCCGGTAGTAAAGAGTGTGGCTGAAGTAATAGCATCACCGCTTAGTTATATTATCAACCTTTGTATAGAAGATGGCATATTTCCTACTGAGCTTAAAACAGCCATAATCAAACCTCTATTTAAAAAAACGCGAAAAAGAGGATGTAACGTGTTACCGTCCAATTGCTATTATTTCCGTATTCTCGAAAATTATAGAAAAAATTATATATAAAACTTTGTACTCATATTTTGAAAAATTTAATTTATTTTCTGAAGAACAAAAGGGATTTAGAAAGGATTTATCCATTAATTTAGCTATTTACAATTTTTTAAACAAAATAGTCTTAAATATTGACAAATCTATACCGGTGACAGCTCTATTCATGGATATCTCTAAAGCCTTTGAATGCGTTAGACATGATATACTAATAGAAAAATTGAATATATATGGGGTAAGAGGAAATATCCTTAATTTGATAAAATCATTTCTTACAAATAGGACCCAAATTACACAAATTACAAGAATATGTGCGGAAACAAAAACAGAGCTTACATACTCTTCAAAGCCTCAAAAATTAGAATATGGCGTTCCCCAGGGCAGTGTTCTGGGGCCTCTTTTATTTCTGATATACATAAACGATTTCCCTCGCTGCATAAAGTACCCCATGACTCTATTCGTAGACGACAGTACTGTCGTGTTTACCTGTTATGATCTTAGTAGTTACGAAAATGACATAAATGAAAGTTTAATTGACATTATAAATTGGTTGAAATCTAATAACTTACTCATAATTCTAAAGAAAACACAAATAATGAAATTCCAGCAAAGAAAGCCACTATTAAACACATTAAATATCAAATATAATGGGATAAAATTGAAGATATTGGAGTTACAAAATTTCTAGGTATATACATCGAAAAAGATCTTAAATGGGTAAAACATTCGGAACATGTCTGTAGAAAAATAAATCAACTTTCCTATGCTCTATATACTACCTCTAAAG
The DNA here is from genome assembly GCA_963422495.1 of Polyommatus iphigenia. Taxonomy (NCBI): domain Eukaryota; kingdom Metazoa; phylum Arthropoda; class Insecta; order Lepidoptera; family Lycaenidae; genus Polyommatus; species Polyommatus iphigenia. The sequence continues at coordinate 1,150,519 of OY730183.1, forward strand.
TGGTTAATAAAAAGGATTGTTAATGGCCTACAATGGTTTCGTAGTCTCTACTCTTCGTTATGGTATCATATTCTGGGGTAACTCTACTATGCGTGAAGATATATTTAAGGCGCAAAAGAAATGTATCAGAATTATAGCCAATATACGTACAACTGAGAGTTGTCAGCCGTATTTTAAAAAATATAAACTTCTTACCTTTCCGTGTTTGTACATATACGAAGTAGCATTATTTGTGCGATCAAACCTACATTTGTTTGAGCGTTTCAACACAAAAAGACTAGCCGACAAATTATGTTGTGTTGGATCAAAAACCACCCTAATTAGAAAAAATGTTTTTGGTATGACAACTAAAATATACAATAAACTACCGCAGAGTCTTAAAGAAATAGACAGCATTCAAAGATTTAAAAATGAATTAAAAAAGTATTTGGTTGATAAATGCTTCTATCGAAGATCTCTTTCGTGAATGTAAATTTTAAACATAATATATATATCTAATTTTTTATTGCCGACTTGTTATAAACATAGAAATCAATTTACTATTGTAATAATAATATTATTCTAAATGAATAACGTACTATGACATGTTTTAAATATTTTTATGGAGAAATTACTACCTATTTACACTGACATTTTAATTTAATAATGACATTTTTATACATAATAATTTAGAATAATATTAATGAATTAATTTTACTACATTATATTAATTATTGTTGATTGTATAATTCTCTTATAACCTGTTTAGACTGTAATAATTTTCCATTGTTAATTTTGCATGCCCACAAATGTGTTGAACCTAATATCAAATATAAGACCTATATTATTGTAACACACATATGCAAAAATAAATGAATTTGAATTTGGATTTATAATATTATTTATGAGTATAGGCCACTTTAATTTTGCCGCCCCTATGTACGAACTCTGCCGCCATCCCCTAGGACGTTGTCGCCCCCCTAGGACGTCATAAGACGCTGCCGCCCATAGGCCATGGCCTATACTGCCTATACATAAATCCAGAGCTGCTTAGTACCCTAGTAGTAAATGATAGTAAGCCTTATAGTAGTAAATGATAGTAAGCCTTATAGTAGTAAATGATAGTAAGCCTTATAGTAGTAAATGATAGTAAGCCTTATAGTAGTAAATGATAGTAAGCCTTATAGTAGTAAATGATAGTAAGCCTTATAGTAGTAAATGATAGTAAGCCTTATAGTAGTAAATGATAGTAAGCCTTATAGTAGTAAATGATAGTAAGCCTTATAGTAGTAAACGATAGTAAGCCTTATAGTAGTAAATGATAGTAAGCCTTATAGTAGTAAATGATAGTAAGCCTTATTTACCTGAGCAGTATAAACTTGAAGACGGGTCCAACCAGGCCCTTGATGATGGCGGAGGCGTTCAGGTGGCAGCGCCCGTGCAGCACTATGCCGTTCACCTGGGGACAGAGGAGTAGATTGTGTAAAAAGATAGAGAGTGAAAGATAACGAGATGGAGAGGTATACATTTTTAACGCTTTTCCTTCCGTAAAAGAAAAACATACGAATGCTGCGCAGGAATTGTATTAAAAAAAAACTATGTTATTTTCTTTTAGGTAAACAACTTTTAAACAGTAAAACGCTTTAGTAAAAAGATCCTAAATGAAGACGTTACAGATGAAGAATATGAAGACGTTATAAACATTTAGACATTTTGTTATAGTTAGTGAAAACCACGACAGTTTCATGGTACGTGGTAACTTAATTTCATACAACATAATATTTTACTATGGTCACATTCCATAGTTAAGTAGATTGATCCATAGTTCCTCGAATTTATGAAAGGAAAGAACCATAGTGATAACTCAGACTTGTACATGTGGCATAGGTACAGGAGGAGCAATGTCTATACCGGCGTAATAGTTATACCGTGAACCGTAACGTACCGAGAGTTATGTTTCAATCACAACGTAAAACGGGAATAGTTGGCGAGGCTCGCGGGACTCAGTTTCCGATGCGATGTGTGGGCGCAAAGGTGATTCAGAAGTGGATTATCCTTTAATCTTTATCCTACCGACTGCGCCAGTTAGCATACGATACTACGAATAATAAAAAATAAGGAAGAGTAACTCCGTCAAAAAACATGCTCCAAAATACTTGTCAAAAAAGTGTACCTTAGGTTCAATTTTCATACATTTGCAATATTTAGGTGACCTTGAGCGGTATAAAGGCTGACGTTACATGACAGTTCGAATGGAACCAAATTTAAAACTGTATTAGTATGGGAGTTACGTTTCCTTAGGTTTTATTATTCGTAGATACGATATCATTTTTTCAGGTATTAGGAAAGTAGTTAGGCTGCTTACCAGCGAGAACTTTGGTCTCAGCACTCACAGCACACTAATCGTAATCGTAACGTACCTAATTGCCTCACCGCGGAATACTTTCGACTTTCGATGTTTCTTGCCATCCCTTTCAGAGTTGATATGACTGTGCTGTGACCTTGATTTTTATCATACTCCTCAAGGTACACAGTAACTATTATTGTTACATTTACCGTGTAAATGCTGTAACAAATAATAATTTAGTCCAAATTAATCTCTAAAATATTTATGTGTAGATTAAATTTGAATAGCGTACAGCACAGTCCTGCTCCTGTAGCAAGCTGGCAAGCTGCCAGCACTGTATTACTCGTTATTGCTCGGTTACGAGGCGATGTTGCGCGCAACTGCAAGGTTCTCACAACAACTACTTCTAGTGTCCTAATTCAGTTATGTTTTGATCTGGGATTTTGCAAAGGTCGATTGATTTGGGGTAAAATCACAACTGTTATTTATGTTTTAATTTGGGGTAGAGTCACAATTCACAATTACTGTTATTTATGCATCTATACGAATATGATAAATGCGAAAGTGTCTGTAATTTGTATGTCACGATTAAGCTGCTGAACCTATTTAGATAAATTTCTGTACGTAAAGTGCCGGGAAAGGACATAGGATAGTTTTATGCCAGAAAAATACTATACGGTTTCCGCGTATATATATATATATATATATATATATATATATAAATAAATTAGCGATAGACAAAGTATAGTCCGCGCGGAACTAGCTGGCCGCGACTTAGGTATGTGAGCGGTGGGAGGGAGAGGCGGGAGCGCTTGATTTTGACAGTTCTGGCTAGTTTGGACAAAAAACACAAGAGATTACAATAAAAGGATGAGTCCGCCGATATAAAGACAATTTAAGGATATTTAAAGTACATAGATTTAAAAAAAATGGAAAGCCGATGTCAATAATTTAGAATATAAAACTGATCAATTGTCTTTAATTTATTCTTTTCAATAATTAAATAATATAATTGTTCACGATATCGCGAGATTGGTCGTCACTGTCTAATCTCATGTGCGTTGCGAGCAGCAAGCAACCCGCCCCCTCACCCCTGTCCCTACCTAAGGCGCGGCCAACTAGTTCCGCGCGGACTATAGCCGCAGCGGGCATCGCCAATAAATGTTTTTAAAGAAAATGTGCTGAAAGATGAAAGTTTCTCTGACATATCGACAAAAATAATTCAAGACGTGAGTGGAAGAATAAGGTAAGTAAGATGAAAAAACTTCCCGATTTTATGGTTAAATGGAGGCTTTAGGGCCGGAAAAATTTTTTGAAATAGAAAAACTATGGATTATATTATGTGTAGCCAGATATATTTTCTAGGTTATGAAGTAGATAATAATAATAATATCTACGGACGCTTCACACCACGTCAGTCTGGCCCCGTGCTAAGTACCTGAAGGACTTGCGTTACAGGTACCAGACAACGGAAATATATATATATATATATATATATATATATATATATATATATATATATATATATATATATATATATATATATATATATATATATATATATATATATATATATATATATATATATATATATATATATATATATATATATATATATATAATACTTATATACTATACATATATTTAAGATTTTTATTATAATTATCATACACATTTAATACACATCCAGACCCGGGAACATTGAAAACTTTTTGTTCCGTCGGCGGGATTCGAACCCGCGACCCCCGGCTTGAGCTGCCGAACTCAACCAATTGAGCCACAGAGGTCGTATAAGATAAGTTACAACTTATAACATAAGTTACAAGTTTTATTAAAATAATTAGGGAAAAAATTAGTTATTGTCCGTATGTTACGCAATGTTACTTGTTCGATTCTTCCACTCACGTCTTCAATTTATAATTATAATTATTACAGTCTTTGATTATTACAGCGACTAACGCCCTACTCTAAACTTTAAGTACAGCTCGTTTACATAAATGGGGCTAAAACAAATGATAGTAATTTGTTTGGTCTTCAGTAGACGCGTGATGCCAGAATAATTTTCATCTGTCACTGACATAATAGCAATGCGTTCATTCTCATTGCTCGTTCAGTTCTGGCAGGCGTCCAATGTTTAATAGCATCTTGAGGTGAACGATGATCGATGACCGAATGAACTGAGATTGTGTCGTGTCATGCTCTTTTTATTGCCAGGGGTCGTAAGTTCATTCTTTTATGCCATAAATTATTATGTTAAACTCCATTAGCATTTGAACGCTCTTGCCTCTTCGGTCTTCGACTTTCCTAATTTGCCTAAAATTGCTACGTAGAGAAAAATATTGCTATTTTTTGTCTGAGTTCTAATATTATAACATGAATAATAATTTTTAGTGACAAAAGTAAAGTAAGCAAAAACTTTATGATGGAACTTTGTGTTTTTTCAAAAGAGACATTCATTAATACAAAGTAAATATTATGGAATGTTTAAAGAAAAAGAGAAATGAGGGCCTACATTAAACACTTTTTGTTTTGTTTGGGTACTTGAATTGAGAACCTCCAAAGAAAATGGCGACATAATATTAAAATTTTTATAATATTATTATTTTACTACATGGCACCCGCATCTCCTTAGCACCAAAATTTGCTTATCGCGCCGGAACCGTACATTTTTCCGAAATAATAAGTATAATATCAATATGTCCTTTCCCGGGACTCAAAGTATCTCCATACCCATTCAGCGGTTTGGGCGGAAAGAGGTAACATACAGACAGACAGGCACATTTTCACATTTTTAATAATAATATGGTTAATTGGTTACTTATTAACCTTAATACTATAATATATTATGAGTTATGACACAATTGTTAATTAAGTAAGTGCTTATACGTTTTATTCGCGTGTGAATATAATGAATAATGTAGGTCCTAACACACAGGGCCCCCGTAACCGTAAGGGCTACTGGCGCCTGTGTGCAAAAAAAGGATTTTGGCGCCCCTTTAGGCAAATTTTTTGGGTCCTTGGTTTTGGCGCCCCTAAAGATGGCGATTTGGCGCCCCTAGAGGGTGGCGCCCGTGTGCATTGCACACATTGCACATATGGTAGCGGGGGCCCTGCTAACACACTAACAGTACCGTTGTCTTCGTCACAGTATTCCTAATTGGCCCCAGTTTAAAAATATTAGGGTTGAATTTTACATTTGGCCTACTTTCACCCCTAAATCTTGGGGGTCGAGGGCGAACTTGACTCCCATTGTTTGTGTTGAGGGTACTTATTATAATACGACGGCTTTATTTAAATAGGTACAGTCGGGAGCGTTACATTGAAAAATTTAAACGGGACGTAATATTATTATGTCGTTTGAATATTGTGTTTTTAAGCTAAAATTACTTGTGTTTATGCGTTGTTCATTATGATTAAATTATAAAATTACATTTTGACTTAGTAATTATACGCAATTACTTAAATGTTTTCTTTGTTAGTCGAAACTTTTATTATTCTACATAGCCCTTGTATTTGAGCCTTATTTTGAGCCCTAAAGGTTCTAGATAATATTAATAAAATTGATAATAATGATAACATTAATCATCAGATATTCTCATCTGTAAAATGATTGCCAGCTTTGATAACCTATTAGCTCGCTGGTGCTGTTAATTGAACTTTTCAAAAATAGCCCAGCATAATGGCGAATTATAACGAGCTCATACGGGTGTTGATAAACAGCCCGTAAATCACGCGCACGCGCTGATGTGGCAGAGAGGAAGCTGTAAAGGCGCTTACTGACTTGGCGACAATTAGAGAAGTTTCTCTATTTTGTATAAAATGGCGACATGTACCCTATACAAGGTGTAAAAAAACAAAGTGATAATACTTTAGGGTGTGTACGTGGTCCTCGTAGAGACCTATGAACCTGTTCACTGTGAAAGTAGCAGCGCTAAAAGACTAAAAAATTTTTTCACTTTTGTATGGGGAAACTCGTGACGCTCGGGCCCTTGCCCATAATGGCATAAGCCAAAAGTGAAAAAAAAATGGTCTTTCAGCGCTGCTATTTTCACAGTGAACTTTCTACAAGGAACACGCACACACCCAAAAGTATTATCACTTAGTTTTGTTACACACTGTAGATAATAAGACTATGAATAGTCGCAGTCATCTGGTTCAATCTGCAATTAGATTGAATGCGGCTTTGACTAGACTAGACTATGACTTTTAGTCAAGGTGTTTAACGTTACAACTTACAGTCAACGTCTTGACGAGTTTTCCTTTAGTCAATGGTGTCATTCAATGTACGCGCTACTCATTCAATCGATTTGCAGATTGATCCAGATGACTGGGACATAATATTGACATAATGTGACATTCATCTGACCGACTGGTGAAACGAAAAGGAGTAGTGGTTTAGTCAGTTTTCTGCATCTTTGAATCGTAGCGTCTATGAGCTTCCGATCCGATTTTATGAATGAAGGCGTCGATATTTTTGTGGCTAGGCTTTGTTGTGAGTGGCCAAATGGGACCGTCCCATGTCGTAAAGGCAACGGATTAGCTTAAAATTGATCTCTGATGCAGGTAATGTTAGATTGATGCTTTGTCACGTCCCGCCCGAAACAGGTTTTGCACTCCTTTCTGATGATACCAGTCACTAGATAAGCAAGTGCTTTAAAAGACAATCAAAATTGAGAGAATACATAAACAATGGTAGTCACGACCAGCATTAGGCTTTTCTTTATTGGCCGTATCGATTAATCCAACACTAATAGTGTTCCTCGGTGCGTACACACCTTAACCAGCAACTTGGCAGTTGGCACGACTCCACATCATTGTTGTTGACGGCTGGTCTCGACGACGTTGGCGGAGTCGTTGGAGCAATTAAAAATGTCACAACACGCGACAAACTATTATTGAGATTGATCTTTTGTGGACAATGATAATGTTGTGGTAATAGATGATTATGATAGTGAATTTGCACGCCTCAGATAGGTTAGAATAACTTGTACCTCCTGTATTATAATCTGTAACATCTTTTTACCTGTATTCTTATTCTGCAAATAAATGATTCAATTTTAATTTAATTATTGTGGATAAGTCGGCGCTAATGGTTACCATTTTGTTTATCTGATTTAGGTTTTGGGAAGCGTTAGGAATCTTTCTTTTGATGGTGCACTTATATGGGCACATTTAACGGTAGAATACGCTGTTCAAGACATTTCAGAATTTTCAGTCTACCTAAAGTGTTAGGAAATTTTCAATTTAGGAAATTATTTCAATGTGGAATATTCTAAATTGCCAACCTGCTGCAGGTTTAAGTTTCAAACCCTCACAGGAGGCGCAGAGTCCCACATAACCCTCTGATTTCCTCCGTCGACGTCGTGGGATACTAATCGCACTTTCCACACGTAAAAAAGGGGTAAATGCCTGTTTTCACCAACCGCTCCTAACGCTAAGTGTCATGTATCTCATAAAACAAACAAGTTTTTGAAAAAACTTATGTTTTACAAAAGTTCTAACGTCCTATGGACCTAGACTCGACGACACAAAAATTTGTGAAATCTTGAAGGATATATGCCCTTAATGGCCGCTAACGAACACCTAGCTTTAGGAAGTGGTTGGTGAAAACGGGCACTAGTTTACCACAGCCTCACCTCAAGTATCTCGTCTCCGACCTTGACCGGCGGCTGCGCGGCGATGGCGGCGCCGGCGGGGTTGAGGCCGCACACGAACACGGCCATGCGGCTGCGGTCGCGGTGCCCGGCCAGGCTGAGCCCCAGCCCGATCTGCCCCACGCGCTCCAGCTTCACCACCACCACGTTGTCGCCCAGCGACGCGTACTTCTTGCGGATCTTGTCTGTGGATAGATAGGAGGGTTAGCAAGTTTTTTTTTTCTTTATTAAAATAAAAGGCTTTTGCTATACATGGCATACCCTATACCCTATACTACATCGTAACTTATAACAGCTATGATTGACAACTAATTAAATATCCTATACTCTGCCGCATCACTTTCAGGTGAGGATATTATACTTACATACTGGCAACATAAATCACTTTAAACAAATTTAAAAAAGCAGTTAAAGAACGTTTGTGTCCTAAAGCGTATTATAAAGTCAATGATTTCATCAAGGACAGCACACCTTGGGTGGCTCCATGCAGGTTACTTTTCTTTTATTTTTGTTACAATTTACTTACCTATATATTATTACGAGTATATTACATATATTGCTTTATTTTAAAATTGTAATTTTCCATTTTTTTAGTAAAAGATGGCCCCGTGCGAGTTTCTTACGCCGGTTCTTCTCGGCGGGGTAGTTCCCGAACCGGTGGTAGGAAACGTAGTTTCTTCGTTCTTTCTACGACTTTCAAAGATACACTGATACCCATTTTTAATAAAAAGATATTTTATTTATAATATAGCTTTATATAGCTTTCAGAGGTCATAGAAATAATAAAGATAATCACCATCTTATGAAGACACAATCTTATGTAGATATTATCTTAAGTAAATAGTGATTTATGTTTTATTTCTGCTGTTAAACTGAAAAACTCTGAACTAGAATCAGACGACAAGTTTAAGGTGCTAGGATGACAATGCAAGAGTGTGCTATAAAATTCGCATGTTTTTACAAGTAAAAACATATTATGTTACATAAGACTTAGTTAAGAAATTACAATCCAAAATATATTTTGTTAAGTAGATACTTATTTTATAAGCAACCGCCTGTACAAGGTGCTGAATTTGTATATTGTATACTATACATGGATGCTAATAAAGTCTTTGAATCTTTGAACCTTTGAAAACCATCCAGAATATTTCACGTTTCATAATATCAATCAAAAGCCTACAGACCACCAGCAGACACCAATATGTGTATTTTGACGGGGATAAAAATAACTAAAGCGATATTGAGGAGAAAAATTAACGAGTGCGTAGGCGTTTGCAACGCGGCCGAAAATACTCTGGATATAACAAACTGTATTGATTGCTGTACTTGTAACACGTCTTGTAATACTTGCCTTGCGAATGCAGAGTAAAAATAATTATAACCAATATTTTTATTCTTCAAAAATTAACTTTTTTTTATCAATTTTTTTTTCTTGACGACGGAAATAAGCGCGCACAACTGGTCGAGAGGCAGGATGTAAAGTAGGACCACAATAGACATTAGGACTTCGAAAATTTGTAATTTATAATGCAACATACAAATTTGAACTATGTAAAGAAGGCATGGGAACATACATTTTTTATGTTAGGAATACCTGGTTTTGGCATACATGTGTATGCCAAAAATCCAAAACCGGGTATTCTCGAAATCTTCGAAAAGTATTTCGAATCATTTCATCCAGATCCGAAGACATATCACAGACGTGGGGCTGCGGCGGAAAAATTGTTCCATTACCGTCAATTTCACGCGGTAACTAGATTTACCCCGCCCCCGCCCTACCCCTCGCCTCATCCCCTCGCAATATATTACCGCTGGACGTAATCTAAACTATTTAGTTTGTTATCTTAAAGTTATGGTAGAGTTACCAGTTGCCACCGCTACCTGCGGTCAGTGTAGTGTACGATATAAGAAATTGTTTCATAGGCAGTTGATGGACCTACTTCAATTGGTCGGATTATGTCAATTCGATGATAGCTGTTATCTGTCGAATAGGTTTGACACAGCGCGACCAATTGACATAGGTCCATGAATCAACTTCTCTGTTAGTGCAATTGCAACGTGAAAAGGCGATGCTATCTTTTTGCCTTTCAAAACTGCAAGAAGATACATATTGCCGATAGACCTGCAGGCCGCGGTGTTGGGCTACCTATTTCAAAGAATGGCTCATATAAAAATGCATCAAAGACTCACAGTGTCTCGTCACGTTGCAACGTGTATTGACCCTAAATGTTTCCTTGAATCTTGGATATTTGTTCCTCTCAACTCCATCCATTTCGTCAATCTCTGTTGCAAATCAAATCTGTCCCATACGTGTCCTCGAGAATTATCTACCTCATTAGCGATGACGGAACCAAACTCATGGTGTATCGATTGATCTGGAGAGGCCAGACTCGACCCAGTTGTGAGCTGACACTCGCGGAATATCAACGAGCTGATTACAACCTGATGGAGGTGATACGCCTCATGAATATGCAGCCCCCGATTCTCTCACCTCAGGCGGCATCTTTTGTATTAGTGCATCATGCAATTGAGAAATAACCGACTTAAAGTTTAAAAAAAAAACAGTGTCACTCTTGAAGCAAAATCATACCCGTCGTTCGGGATTTGGGCCCTAGAGCGGGCTAAAACAATAAAAATTAAATTGTGTTATAAAAATAATTTTCTACATACCTAATAATTAAAAATTTGCAATAAGGCAGGGTACACACAACAAACAAGCAAACACAGAAACATATTGCAATAGGACAAAACAATATTGTTTCTTGCAAATAAACAATTAAAATAATAATGACTCTTCTTTATAGTGTAGTAAATAACATTTAAACGGCTGGAAAGCAAACTCAAAATTGTATTCACAGTGACAAATTATTTTATAAGCTAAACCTTGATAACGAAGTAGGAATTCTTTCACATTTATGTTGAATGAGATGTCCTCATTATCTCATTAAAGATCTCATTAAATGTGAAATGTAAAGCTGCTGCACAGCTTGAAACATTTTATGTTAATGAAGAGGGTGCAAATTAGGACTCAACCATAATGCTTAAATATACTAGTTTATTCGTGTGAGTTTCAAGTAAAGGGCAATTCTTCTAAAAGGTGACTCACTTAGAACTTGAAGAAAGAGGACTTTACCTACCTAAAATATACCTAAAATCAACTCAAAAAGCTACAAAAACGCAATTTCATCGTTAGTTTTAAAAGCTGCTTTTGGCGTTTAGCCCATCAAGCCCTGTACGAGCGCCAGTGATCGCGACAACAATAGAATACAATAGCATTTCCGAGAATGCTCGATCAAAGGATTAATGTAATAATTTTTACAGACAACTGTTGTAACTTGTAATCATAAAGCCAAAACTACATAGGATCCGTCATTGAACGTACAAACTACAAACCTCGACTGAGGTACATGTATGTAACACGGTTAGATATTATTTCAGGTTCGTTAGTTCCTGTAGATCTGCATGTGAGGAAATGAAATAAGATTATGAAAAGCAAAACTAAAACTGGCTCCAGTAGATGTTAACAATACAGTACTTAAATGAAATTGTATTTTCAAGCAAATGGCAAATATGCCTTTGTTAAATTGTGAAAAAGGTAATAAAAGACACACATTGTTACAGACAGTAAAAATAGGTTTTCTACCTTTTGGGTACATGAACTTCGGTACCCTAAAATATACAGGAAGGAATAAACTTAGGAAGTTACGCGTATACATATATATAAGCTAGGAACATAACCGTCTCCGGAGAATTTGCCGAGACAAAGAGCGCGATATAATTTATTTACGGAGTTTTTATATTCAAACGCAAAAATAACATTTTATCGCTCGCCGAAAGGAGTTCAGCACATTTCCACGACATATCTAGGGTTGACATCCGCTGAAAAATAAAAGAAGTGAGCTACTAAGCTTGTGTTAAACATGACTTATCTCGAAAATAAGTCATGAAATAATTTCTTTTACGAGAGTGATTATATAATATTTTTTCAACAATTTTCACGTGCCTGGATTAAACTTCAAAACAGTGGAAAAGATACAATACTGCTTTGGCGTATAGGTACTTAAAATTATATTTAAACAAACCAAATGAATACTTAACCACTTAATTAGGTTAAACAATACTTCTGGTAGAGTTGCGGTAGGTTTTATCGTACCCGCAACTCTGCCTTAAGCGATGAGTGGAGCACCATGGGGTTTTAGTGGGTAGACTACGCAGGAGTCCCATATTCCCCGGCCGATATCCCCAATTTGCCGGGGATGCGTAAAGCATTTCCCCATGTTAAAAAAAAAGGTTTTACAATACTTAACTTCATCATAAAAAGCATTTATCGTTGTCCAATGCCTAGAAAGAGTGCTAATATTGTCATCTCTATCATCTCTACATAGAGCGAAGTGTGAACCCTAGCGAGATGAAGATAGAGCGGCCACAATCTAGCCTGCCATTAATCAGGGAGTATGTTTACTGGGCAGTAAAGTGGCCATCATCCCCCACGTCAGCTCACTAAACTCTTTGTGGCTATGACTATATGGCTAATTTGATTTTGGTCAAACGTGTTCGAATTGAATAGTTTTCGTAATGAATTACGAGTATGATAATATTGGCTTATTAGTTTAGGGTCTTGCCGATCGGAGTTTTGGAGAAATTAAAATATCATGCCCTTTCTTGCAGTAATACGAGGAAAGAGAGAGATAAGATGATAAATCAAGAGTTAACTTTAACTCAGATTAGCTCAAGGCGGACCAAGAGTAGCCAAAAGACCTAAAAGAATTATTACGTGCAAAAAGTTGTTTAATGGTGACTAGTATTTTTAAAGTTTAAGGCATTTCTAGGGCTCTGAAAATCTATATTATTTAACCTACATAATATTATAAATTTACTCCGTGTTCCACCTCAAACACCCCTGTTTCCGACGAGGTCAGCGATATCTGACACCAAACTCAACGTAGAACTACGGAGAGTCGGCCAGAGTTCTGACGTGGTGTGTGTTTGTGAGTTATAGTTTATTCGACATAGTTCTCACTGTCATCTGGGTTTTCAAGGTTAGGTAGAAATATTGTTTAGTGCCGCGTCTTCACGTTAGTCTACAATGGAATAAAATAAGGGACGAAAGTGTAGAGTCTCATATTCATCTATTATTGCGCATGATATTATACGTCGATTAATTATTATTACTGCAGTCGCCAGAGGTTTTAACCTCCGAAAATTGTAATAGTGAATGGATTTTTGTTTTTGAGGTGTCATTTTCTTTTTTACATTATAACTTGCAAAGTTTACCAAAAATTTTTTTGTGCTTTTAATTTTTTAGTTACTTAATTAAAAATTAATATTTCACCATATAAAACCGGTCCCGAAAATTTTCTTTTTTGTTGTTCCTGTTATTTAATGACTCTTAACCGATTGCTTACGTTGAAAATTAACCAAATACACCATTTTTAAAAAAGAAAGTTTGCTTTGCTAAGCTAAAAAAGGGTTTGGGTAGATTTAAGGGTTGTAACGAAAAGTGTGTTAAAGTTACTTGTAGTGCGTATTTAATTTTTAGAGAAATGATAACTTTTAAGTACTTAAAAACGTTTAAATATCTCCAAAAATGTGTAAAATAGACCGAAAATATTTTTCTATATTTGTTGAGAATTTATTTAAGTGAGAGCTAAAACATTACATGCATCGACAAATTAAAGATTTTTTCTAGTCTTTGAAATATATTTAAGCTTCCAACTTAAAGCCAGAAAAAAAATTGGGTGCTACAAATCTCACGTACATACTTAAGACGCATGCTGCGACCTATGTTTGGAAAATGCTTACCTGAATGCAAAAAATATCAGTTCTTAACGTAATTTGTATTTTTTCCTTTAAGTATGTTTTAGCAAATATAATTAATGAAAAAAAAAAAAAAAATTTATTCTGTAAAAACCAAACCAAAAGAAATAAAATACAGATTTTCTTCGAAATATCCGTGAAAAGTTTGTGCTACATTTTCAGAAAATTTAATAAAGTAAGAGCTAAAAAGTTATACACATAAAGAAATAGAAGGCTTTGTATAAAAATAATTTTAAACTTCCTATTTAAAACCAAAGAAAAATTGGAACGCCATTTACCTGGCGAGGCACACAACAAGCACATTTGGAGGTATGCTCATCTACATACAAAAATATTAATTTGAAATATAAATTATACATTTTTTCAACTTATTTTCTTTCTTTGGAATATAACAAATCAAAAAAATAATGATATATTTTATTATTTTGCTATATATTTAAAAGAAAGAAATATGCAAATTTTCTTCAAAATTTTACAGTTTATGAGTTTACTTGAAGTGGAAGAGAATAATTTAAAAATCAAAAGCACAACTTTTCAATAGGTAAACTTTATTATTTATGTTATCAGCTACACATTCCTTTTTTTCTTTTCAATTTTCATCCACTATTGCAAAAATCGGAGGTTTGCACGATTTTTACGCTCAGGGAACTCCACTATGTATACTGTAGATATCTCGGGATTTTGGAATGATGGTTATCCATATACATGGTACAACCAAACAAATAATCAAAAATTATTTTGGGTTGTTCCTATTTGCACTGGATAGCTAAAGAATGCTTCTTTTTTTGTCCGAAACATTGGAAAAATAAGAAAAGTTTATCTGGTCTGGTATGTACCCAGTTGACATAACTACAGAAAAGTTATATCAATTTTGTTGAAACCAACGTTATTCAGAATTCTACAAGAAAATAATAAAACTCATCAGCAGTTCACAACGGCGTCTCCTAAGTAGTTCAAGAATCCTCAGAAATTGTGAGCTACTGAAGTTTTTAATTCGCGAGTCTGTCGACAACTCTCGTGAAACTGGAACATTCTAGTCCGCCATACAATACAGGCCCGGGTTCCCGCGGAAAATAAATCTTATGAGACTAGACGATTCTAAAGATTCCGAGCTTATTGTCACATTGGAAATGAGACGGAAATGTGAGGGGTAGTTTTCGTTATTAAAAGTTTTTTGTTTCGCGTGGCTCAATTATAATTTACTTTGACTAAACTCAGGATAAGTTGATGGTATGGAACACATAATACTATTATTATAGAATTCTCGTAACTTTTGCCGAAGATTTTCACTATAGTCCGAGATTATGATGAGTATTATCGTATCTTTCAAAATTACAATATATAACTCCCACACCGGTTTCGGTGACGATGGCTGGTTTCATTGAAACCAGGCCAGTTACGCAGGAGTAATTTTATAGTGCCCAAGTGTGTGCGCAGTACGCAAGAGCACTCTCTAAATTCCTTTTACTCTCATAACTCAGTGGGACGGAAGACCGACACGACTGGCGAGAGATCAGGCGCAGGAACGACTTTTTACATGCCCATTCGACGCATGGATCATCTTACTTGTCAGAAAATCAGGTGATCAGCCTGCATTGTCCTAGCCAAACTTGGAAATAACATGTTTCCAACGCGGGAATCGAACCCACGACCTCCGAGTCAAGAGCCACGCTCTTAACCACAGGACCACGGAGGCGTTACAATATCGCAATTTGCGGAAGACGTGAAGCCTAAAATAAGTCTGGATATTGATGGCCCCCTCCTCTCCACCTCACAAACTATTTGAAAATTATTTTAAAAACAAAGTATTTCAATACTTTGACCTACAAAGTGTTTATCATAAAACAATACCTACAAGTAGAAACTCACGTTATTCTCAAGGAAATCGCTTAGCAGTTAGCACAACACTGCACAACAAACGCATACAAACTACATTCTAGTGTTTTCTATGAACTATCGTTAACTTAGTACTAAGTAGCCGTTAAGGCTGTGTGTACATGCTCACAAATCACAATACACATTGCATACAGTACTTACAAGTTTCGAGTGCAGTAGCACAAGCACAAAGTTTCGTTAGATAGCGAATGAAAATTGTTTAAAAGTAATAGATGACGCCCGCAACACAGTAGCGTCAAAATTCGTTTGTCGCGCGAGTATCGGACATTTTTCCGGGACAAAAAGTATCCTATGTCCTTTCTCAGAACTCAAAGTATCTTTATACCAATTTTCAGCAAAATTCGTTGTGGGTACCGCCACAAGTGTTTTGGACGTCAAGAGGTAACAGACAGACAGACAAGCACACTTTTGAATTTATAACAGTATGGATTTGTGTCCAGTCCAAGACAGACCCAGTGTTATAGTTTTCGATACTAGCTTTTACTTACTCGTATCAACAAGGTTTAATAGTAGCATCTGTCGGTCATTGCACAATGTACATTGTTTGATCTAATGAATTGGACGACCTCATCAAATATTCAAATCAACAGAGAAATGTGATGCAGATAAGGGAAATGTGAACCGGGAAAACATGAAAGAAAAACATAGATAGAGATAGCTAAGCTAGATCAAAGTTTGTTTATGGGTCTTTCGTTCATAATAGTACCTGAAATCTCCTATCCCTGAATCAATCAATCAATCAATCAATCAATCATTTATTTGCTTTAAAAGTGGTACATTAGATGTTAACATAAGTTCATTACTCAGGTCTTACACTCTTTACTATAAATAGCATGCAAATATTTAAAAAAATAAGTATAAAATCTAGCAACATTAAAATAATGATCTCTACATTTAACTAATAATACAAAGCCAGGCTATATGAGATATTAGAAATAAACAATAAAAAATGTCACATAATTCCATAAATATTAATACAGCAGTCAGCAATAAGTACTTCACATTTTAAAATATAATAATTAAAAAAAAATACACCAATGTCAAGAAATAATTAAATTAGTTGTTAAAAGATTACGTCAATGTCAATAATTAAAATACAATACCCGGCAATAAATATTGCACATCGACCTTTGGAAAGAGACAATCGGCTAATTTCGGTTTCATAGAGCGTTATCTTTGTAGCACACACCTATTTGACATATCAGTCATATCAGTCGTTGTTCAAATTCAATAGAGTGCAGTTGCGTCCAGTTCAAAATATATATCTAGAGTTGTTAACACCCCTAAATTTGCTACAGCTGTAATTTTTCAAAAGAATAAAAATATACGTAAACGTAATTTGAACACGCTTTTTTATTTTATTTTACCCGAACCTAAAGCCATAACTTATAGAAAATTTGGTGTATTTTATACAAAGAATAATAAAATTGTCAAAAGAAGCAGACCATAATAATTATGTTTTTTTTAACAGCTCCTAATATATACCTTACTTTTTGTATTTCGTGCGTAAGAGATAACGCTCTACAAAACCGAAATTAGCCGACTGTCACTTTCCAAAGGTCGATGTGCAATATTTATCGCAGGGTACTGTACATAATAAAATTCATTCAACCTTGTTATTAAATAATTCTTTTACAGATTAGAAATTTTTACTTAACAACCATTTTACTATTTCCCTTTTAAATTAATTGTATGGCAAGCATTTAAGGGCCGATGGAATAACATTGTATGTTTTTATGCACATGGCATAAAATTGTTTTTGATATAAGGTAGTTTTGGGAATCACATCTAACACTAGTCGGTCGGGATTTCTATCTAGTGTTACGGGGATAATTAATGTCACGAGCTTCTTTAAGGTACTATGGTAGTTAAGCTTGGTATAGTTTACTAACTCATACATACTATATATATATATATATATATATATATATATATATATATATATATATATATATATATATATATATATATATATATATATATATATATATATATATATATATATATATGTATATATATATTTATATATATATAAACTCGGTAAGGTTAACAATTTTAGTTTTTTGAATAGCGGTTTGCAGGACTCATATGGTGGTTTACCACATATAGTTCTAATACATTTTTTTTGAGCGATGAAGGCTTTGTCTATGTCCGTAGAATTACCCCAAAGCGATAAACCGTACCTCAAAACTGAAGCAACATAACCGTGATAGGCCGTCAGGACCGTTTGTAGAGTCGCTACTTGTCTGAGCCTATTAAGAACGAATACGAACCTATTTAATTTGGCACAGACATATTCGATATGAGCCTTCCAATTCAAATTTTCATCAATATGTAAACCTAGAAATTTTGTGTGTGTCGTTCTTTTGATATTTTCATTTTTGAATATAGGATCAACTTCGCTAACAGATTTGGTTCGGTTGCTTTTAAATTCTATAATAATAATAATAATAATAAGCCTCTTTATTATCCTTAACTTTACAAAAAAATTATATAATATTTGATAAATATACATATTTTATTCAAGAGAAAAAGTAATTAAAGTTAAGGCCCCTGTCGGGTATAGGCCTCCTCCAAAATTTTCCAAGTTTTTCTTGATGCAGCTTTCTTTGTCCAGTTGTTCCCAGCGTATTTTTTAATTTCGTCTACCCAACGTTCTTTCGGGCGGCCTCTAGGTCTTTTGCCGCCCGGGCCTGGCCAATTTGTGGTTAGAATTGTCCATCTCACATCTGTCATTCTTGCGATGTGTCCAGCCCACTTCCCTTTTTATTCTCTTCATGTGTTGCAAAGCGTCTATAATATTTGTTTTTTGCCTGATATCTTTTGCTCTTATTTTGTCTTTTAACCTTATATTTAAAATACTTCTCTCCATTGCACGTTGGGTTTTTTGTATTTTCTCTATTGCCTTTTTGTTGTAGATCCAGGTTTGTGATCCATACGCCAAACAAGGCAGCAAACATTCATCCATGATTATTTTTTTTAATTTCAGAGGTAGTGTTGATTTTAATATTTCTTTTAAGCTCCAGAACTTATTCCATGTCAAGTTTACTCTCCTGTCGATTTCATCTTGGTTTCTAGAGCTTTTAAATGAGTTGGATTTACCCAAATATATGTAGTTTTCTACATACTCTAATTCGTATGTATTGTTGACACAGATAGGCGTTGGCCGGTTATTGGTCATTACCTTATTTTTTTCCGTGTTTAAATATAATCCAATTTTATTGCTAACTGTACGTAGTTCTGATATCATATGCTCTAAGTGTTTTGGTGGTTGTGAAAAAAGGACTATATCGTCGGCAAATCTGAGGTTTGTCAGGTTTTTTCCGTTTATGCATATACCTTTGCGGTTCCACTGAAGCTGTTTCATTATAAATTGTAAGACCGCTATAAATATGGTGGGAGAGAGCGGATCGCCCTGTTCTACGCCTCTACATATCTCTATTTTTGGCCCAAGTCTGTCCAGCTTTACTCGGCTCACACTTTTGCTGTAGATGTCTTTCAGAATTTTTATGTAAGTTTCCGGAACATTTTGATCTTCTAGCGCTCTCCATAGGCTGTTATGTGAGATAGAGTCGAATGCCTTCGCGTAGTCAATAAATGCTAGGTATAAAGGGTGTTGATTTTCCTGATGTTTTTCTATCACTTGTTCCAGAGTATGGATATGATCTATTGTGCAGAAGCCTCTTCTAAAGCCTGCTTGTTCTATAGGTTGATGCTGCTCTATCACTCTTTCAATTCTTTTATTCAAGCAAGCTGCGAACAGTTTGTATAGAGTAGGTAGTAGACTAATGGGTCGGTAGTTGTTCATATATGTGGTGTCGCCTTTTTTGTATATAAGTGTGATTCTTGATTCCGTCCATTTCTTAGGAACTCTTTATTGTAGTAGGATTTTGTTGAAAAGGTTTGTAATGTGACCGATCAGTCTCAACTTTCCAATTTTGATCGCTTCATTGGGTATATTGTCATGTCCGGGGGATTTTTCTTGTTTTAGTCTGTCTATTTGTCTGATTATTTCTGCCTCTTGGAAGGGTTCGACTGGTATTGGTGGTAGAGTATTTGAGGTATGAGTTTGTGGTAAGCTTGTGATGTCATTGCTCAAGTTCTGGTAGGCATATAAATCCTTGTAGAAATCTGAGGCAGTTTTGACTATATCCGATCTTGATAGAGCGTGTTTGCTAGATGTTTTTGAATTCTATATAGTTTGTTTTTGTCAGATTAAGATTTAAATTATTATTATTCATCCAATCTATTATTGGATGATTGATTATATCCTTTTTGATTAATTTATTTATTTCATTTTTAATATCCTTATAATTATTCATAAGTATAGATATGTCACACTACACTTTTCCTTTTATAAAAAAGTTATTTAGATGAAGTTGGACTCAGTTGCTTCGTGTAACACCGTCCTAACACAATATACAGAGTGTCCTTACATTTGCCGTTAGTATTAGCAAGTCAGATGAGGCCATAACAGTAATCTGCGCTTTACGGTCCAAGGGGAAGCTGCTTTGATTTTGACATTACAAGAAGAAAAATATCAAAACATTTCCTTCTGTTTCAGTAAATGCATAAACTTTTTTTTAAATATAATTATATAACTCAAAGGTCAAACTACCTGACTGACTGACATGGTGATCTATCAACGCACAGCCCAAACCGTTGGACTAATCGGGCTGAAATTTGGCATGCCTATCTGCATGCCAAATTGCATAATGTTATGACGTAAGCATTCGCTAAGAAAGGATTTTAATTAATTCTACCCCCAAGGGGATAAAATAGAGGATGAAATTTTGTATGAAACTTTGTCAATTTGACTTTGACACCTAATTACTAATAACACTTCTTAACGCGAGCAAAGCCGAGGGCAAAAGCTAGTACTATAATAATTTAGTGCTATTTTTACAAGAATTTTTGTTTGTTTGTAATTAACAGTCATCCGAAATTGCAATAATTTTGATGGACACAAGAGACAGAGATTGACAACGGAAAAGATGATTTTATGCTAGAACTAAATACCGTATGATCAATGATCATTATTTGGCTAGTGTAAGACGCTGCGTAATGTTGTATAACACGATAAATACACGCTTGTTTCTCCGCAATTCATTCGTTGCATCGATATAGTTGGCGTAATTCCCCGATGTATTATTAGATCGGGCATCGCGATCCATCATAAGTACACCCCGAAATAGCGGCAATGCCACAATCGAAATTGCGAAACCAACGCATATAAATAAATCCACCGTTCGACGCGCCTGTACCGACGCTGAAACAATACAGTCCCGCGATAAAGTGTTCATTTTAATTGAGCTTTTGTTTAGTATCAGTACAGCCCAGATAGCGAGAGAATTGAGGTGCCAACTGCCAATATCCTTTTAGATAAGAAATTCCCGTCTCCTTCCATAATTTTCTCTTCTTCTTTAACCTCGTCATATTCATTTTGTCGTTGTAATCGTAATGACAAAATATGCTCTGCCGGGTGAGATTTATACGAGATTGATATGACCTATTTAAATGTTAACCAAACATAACAAAGTACATAAGTGTCATTATTTCCCTAGACTTTTTGTAACTTTACGCCTTACGGTATTGAAAAATTATTATTTTTAACAAAAAATTAAAACCGAGTTCCAAGGTAAAAACAATAATAACATTCAATCGCCGGCCCTTGCCAGAAGCGGACGCGTTTCGCTTCGTTATTCAATTACTAGTAATCGTGTCAATCTGAATAATACTTTACCAGCTCAGTAATAAGTGCTAGTTTCCCTTTGTGTATTATAACGCTCACGACATTTGACACAAGTGTGCAGTGACTTGTGTGTGAAAGTGAGCCGCAACCCCCCGCACCACCTCGAGTAAATGGGACAGCATCCGTAATAATACCCATCCCGCTCGCACGCCCGCCGCGCCCGCTCGGACGCTCGGACGCTCGTACGCACGTTGCGCCGCACACTCGTTCGATCACCATCATGACGACTCGCCAACGTTCACCAAATCAATCAAGATCTGGCGCACCTTATAGTGGCAGCTCAACTACTGATTCACATGCAGACCCCGACAATAATATCACTCGTAGAAAAGGCAAACAGCCTGACCCAAAATACATTACTTTCTCGCAACTTTCTGAGTTTCGCGCTGAAATTATGACTTTCCTGAACAATTTTAGCAAGTCCCAGAAAGAAGACTTTCGGAATGTTAATGACAATGTATCCCAAATCAAGGATGTAAGAACCGAAATTAACAAAATTGCCGATCAGCTGGAGGCTATCAAAATATGCACTACTAATATTACCCTAGAAAATGTCGAATTAAAAAAAGATGTATCGGATCTAAAAGATTCCTTATCTGTTTATTCATCTGAGCATTCCATGTTGTCAACACGCACAGAAAAAATCGAGTCGGAGATGAAAAACATCGGTAAATTACAAAAAGACTTCATCGAACTCAAACATAGCTATGATTTTCTAATTAATGAACACAATGCATGCCAACAAAAAATCGTATGAAGAACCTAGAAATCTCCGAATTGCCCGAGAAAACCGATGAAAACCTATTGCAATACGTCGTCGCTATCGCCAAGCATGCAGGTGTTACAGACTTCTCTTCGCACGATATTATTCTGGCCCATCGGGTTCAACCCCGCCTCAGCGATCCCAAGAAACCGAAGAATATCGTAATGCAGTTTGCATCCACCTTAATCAAGGAGAAGATTATCTCGGGAATAAGAAGAAAGAAGGGCATAACTACACACGATCTCGGTCTCAGTGGAGTGTCTCGTAATATTTACATAAATGAGCATCTCACTGCCAACAATAAGAAACTGTTGAAGCTAACTAAAGACGCAGCCAAAAACGCCAATTTCAAGTATGTGTGGTTTTGTAACTGCAAGATTTTTGTAAGGAAAGATGATACACAACCTAAACTACTAATAAAGAGTGTTGGCGATCTGGACAAAATTAAGTGACTATCTCCACCTTATAGTTACTACTGTATGTTATATAAAAATAATAAGGTACTGTCTAGGATTATAGTTTTATACTTTGTATCAAACATCAATTATTATTATACTCAAGCCACATGCAAAATTGTTAATAAAATAAGCATAAAATTATTATATTGTAAACCTCTCTTAATATTATACTTACATTATCATACTATATTATATTTACATCATTTATCGTATTTTTTAAAAATATATATCTTACTGAATATTACTATATCTACTTTAATATTTTATACATATATAATATATTTTTTTATATTTAATATTGTTATACCACATGATAAAATAATATTTTCTTTCAGTACTTGTAGCATAATATTATTCCTTCTGCTTTACCTATACAATATAAACACCACAATGCGACACAGGCGCAGGCGACATATTAGAATAAAATCATTCACAGACATTAATAATCTAGTATTTAAAATAATATACCTAGCACTAAAAATAATAACTTTAAAATTAAAATATTATGGCTACACTAATTCATAACGATAATCTTCAGTTATATTACCAAAATGTACGGGGCTTAAGGACTAAGTGTATTGACTTATATAATAATGTACTGTCCCAGGATTACGACATATTATTATTTACTGAGACTTGGTTCAGAGCGATGTACTCGATAGTGAGCTATGTGATAATAGGTATGACATATTTCGATGTGACCGGAATCTCGAACGTTCGGGTAAGAAATCAGGCGGCGGAGTGATGCTGTGCGTACGCAGCGAACTAAACGCATCGACCGGCTACTTGTGGAGTGACAGCGGTGCATCAGCTGTCCCGCCGAGTACGTCATACGAGTCTATGTGCGTAAGTATACCTGCCTGCGCGATCGGCTCGCAAACTAACTTACATATTATTCTTACTTATATAGCTCCTGACCCGACTTCATTATACGATTGTTTAATTAACTTTCAGAATAAGTTATCAAACTACATAAACTTAAATTCTTCCGATAATTACATAGTATTGGGTGACTTTAATTTGCTACAGCTGAGTTGGAGTTCACACGACAACGTCGCTCACATATTTGGTACCTCAACTTCACACATTAACGCAATTAACTTTGCTGACGCTCTCGGATACTTAGGCTTAAAGCAATATAATTTTTTTCCTAATTCTAGCGGTAATATTATTGACCTATGTTTTTCTACGCTACCTTTGCAGGTAAACACCACAAACTCACCATTAATAAAAGAAGATAAGTATCATCCCGCACTAAATATTACAGTTTGTGATGTCAACTTGCAACCTTTTATAGAACGCCATGAACCGCGTTTTAACTTTTATAAGTGTGACTACACAGTAATTACTCGTAATAATCACTTTAACAATGTTAACTGGGAAGAGATTTTAAGTGTTGGCTCAGTTAATGACGCCGTCGATCTGTTTTACTCTAAATAACACGAATGTTTTGTTCTTTATGTTCCACTCAAACATTTCTCTTTAAATAAGCAAAACTACCCACCTTGGTATTCTTTGCCACTAATAAAGATTATCCGAGAAAAATCAAAAGCGCATCGTGCTTGGAAGAAACATGGCAACCCATTAGATTACGACGAATTCTCGTTACTTAGGAAGAGGCAGCGTATCGTTCTAAATCAGTGCTTTGAACGTTTTACTTCCAGAGCCGAAGAGAATATTAGACGTTGTCCAAAATACTTTTGGAGATATTTACGCTCCAAAAAAGGTGTAATTAAATATCCAAAACATTTTACATTGGGTTCGGAGAAATACGACGAGGGCCATTCGATCTGCTCCGAATTTAGTAATTTTTTTAAAGTGTTTTTACCTCTTCCTCATTAGATAACAGTGACACTCAATCTCTAAATTACGTCTGTGATATAAATTGCCCAGATTCGATATCCCGTGTCAATATTTCCCACGAATCTGTATTAAAGTCACTTAAATCACTGAACATAACAAAAGGTTCTGGTTGTGATAATATACTACCTATTGTTTTAAAAGCATGTGCTAATTCACTGGCTACACCCATTACAATTTTGCTGCGTAGGTCAATGTCTGAATGTATTTTTCCCGACAAATGGAAAATAGCCCACGTAATACCCATTCATAAGAAAGGCAGTAAATCAGCTATTGACAATTATAGGCCTATCTCTATTTTAAGCACCATCAGTAAAATTTTCGGAAAAACTTGTTTATGACAACATTTATCACATTTTATCTAAAGGCATACCAAATACTCAACACGGCTTTCTGAAGGGTCGGTCAACATTATTAAACCTGTCTATATTTTCTACCTATGTCTTACAGAATATGGAGCGTGGTGGGCAGGTGGACGTGATTTATACGGATTTTGAAAAAGCTTTTGATCGAGTGGATCACGGCCTCCTGCTCAGCAAGCTCCATAAACTGGGAATACATGGTGATCTGCTACGGTGGGTCAAGTCGTATCTTACAAACCGTTCACAAGCTGTTATTCTGGGGGGTTTCAAATCGGATTATGTAAAAATACCCTCAGGTGTCCCACAGGGATCACATTTGGGCCCTTTATTTTACAGTGCTTACATTTTTGACATTAACAAGTGCCTCACCAGCGCCATGCATCTACTTTATGCAGACGACAAAAAAAAATCCTTGCGATCGGTTCATTACATGACTGTGAACTTTTGCAGCGTGATCTTAACCAATTATTTATTTATTACAAAGACAACAATATAACAGTTAATATTCGCAAATGCCAATGCATAAGTTTCACACGCAGAAAAAACTCCATAATATTTCCGTATAGTTTTAATAACGTCACCATAGCTCGCGTTAGTAATGTACGAGATCTTGGCATACATTTCGATTCCAGAATGCTTCTAATTATGCATTATGACAATATAATAGACAGAGCATATCGTATGCTTGGTTTTGTGCAAAGGACAAGCAAACCCTTCACAAGCATTCATTGTATTAAAGTTCTGTACTTTGCATTTGTTAGAAGCATTCTGGAATATGCCTGTCAAATTTGGTCTCCTTCTTATGTCACCCATGCATCTCGCATTGAAAACATCCAGAAAAAGTTTATACGTTTTCTAAATTTTAAGTCTGGCTCATCTTTACCCACACAGAATTATGTTGAACAGTGTCGTCATTATAAACTAATGCGCCTAGATGATCGTCGTCACTTATATGACATGTGTCTTCTATATGATATATTAAATGGTAATTTAGATAGTCCTTATCTGTTAAATTTAGTCTCGTTTAACGTACCCCGTCGCAGAACACGTCAAACTCCTTTATTCTATGTTCCATTTCAGTACACTAATTACGATAAAAACTGTGTTCTCTCTAGAATTTTACATACATACAACAAAAAATTTTCTCATATTGATCCCTTTATAGAAACAAAACCATCATTAAAATCAAAAATTAAATTATCCCTGCTAGAAAAATAATAAGCCTCTGTGTGATAATTGGTGTTGTTAGTTAGTTTTAAAATTTAAAATTATTGAAATTGTACTGAATTTACTATCTTATTTTTAATATCCTCATCTATAATTAATTAATTATTTTTACTATATATACTTATATCTTATATATAATATACATCATATTTATTTTTATCATTTATTCACCAAATTATATTATACACATATATATTTTATATATTATGTATATATTTTTATATAATACTATAACTTATAATAGATAAAATATATGGCTTGAGATTATTATAAGAATTAGCATTAGGTGTCAAAAATGTTTTGATTTCTGTTTCTACGCTGTTTACTTCTGGTAAAATTGCAATAAGTTATGTAATAAGTTGTGGATAGCTGTTATTGGCCTTATGTACTCATTGTATTCTTCTATAATACTGTTAAAATTGACGGCTGTTGTTATCCTAAATAAATAAATAAATAAATTAATTAAATAATTTTTCCTATCTAATAGTGCCTTTTTCCGAATTCGGCTAAACCTCAACAGCTATTTCTGTACTCAATCTTCATCATTTTGAAGTCGGTACCAGATACAGCTGAATCTTCTTTAGCCGAATTCGGAAAAAGGCACTATTAGATAGGAAAAATTATTTAATACTTTTTAGTTCATATTATAAAGATGTTATTATTGTTTCCTTGATATTATTATTATTATTTTACAAATATAAATTATATTATTATATTATGTTAAAAAATAAATAATTTATTATATTGATATCTATCTATATATTGTTACGTTATATATATATATATATATATATATATATATATATATATATATATATATATATATATATATATATATATATATATTGTTACGGGTACGGACACGTGGTGCCATCTAGCGTCGGACCAGCGAACTTACCAAGGGAACACAGGCAACATAAATCCCCTACTCGATACTAGATGGCGCTAGGTGTAGGTACCTACAAGTAATTTCTAGAAATATCTCATACTTGTTTACGCATATCGGGTTTACTCTGGGATATTCCGGAATATTCTGAGGTTCGATCCGGCCCATATAAATAGTCGCAGACTGCAGCCGGCAGTTCAGTTTTATCGGAGTGATCTTCGAGGCGACTTCGAAGTGAAAACAAGTGATCAATAGTGAGTGATAGTGAATCTATACGACTCGGCTGCGACCTAGGACAGTGATAGTGCTCAGTGATTTGGATCTAGTGCTTAGTATTTGGACTTAGTGATTTGTGTGAGCTAGTGTTTGTGAATAAAGTCTTCAAGAGAGTCACCAGGTCTTTCTCTCCGAATCCAACGAACCCTTGCACGTAACAACTGGTGTCAGAAGTAGGATAGTGCGCCTGGAAACCACAGGAGTCCCGACGTCTAGTGGAACTACCGGAGTAGTGGTACAAGGACCAAGAGTTAAAGTACCACCATACGACGGTACTACCTCTTGGAACGCTTATCGTCGGCAAATCCAGACGGTTGCTTCTGCCAACGGATGGACTGACGAACAATGCCTGACCGCTCTCACTGTCGCGCTCAGAGGGCAAGCCTTGTCGGTCCTGGAAGCACATACAGGAAATGGGTTCAAAGACCTGATGGAGGCCCTTGAATCCAGATACGGGGAGCGACACCTGGAGCACGTGTTCCGTGCTCAACTTCGTGACAGAGTCCAACGCTCAGGAGAGGGACTACAACAATGGGCGTTGGAAATTGAAAAACTTGTCAAGAAGGCACACCCAGGAGCCGACGCCAAGATGGTTGACACGAACATTGTTCAAGCATTCGTCGACGGAATCAGGGACCTGGAAGTCAGAGCTGCAGTGAGGCTACGTCACCACACCTCGCTAAAGGAAGCGTTGACACATGCCTTAGAGGTCGAGGTTGTTCGGCGTGACATTCGGCAGACCTATAAAATCCGCGAGGTGTCTGAAGAAGTCAAGGAGGTTAAGGCTCCTATAAAGAAAAGTTTTGGAGCCATGTGCTACAAGTGCGGCGAGAGGGGCCATCTTCAGCTCAACTGCCCGCAGAAGGAGACTCAGATGGCAAGAATGAAAAGGCTCGAGGAACAAATGGAGGAGCTGATGAAGCAAGGGGCTTCGTCTCCTGCCCGGGATCAGGGAAACGAATAAAAGCCAGGACTAAGGAGCGAGTACTGTCTGACGCGGAGGAAGCCCCAATAACTGTTGTCTCCCAAGCAAGCAGCGGGAATAGTCTTGTGATCCAGGGGACTATTAACGGGACGGATTGCAAAATGACTCTAGACACAGGAGCCTCTAGAACAATAGTGAACCCAAATTTGGTAAAAGCCGCAAGGAGGCACAAGAGGAGAATTAACTGGCGGCTTCTTACTGCCTCCGGTCAGCCAATACCCGTCCTGGGAGAAATGTCAGTAACGATTAATGTAGGGGGGTCCTCATACCCCCATGACGTTATCGTGGCTGAGATTATGGATGATTGCATCTTGGGTTTGGATTGCATGAAGAAGCATAACTGCAGAATTAATGTCGCTGACGGAGTTTTCAAGTGTGGCGAAGAAGAAATTTTCATCCTTGGAGGCGCCTGCGGGAAAGTCGCATGTGTAAAGGAAGTCATTATACCTGGACGAGAGGAAGCTAGAGTGATGGTGAAGCTACCGCCAGCTGGAAAGAAGAAGTCAAACAGATGCGTGTTGATCGAAGACACACCTACCAAGACATCAGCGCGAAAACTGATGACGGCGAGAACCCTTGTTAGTGGAAGCAGTAACGCTGTGGTCAGGGTTTTGAATCTTGGTGATCACGAGATCTGCTTGAACAAAGGTGACGTCATTGGAAAGTGCGAGGAAGTTGTCTGGATGAGAAAGTGTAGTTCGATCACAGGCTCAGACTCAGCAAACAACAGCAACTACGGAATAGTGACTGAGCTACTCGATGACTGCAAGAGTAATCTGACTTATTCGCAGAGCATGAAAGCTAAGAAGTTTTTACAACGCCACGTGAATATCTTCTCCAGTCAGGAAGGCGACCTTGGAAGAACGTCGATGGTTCAGCACAGGATAGATACCGGAAGCGAGAACCCAATTCGTCAACGAGCAAGACAGATACCCATTGCAAAGGAAAAAGAAGTTGAAGGCCTTTTGGAGGACATGAGAAGGCATAAGATAATTGAACCGTCTGCAAGTCCGTGGTGCTCACCTGTAGTGTTAGTAAAGAAGAAAGATGGCAGCACAAGATTTTGTGTGGACTACAGGCGTCTCAATGATGTCACTAAGAAGGACAGCTATCCATTACCTCGAATCGACGACACTCTGGATACCTTGAGTGGCATGAAATGGTTCTCGACCCTGGACCTGAAATCTGGATACTGGCAGGTGGAAATTCATCCAAAAGACAAGGAGAAGACAGCTTTCTCCACCGGTAAAGGTTTGTGGCAGTTTAACGTCATGCCCTTTGGATTGTGCAACGCACCTGCCACATTTGAGCGACTCATGGAGTGTGTACTGGCAGGCTTAGTTGGAGAGGCTTGCGTAGTCTACTTGGACGACGTCATCATTGTTGGCCGCGACTTCGAGGACCATTTGCGAAACTTAGAACGAGTTTTCGCCAAAATAGAGGGGGCCAAGTTAAAGTTGAATCCGAAAAAGTGTCGTTTATTCAGGAGTAAGGTCAATTATCTCGGCCATGTTATCTCCAGTGATGGAATCCAGACGGACCCGGAGAAACTGGAAGCAGTTCAAAATTGGCCAACCCCTAAGAACAAAACCGAAGTGCGGGCATTTCTCGGCCTATGCTCCTACTACAGGCGTTTTGTTAAGGGATTCTCGGAGATAGCCAAGCCATTACATCGGCTGACAGAAGATAAACGACAGTTTATTTGGGACGAGACTTCTGAAGATTCTTTTCAGAAACTGAAGAAATATCTGTGTGAAACACCAATCCTGGGGTATCCACAACCTGAAGGTCAGTTTATAGTCGACACAGACGCAAGCAACACGGCCATTGGAGGGGTGTTATCTCCAAAACAGGGTGAAAGAGAAGTTGTAATTGCATATTTCAGCAAATCTCTATCTAAGCCAGAGAGAAACTACTGTGTGACAAGAAGAGAACTCTTGGCTGTTGTAAAAACGCTACAACATTTCAGCAAATATCTCATCGGCAGACAGTTTTTACTGCGAACTGATCACGCAGCCTTGAAGTGGCTACTGCAATTCAAGAACCCAGAAGGCCAAGTAGCTCGATGGATTGAACAACTCCAGGAGTATGACTTCAAGACGGAACACCGCAGCGGAAAGGCGCATGGGAATGCCGACGCACTTTTACGAAGGCCGTGTTCAGAGGACTGCAAACATTGTGTTAAGCAGGAATCTAATGAAATAACATTAAAGTTAACAAGAACAAGTCCCTTGGGTCCATGGGAGAATGATGCTATGAGGGAAGCTCAAGAAACAGATGACAACCTTCGGCACATTATCACATGGAAGAAACGCGGTGACGTAAAACCAATCTGGAGTGAGGTTGCACCCACTGGCGCTGTCACTAAGGCGTACTGGGCGCAATGGGACAGTCTGATACTTCAAAATGGAATACTTTACCGGAAATGGGAGAAGACTAACGGCAGAGAGTTCCATCTTCAGATAGTTGTCCCAAGGACGACAGTACCAGATGTTCTCCGTGAAATACACGATGGCGTATCAGGAGGTCATCTAGGTGTCAAGAGGACGCTAACAAAAGTGCGAGAATGATTCTACTGGTTGCATTGTCGAGATGATGTACAGGATTGGTGCCGCAAATGTACTACTTGCGCTGCAGTGAAGGGACCTCAAACAAGGAGCCGTGGGAACCTGCGCTTGTATAACGTTGGCGCACCGTGGGAACGAATTGCAGTTGACTTAGCTGGGCCATTTCCTGTAACGGAATTGGGGAACAAGTATTTTATGGTTGTCATGGATTACTTCACCAAATGGCCCGAAGTGTTCGCCATACCAAACCAGGAAGCTACAACAGTTGCTTCTAAGCTGGTCGAGGAAGTGATATCTCGCTTTGGTGTGCCTCTAGAAATCCATTCCGATCAGGGCAGGAATTTCGAATCGCAGGTCTTCCAGGAAGTGTGCAGAATTTTGGGAATGCATAAAACGAGGACCACCGCGTACCATCCACAGTCTGATGGAATGGTTGAGAGATTTAACCAGACCCTTGAGAGGCATTTGGCGAAATTGGTAGATGACAAACAAAAGGATTGGGACAAGTATATACCGCTCTTCCTTCTGTCGTACCGTACCGCCGAGCATGAGAGCGTAAAAGCTACCCCGGCGTATATCAATTACGGTAGAGAACTGCGAGTACCAGTAGACCTCTTGACAGGAGGGTCACCGGAGGAACCGAAGACCGTACAAGACTATGTCTGTGATTTAAGGGAAAAAATGCGCTATATACACGCCATAGTTCGGGAAAATGGGTTACAGTCAAGTGAGAACATGAAGACCAGATACGACCGGAAATCGAACACGAGCGGCTTCGAAGAAGGGACACTGGTGTGGCTGTATAACCCAACTCGCCGAAAAGGGAAATCTCCAAAGTTGCAGACCAAGTGGGACGGCCCTTACAAAGTGATTACCCGATTGAATGATGTGACTTACAGGAATCAAAAGCAACCAAGAGGGACATTCAAAGTGGTACACATAGACCGTCTGGCGCGTTACCATGGCAGTAACAACGATGCTCGGGACGAGCTATCGCTAAGAGGGGAGTAGTGTTACGGGTACGGACACGTGGTGCCATCTAGCGTCGGACCAACGAACTTACCAAGGGAACACAGGCAACATAAATCCCCTACTCGATACTAGATGACGCTAGGTGTAGGTACCTACGAGTAATTTCTAGAAATATCTCATACTTGTTTACGCATATCGGGTTTACTCTGGGATATTCCGGAATATTCTGAGGTTCGATCCGGCCCATATAAATAGTCGCAGACTGCAGCCTGCAGTTCAGTTTTATCGGAGTGATCTTCGAGGCGACTTCGAAGTGAAAACAAGTGATCAATAGTGAGTGATAGTGAATCTATACGACTCGGCTGCGACCTAGGACAGTGATAGTGCTCAGTGATTTGGATCTAGTGCTTAGTGTTTGGACTTAGTGATTTGTGTGAGCTAGTGTTTGTGAATAAAGTCTTCAAGAGAGTCACCAGGTCTTTATATTATATATATACTAATTATTACTTATAATAATTATTCATACAGTGTGCCTGAAGTACTCGTAGTTTGTCCAACGCTGACAAAAATGGGTCCACAGAATATCAGGGGCTGTGAAACCCACAGTCATGTACCTGAGCGGATTCCATTTCAACGGTTTGAGCATTACACTACCTACCAATTTGTCTCCAAATGCGCCTTGTTTATTTAGCATTATTGTCTTTTTTTTGTTTTTTATTTTTTATTTTGTGAATTTGTTGTTTTTTGTGCTTTTGTTTTACCCTCCTACCTGCATAATTGTCTGTATTCAGTATTATTATTGTTTCAAAAATCTTGATTGTTTCTATTGTGTCGTATTTTTCTTTTTATTTTAAATGTAGGTACTTTGTGTAATGTTCAAATTTTTGTTGAATAAACGTTTATTTATTTATTTTTATTTATATTATAAGGATGTTATTATTGTTTTTACCTTGGAAGTCGGTTTTAATTTTTTGTTAAAAATAATAATTTCATTCTTTTTAGTTACCTAGTAAACCATCGCGTATATTCTACTTATTACAATTTGTTAAGAGTCACACTCACAAATATCAAGTAAATAATTTTAAACTATACATTTAAAAAAATCGAAGTGAACACGTGCTAAGTAATTTAAGGGAGAAGATGAATGTAATTTGCATAGTAGCATATGCTGTCAGTTTTTAAACAGCGCCTAAGCCCCCAAACTTGTATCTATAAGGAATCCGGAGTTCTCTTAGTATTTTCGGAACCATAGTATACCTTGGTGCAAAATCTTGCATTTTGGTAGCATATGCTTAGGATACTTCTCATAAAACTAAAATCACCATATGTTTCCATATAAATTTTGAGGAGTTCCCTCGATTCATCATGGATCCCATCATCAGGTCACCATGTTTGGGAACATGGTACCAAATTCAGACTATATCCTATACAAAAAAAAAGAATTTTGAAAATCGGTTCACAAACGGCGGAGTTATCCGCGAACAAACATAAAAAAAGAACTTAAATACGGTCGAATTGAGAAATCTCCTCCTTTTTGGAAGTCGGTTAAAAAACTATACCTACTATATTTCTGTAAAATTGCACGTGTACAGATCGTAAAAGCCAGTGTCTACTACATTTACATACGAAGCGAATTGCAGATATTTTTATTCAAAACTTGGTATCGTTTTGAGCGTGGATTTTATTTTTTTCTCCGCGGCCTCCACGAACGTGGAATTTTACGGTAGCAATTGTATTTTACGTGAACTGTAGTTGCTAATACAATTTTATGTGGAGTCATCTCGTTCCAGTTGGCGACACTCAAAATATTCGTTTGTAGAAACTAACTTCGAGTGAAAATGGAAAATAGGATGAAGAATAAAAAATACAGTTTTTATTATAATATCAAAGACCTTGTCTGTTTTTTTTGTGGTAATAACGCTAAAATCAAGTATGTACTATCAAAGAAGTTGATTCCCAGGCAGATGGGGGACCTACGTAGTTTGGTCGCGTTACGTCAAACCCCTAGCCCTGCTATCACGTAAAAATAGCGATCAACAATCCACCAGCAATAATCGCGCGAGCGATTGCTGGGTACGAGTATAAAAACAATGGTGTCATGTATAGCGATCGATTGCAATCGTATTGTTTTGGCTAATACGTAATACGAAATTGCTATTTTGGAGCAATTATCGCGCAATAATTGCTTTCGCATTGCTCTCGCAAGATACGTGATACGGGGGCGGACCGACAGATCACAAAACATTGAATTGACATGATCCGACCAAATGACGTTGGTCTGTCAACTGCCTAGGAATAAATTTCCTCGATGGTACCTGTTACGGTTGCAGCTTAAAATAAATTATGTAGTGGGTTTCTTTGAAATCTTATAAAAAGTCACTGCAGGACGCACACGCACGTACCTTTTAACGGGTAAATTGTAATTTAGAGATAGGCAGATGGAGAACCTGCGTTACAGCCAGTAAGTAACCCAGGCAGTAAGTCCAGTTACTTAATATTGGACTTGGCTGCGTTTCCACCAGAGGTGTGTTGCGAGGAATGTGTTTTTTAAGAACCAATAGAATCGTTTCATTGACGTGAGCTTGGCGTGACATCGCTCAGCACGGCGATTCTATTGGATCTTAAAAACATATTTCTCGCAATACATCTCTGGTGGAAAAGCAGCCTTACTGGCCAGGGTTATGTCAAGTTAATGTTAGGTTTAATCTGCCCGCTGGGCTTGACATAACCCCAATAATTACGCAGGTTCATATGACCTCATTTGCCCATAAATCAGCTTCTCTGATGACATTGCCGTAACGAAGTGTTACTCTATCTATAGCATAGAGTCTTTGCTAACTGCTAATCTCAAGTCCTCATCAAGAACAAATTAATAAAATGATTGTCGTATATACCAATTGTATAAAATTCCGAGCTAAGTCACTCTGCGACGACGGCGCGGCGTGTAACACAACTCTTTGATCTCATTAAAAGTTTTAATGGCCGTCCTAATTACTGGAGACAACGGGGTAACGATGTACTGTTACATCATCATCACTACCTGCTGATAATAAAATGACAGCCGTAACGAAGATTGAATTTAGAAACAGATTAAAACTCTCCAAGAAAATTGTCTGAAATTAATGATTTCTGTCGTATCTTCTATTACTTTCTACGTATAACATTCTAATCTCTTTATTGCTGCGAAAAATAAGGACTACTTCTATAATTGGATTTCATAGTTCTAACTTTACTTCTGTTTTTTTTTTTATAGTTTTACCGATAGCAAAACAAATCGATAATCGAGGTTATGTCGGTAATGATCGCGTATTCACACTCACACGGTTGACGAGTGCCCGCTCATAATCACCTGAAATTCGTAAAGCGCCACGAGCAGTAACTACATGCGTTAGCTATAATAATAAAATCGGCCAAGTGCGAGTCGGACTCGCGCACGAAGGGTTCCGTACCGTTATAGAGAAAAAAATAGGCCAAAAATTGTGTTTTTTGTATGGGAGCCCCCCTTAATTAATTATTTTATTTTTTATATTATTAAATTACACATATTTAAGGCCTTTGTAAAAATTTCAAGTGCCTACCTCTTATAATTATTGATTACGAGCAAAAAAGGCCAAAAAAATCACGTTTGTTGTATGGGAGCCCCCCTTAAATATTGATATTGTTTTGTTTTTAGTATTTGTTGTTATAGCGGCAATAGATATACACAATCTGTGGAAATTTCAGAAGTCTAGCTATAGCGGTTTTTGAGATACAGCCTGGCGACAGGCAGGCAGACAGACAGACGGACAGACAACGAAGTCTTAGTAATAGGGTCCCGTTTTTACCCTTTGGGTACGGAACCCTAACAATAATTGATATAAACATTTAGACAGACTATTTGCAACGCATTGTAATTTGTAAAGTTATCAGTTCTCATGTAGAGCCAAACTTCTTCGTGTCACTACAAGAAGACCTACCTCACACTCTACGTCTTTCGTGCGTACGTCGTCTTTCAAATATTACCTTCTAATATTTTCATGTACGGCTGGTAGGTACTACTAATATAATTAACCGACTTCCAAAAAACGAGGAGGTTATATGTTCGGCTGTGGATATTTTTCTTTTTTTTTATATTCTGTGGTACGGCGTACATTTTGCTTACGGTCAGAAGGAAAAATAATATTTAAAATATTAATTTTAATTTTTTTCCTTTCGTTGGAAGGATCTTAGGCAACTAAAGGGACATAATATTCGGTGTAACACACTCTCTTGTAATTTATTTTAACCACTTTCTGCATGAAAGTACCAGAGTGTAGTACAGTCACGAGCACAAATCTCACTGTTAAATGCTAAAAGTATTCTCCATTAGCCCCGTATGATCTAATCCCCTCTACGTGAGCGATCTCGTATATTCACGTATTCACGTTTTCGCTTACTTTATGAGCGCGTAGGCTATTGTGTAGGCAATTTGCTTACGAAGAAAGAGCATTTCTTTACTCTAGCCTCACGTATTCGGTTTACAACCCTACGTGCTCGAGTTAGAGTGCTATTTCGTTTAAACGATCCCCGTCTGTTTACAATTCATTTTTTACATTCTATACAATACACGGTGCTAAAAATGAAATAAATTCTTGGGATATTTCAACTTTAAGGTTATGACAACGACGCAAAACTATTTAATCCTATGTAATACATTAATACTTGGCGGCGTTGTTTTGTGCGTTGCTTTTGCCGGATTATGGTAAGTGGTAACGCATCGCTTCATCATCTTCAGCAGTCCAGCGCCATTCACTACTATTGAACGTGGGCCTCCCCTAACGGCTGGCAGAGTTGCGGTGGGTTGATCGTGCTATGTCTAAGCGGGGAGTGGAGCATCATGGAGTTTTAGTGGGTAGATCCTACGGGGAGTCCCACATACCCCGGCCGATGTCTCCTATCCGCCGGGGATCCGCAAAGCATTTCCCTCTTAAGCAGCGCTCGTCTATCCGCCGCCAGCCTTCTTATTGAAATCATAAGGCTGCGTTTCCACTGAAGCGGAGCGGAGCTTAGCGGTGCCCGAATTGACCAATCACCATGCTCGAAATCTTCGCTGTCATTCCGCTGGAATAGCACGATTGGTCAATTCGGGCACCGCTAAGCTCCGCTCCGCTTCAGTGGAAATACAGCCTTAATGTTGCCATTAAGTTTGCCTTATTGTGCTTCCTTTAACACTTATCTGCTCCATCGACCAAAAATTGCATAGATAATAAAACATTATTTCACATTTTTCAAATGATCTGTGACCTCAATTTCTTTTTTTTCTCCCTATCTTCATCAACCGATATAGTCGCTGATGGTAGTTAATTAATGGGTCGTATCTAAGCCATCATAAAAATTTTAAGACCGCTTCATAGGCCTCGAGTTTATGTAGAGGGGTGGGGCAGGATAACTGGTAACATACAAATTAAAGTGTTGCTATGCAAAATTACCGAATTCAATTTCAAACTATTTGTATTTCTATAGATTATTTATTAATATTTCCAAGATTTGTCCTGTTGTCGAATATTTCCCTATTACACTTCATAATTTCCTTTACTTAATAGTGCAGTTAAATCGACTGTATTTAAAACATTGTATTTAGAAATTATTTAAAAAACGGTATAATCGCGTACAGAATTTTCTGTCAAATAAAATGAGTGTCAATTGTTACTACTGACAAGCTGAAGCTTACTAAATCAAATCAGATTTAAAATAATAACAGATCTCCAATTAATCTACGGGAGTTACAAAGTAGTAGGTCAACTAGTCAATAAATAAACCATAAATTGGCGAGCCCGAGCCCGTCCAAACATTAGGATTTATACCTAGCCCCGTCTCATCCGTCGCGGATGACAAACGGCTGTCGCTTGTCTAATATTGACATCGCCAATGAATATAAATGTCAAGGTCAAGTCGTGACTTACTTCGTTTCCTCGATATATCCACAATTTGACCAACTAACGGGCATTCTAATAAAAAAAATGTTATTGTTATGTTGCGTATAATTGCGACCATTGTCGAAGATACATGCTTATATTTTGTAATATCAGTGTACAAAATATAGAAGAGGAATACAATACAGGAGGTTCAAAGAGAGACGTTGGCGTCGCCACGACAAAGCCTCGTCAAGAAGACCGCGAAGTGCGAACGCAGGATCAAGAATTTCGTTCGACATTGAGGAAGTATTTCCGACCCGGTCGTACGATTTAAGACATTACGTAGGACAATAATTCAAAAAGTTAGTATCTAACTTCACTTTTTTTTTTCGTAAAAATTAGTGTGTAACAAATTACCAAGTTCATTTTCCTCGGCGTCTTCGGCGATCGTCTCCATGACACGGTCAGGGCATGGCTCGGGGTCGCGCAGCGCAGCCCGCGCGCGCGCTCCCCGCCGCGCGCACTCCGCGCACACCGACAACGTGGCGGCGCGTCACTCCCCACACCGACGCATCACACTAACACGCACTTCAGTCCATGACAGCGTTACACGCTATAGTTTGTCCATGACGTTGCGTCACTCGTTGTCGCCGGACAACTTAACGCATCACACTGTTGCACGCTACAGTTCAGAGCATGACAACGTTACATGCTAGTTTATCCATGACGTTGCGCGGTATTTTAACGCATAATATCACTACGTTGCATACTTTCATGACGACGTTACACGTAACACATTATATCTATTCATGAGGTGTTCCACGTTCTGATCTAATCATGTCACGTACACGCTACGAAAAATACGTTATAGCCTGCTACAGACAATAATAAAAAATTTCGCGAACACACTTTTGACAATCACAGTACGTATCCTAAATGTTAACGCACTTATTTTAGAGCACGTTTTACACCACTTGTTACGTGCTACGCGCTACGCGCTACGCGCTTCGTTCTACGTGCTACGTGCTACGTATTTTTGTCGTCTACAAAAACGACCAATTCATAAATACAAATTTCAAATAAATTGACGTTGTTGCGGAACGTACAATTCTACAGTGTATTATAATAATCAGCCAAGTGCGAGTCGGACTCACGCACGAAGGGTTCCGTACCATTATAGAGCAAAATTAGACCAAAAATTGTGTTTTTTGTATGGGAGCCCCCCTTATTTTTTTATTTTATTTTAATATTATTATTAAAAATTAAAGTACACATATAACTAAGGACTTTGAGAAAAATTCAAGTACCTACCTGTTGCTATTATTGATAAAGAGCAAATAATCAGCCAAGTGCAAGTCGCAATCGCGCACGAATGGTTCCGTACCATTAAAGAGCAAAATTAGGCCAAAAATTTTGTTTTTCGTATGGGAGCCCCCCTCAACTTTTTATTTTATTTCAATATTTTTATTAAATATTAAAAGTACATAGATAACTAAGGATTTTGTGAAAAATTCAAGTACCTACCTGTTACCATTATTGGTATAGAGCAAAAAAGGCCAAAAAAATCACGTTTAGTGTATGGGAGCCCCCCTTAAATATTAATTTATTTTGTTTTAGTATTTGTTGTTATAGCGGCAACAGATATACACAATCTATGAAAATTTCAACTCTCTTGCTATTACCGTTCTTGAGTTACAGCCTGGTGACAGACAGACGGACAGACGGACAGACGGACAGACGGACAAACGGACAAACGGACAGACAACGAAGTCTCAGTAATAGGGTCCCGTTTTTACCCTTTGGGTACGGAACCCTAAAAAGGCCGAAAAAATTACGTTTATTGTATGGGAGCCCCCCTCAAATATTAATTATTTTTTTTAGTATTTGTTGTTATAGCGGCAACAGATATACACATTCTGTGAAAATTTCAACTCTCTAGCTATTACCGTTCTCGAGTTACAGCCGGGTGACAGACAGACGGACAGACGGACAGACAACGAAGTCTAAGTAATAGGGTCCCGTTTTTACCCTTTGGGTACGGAACCCTAAAAACAGTAAGTACATTAAAACAGTGTATAATTCAACGTATTATAAATGCTAAATGCTAAGGAGTTATTCATCTCTAGAGCGAGATTTCTTTGACGGAGTTGCGTTTAATTTACATTGTGACAAATTTTTGCATTTTACCAGAACATGAATATGTACATAATATATTCACACGGGGCATTTCAGACTCGCTAATTATTATTTACATAGGAAAATATATATTGGAACAGTTCCTGTTTTGAACAAAAAATATATTTTGTGTTTTATTTTTCATTTAATATATGTGGTCGCTGACTGGAAAGGACAAAACTACATTTTTTTTATGTCAGAAATAGTAATGCCTACCACGAATTATGTCATACTTTAAGAATAGGACCAATTAATGAGTTATCGAAAATTTAACGCGATTCACAACAGGAAAAAAATATAATTTAATGCTCACTAACGAATTGTTTTCCTTAACAAAATCGTATATTCTATAGATGTTATTTATTGTTTTATTAATAAATTAATACGAATAACAATACTTATTATATTATTATAACATAACTTAATTTTTGAGCTTGAATATTAGGTTAGTCGATTAAGCTACTGATGATCCGTATGTAACTTTTTCGACAGAAGTTTGTCTGTGCGCTAGTACTCTGGTAAACAAGTGCCATTTTCGTCAAAACCTGATCTCATGCACCGAAAATTATGATTTTGGTCTCATTCGATTTGGAATACCATCTAGAACATTCTATCAAAATTCCAAGACGGGCTGAAAAAAAATGCAAAAGTTACAAACAATTAAGTGAACATAAAAATAAGGGTTTGGTTTTTTTTTATATTTCAAAAACTATTTGAGATAATCAAAATTTGAAAATAGATCCTTAAAGAGCAGGAAATTTCCTAAAAAAAATCTTAGATCCTGGAACCTTACCAATAATCCTTATAGCTTTAATTGAGCGGCGAAAGTAACGGTAAAACAGTGTGGTTCGGGTTTCGCGTGATTTGCCGCAATCTGCTACGTGAACTAAAAAAATATTTTAAGTGATTAAATAGTAATATAAAGGAATAAAAAAATGTGGGTACTAAGTAGACATATCAATAAACAATAATCCGTTAACAAAAATAAATTATCACAATTTGTTTAAATATTATGCTTTTCTTAATTTGTTAATAGTCACCATTTTAATGTTAACATAAAAACGCTGATTATTTCTAAACAAGAAATCTAGAAATTTTTATTATTCTTTTGAGCTAATGTTAAAAGGGCTTAGAAGAGATTACCGTTGACAAAATTAATTTTTTTTTATTT
This sequence comes from Polyommatus iphigenia, assembly GCA_963422495.1. NCBI lineage: Eukaryota > Metazoa > Arthropoda > Insecta > Lepidoptera > Lycaenidae > Polyommatus > Polyommatus iphigenia. The sequence goes on from OY730183.1 coordinate 1,191,539, forward strand.
TTCACTTTTTTATTAACATTCAAAAGCATTCCAAAATTATTCATGTAAATAAAGCATTTACGGTACTTTTATATTCAATTATCGTTATTATTTTGTTTTGTTGTTATTAGAAGCCAGATAACAATATATATTTTTATATTTAAAAGTAATAAAATTTAAATAATCATTTTTATTGATGAAAAAACCCTAATTGCTTTATTTACATGAAAATTTCATGAATGCCTTTGATTGTTCATAAAAAAGTGAAAAATCAAAATTATTGAATTTTTCCACCGGATATCTCTTCTAAGCCCTTTTAAGATTAGCTCAAAAGAATAATAAAAATTTCTAGATTTCTTGTTTAGAAATAATCAGCGTTATTATGTTAACATTAAAATGGTGCCTATTAACAAATTAACAAAAGCATAACATTTAAACAAATTGTGATAATTTATTTTTGCTGACGGAGTATTGTTTATTGATATGTCTACTTAGTACCCAAATTTTTTTTATTTCTTTATATTAATATTTAATCAGTTAAAATATATTTTTTAGTTCGCGTGGCAGATTGCGGCAATTCACGCGAAACCCGAACTACGCGTTTTTACCGTTACTTTCGCCGCTCATTTAAAGCTATAAGGATTATTGGTAAGGTTGCAGGATCTAAGATTTTTTTTAGGAAATTTCCTGCTCTTTAAGGATCTATTTTCAAATTTTGATTATCTCAAATAGTTTTCGAAATATAAAAAAAAATCCAAACCCTTCTTTTTATGTTTACTTAATTGTTTATAACTTTTGCATTTTTTTAGCCCCTCTTGTAATTTTGATAGAATGTTCTAGGTGCTATCCCGAATCGAATGAGACCAAAATCATAATTTTCGGTGAATGAGATCAGGTTTTGAGGAAAATGGCACTTGTTAATCAGACTATATACTCAATTAATTGAAGATTTCCAACTTGAGTACTTTTGTTTCGATACCCCTTGGGGTTGAAAAGGGGTGAACCCCTTCAGGGGTGGTACTCGAGTCGTAATTTGGGATGTTGACCGAATTTGCAAGTTGTCGATGTCACTCAAAAATGTGGAATATTTAATATTCCACATGTCGATAGTAGTGTGTCAAGTAGGCATTACAGTGAAGCCCGCTGGCCCAGATATCGATGAGATTTAAAAAAGAATCAAAGAACATACTGATTTTAATGACCGTAGAATAAAAGAAAGACATTCTTAATTATTAGACGTTGGAAGGGAGAAATAGAAAGGAGAAATGCCAAAAATTTTCGTTTGTAAACTAAACGGAGAGCTGTCGAATTTACGTCTTAATTCTTTACGTATTTATCTGTATTTAATTTATAGAAAGTTTTGATTGGATTTCTGAATTAACTGACCTATAGAAAGTTTGTGTTAGTTACAAATATATTTGTAACTAACAAAAAGTTTTTACTAAAATAAATGTTTTGCCTTTCTGTCTTCATATAGACAAAAAGGCTTAAAGTTATAATATTACTAGCTGTCCCAGCAAACGTTGTTTTGCCATTTAAAGTATTTCTACTTCACCAGTTGATACAAAATCTTACCCCCTCTTTTGTCCCCTAAGAGGGGTGGGGGGAAAAATTTTATACACCGGATGTTAAGTTGGAAAACATAGTTAATAATACGAAGTACTTCATTACGTCAGTCATTTTTCATAAAGTTATTGAACATTTTAATTCTGATGAAAACTAGCCAAGTAAAATCTAATCTAGTTTAAGATCTCACATTATTTAAATAACATCTATTGTTATAGATATTCAACAAAGCAAAGAAATAGACTCTATTATTTGTTCATAATGTTATTTGGTTCCCATACGTACCTATTTCGATTTTCCATGGAACTTAGCACTCATTTAGATCTCCATCCTTCTTACGGCGAAGTCTATAGACAAGAAATATTATAATGTTTGTATGGAACTTGGCTCAGCATTTTTACATTTATGTTTTTGGTGGGAAAACACTACTTTTTGTAAAGAAAACTTTCCGAGCAAGGGTAGACACCTTCATCTTCCCAGTTCAAACAGCCATAATATTCGACTATATTCAATGGCAATTCGCAACCTTGAGGTGTCGTTTCACCACTTCCCGACAAGTGTCGGCTATGCTATCCGCAACTTATCTGGCAGATACTTCATCTATCAGATAAGTTGTGGATAGCCTATCTGAAACTTATCAGGAAGTGGAGAAACAGCCCCTCAGCCTTGTTGAGACTTGAGTATCAGACGAATAAAATGCAGCTACCATCAGAAGGCATTGGAATAATACGGTATAACACAAGTGTATTTCCAACCATTAACTATATAGTGTACAACTTACTATGCGGAAGTTAAGTAGCTATTATTATAGCTGTCTAACAGACAGACAGACAAACGGACGGACGGACAGACATATTGAAATAATTCTATGTCTATTCTCCTCAAACTATATCTCCATACCAAAGAACAATCAACAATATATATAAAAAATATATATATATATATATATATATATATATATATATATATATATATATATATATATATATATATATATATATATATATATATATATATATATATCGGTAATCGCAGTTTGGGCGTGAAGACGTAACAGACAGACAGACACACTTCATAAAGTCACCTTCTATTCATTTCAAGTTTTTTCAATTCACAAATAAATGTTTACGGGGAGCTCCCATACAATATACGTGATTTTTTGGCCTTTTTAGCTCTAAATCAATAATGGCAGCCGAAAGGTAATTGAAATGTTTACAAAATCCTTAATTGTATTTTTTCTTTCATAACAAATAATAAAAGTAAAATAAAATAAATATTTAAGGGGGGTCTCCATACAAAAAACACAATTTTCGCTCTGTACGACTCGCACTTGACCAATTTTTTTTGTTTTCGGGTTTTTCCCTACGGTTACACACAATTACCGAGCTGGATTCCAAATTTCAGCCTTCTAGGTCATCTGGAAGTGGGTTAGAATTTTGATCTATAGGTCAGTCAGTCAGTGATAAAAATTTAGATTTTCGGACGTTAATATCTCAACAACCGTTTAAGCTGTGCTTATGAAATTTAAAGCATGTATTTGTCTTGCAAGTCTCATTGTATGAGCTAAATTTGAAACGTTTATGTAAAATAGATTCTGAATAATGAGGAGGTCAAAAGTAGCTGCAAATGGTTCGTGTAATATTACACACGGTGCTGCTCGCCATTCTGTTATGCTGGAACTTGGCTTGACACTCTACCGCGTGTCTAGATCTAAGTTATTAATCAAAGTTTGAAGTAGCGAATCTAGTCAGTGTCTAGCCGGGAAACTTCTAAGGTATAAGCGATTCTGTAATACTTGATAGTCATCGAATTTTAAGGGCGTTCCTTACGGAGATACCGTAATTTACCGTATTTTAAGCCTTATAAACTCATAATTTGAAAGCTACAAAGTTATAATAAAAATACAGCAATAATCTTCAGTATATCAACATTTCTGATATCACTCATGATATCAGCTTCCAAAGTAAAACCAATTTATTAAAATTCAAGCATACATTTAGCATCTCCTAAGGATTTACAAATTACTTTTATTTGAAACACACGCCAATAGATCGACAATATCATAAACTACATATTACTCGTTTTAAATTTTTTTTAGGACAATTTTGAACTAAGATAAGTAAAAAAAATAGGGTTTTGGTGCGATCTCGGCAACGCGGCAAATGTATGGCCAAGGCCGTTTGCTCGGGGGACGGCCTTAACTAACTTGTAAACTAGAACATACAAGCTAAAAATATATTATTCAATGCTGACGGCTTCGTGCACCAGAGGCTTAGAGCGTGGCTGATGATTCGGAGGTCGTGGGTTCGTTTTAAGTTTGGTTAGGACCTGCATTGTCCTGCTGCTAATCACCTGATTGACAAGAAAGAGATCCATGTGTTAGATGGGCATGTAAAAAGCCGCGGGTTTGCGCCTGATCTCTCGCCAGTCGTGTTGGTCATCCATTCAATGGGATATGATAAACAATTGGGCACTATCAAATCACTCCTGGTTTCAATGGAATCGTGCACCATCGAGAAATATCATATCATAATATAAATCGTGTTCTATGGAGGCTTCGCCACTGCTTCCCACGCCGGGAACTGGGAAGCAATATTTATATTACGTTATAATCCGATAGTTAACGATCAGTATGGAGGGAGGAAGGGTCGCCCTTGTCACCGTCCAACCTTCACGCCTTCCGAGTTCCGAGAAAGAGAAGTGAGGGCGATCGTTAATATTGTAGTCTTAACTGCTACGGCTTTTCGTGCCAGTTCCGAGAAGGAATAGTAATGAGGTATTAATTAACAGAGAATATTTGATATGTAAGTATGAAACTTATCCTTACTCAGGTAATACTTAAAGCCGAATGTTCCGAAGCTGAAACTTAGCGCTTTGCACATCTAATGAAGAAGGCTGTGATACAAAAACTTACAACCATTTGCGAACGATCTTTAAACAATGCAAATAATATTCAATGATTTACTTAAAGAATGAATTCTCTACGATGACACAGACTCTATTATACAAATATTTTAATGAATTACTTGAATAAATAATTTGTATCGTTATACGAAGTTTGCTAAGTGATAATTTAATAAAATAGAGCTAAGAAAACACCGTGAACACGACTAGCTAGCTAATTTCTATGTCGTTACAGATTATCTAGACTGAAAGAAGAATGTATCTTCAAACATTGCTTATTTGCATTCTTACCCTTCTTATGCTAGATAATAGATTGTATGCGACGACATCGTAAACGATTACCAGAACGATCCAACCAGTTCATTCTAGTGTGATCGTTACCGATCTATCGTTAGTAGATAAACATACAGATGTTATAACTTATAATCCGAGTGCAGCCTCCAGGTGAGAAGTGGTGCGGCTCCCGCGGCGCGCGACCCACATACAACTTTATCAGCCGATTGCTCGTATTAGTTTGATTAGATATCTTTACGATTCTGTAGATGCAGCTTCGATATAGTTCCGATGCCGTCTCAGTATTGTTTTTTATAAAATTAGGGCCAAATGACCAAACGGGTCAATACCGTCGCCCATGGACCCTTGTAACATCAGATGAGTTGCAGGTGGGTTGCCACTTGCCCAATAGTGCAGAGTAAAACAAAAAAAATAATATTCTAATAAAATGTTAAACTTGTGATTAGTCAAAAGCTACGAATAATAAAAAACTAAGGAAGAGTAACTCCGTCAAAAAACATGCTCCAAAATACTTGTCAAAAAAGGTTCACTTTTCATACATTTGGTGACCTTGAGCGGTATAAAGGCTGACGTTACATGACAGTTCGAATGGAACCAAATTTAAAACTGTATTAGTATGGGAGTTACGTTTCTTGGTTTTATTATTCGTAGGTCAAAAGTCAAAACTCTAAAAATCGGTCGTTGGACATTTGTTTTATTTGTAGAGGGTATATTTTGATACTTTGAATTTAAACTGGATCGAATCGGTGTTAATCTTTGATTTATATTGCAAAATTAAGGTACAAAGAATACTTTCTCCAAGGTTCAAGAAAATTCTATATACTAGGCCACGGCTGAGTCGTGAGGTCGTGGATGTGCATTTCACATAAACTTGTGCCAAAGAAGTTTCGAGTTTTGAAGCCAAAAGTTATGCCAATTATGGCACTTTGTATATAGGTGAAGGCGGTTCATTGAATTTTTTAAAGCAAGGCTATTTAGCTTAGGTTATAACTAGTAAAATACTTTATATATAATATAAAGTATTTTACTAGATAAATTGAAATTTTAAGAATGCGGTACACAAGATGCGTAAATTTACTACAGAATTAACGATTTCAGATATATAAATATCGCTACAACTTGACCGACTTGGCTAATTTTGAACTTCAAATAATTGTATTAGTTCATGAAAAGTTTAAACGGTTAAATTAACTGATATTAATCTTTCAGGCCCCGCGCGAGCACCGGTGATCGCGAGAACAAAAGAATACAATGGGAATTCCTAGAACCTCCGATCGAAGGATTAACACTATATTAAAAGTTTTAAGTGTTCAACTATCTAGTAGGCGCGAAAACATACAGTCAGCTACCCGTATGATAACGATATTTCTAGCGAGATCGATACTATGCTATCTGAATCCTAATGTTTACCAACACCATAACACCCACTGATAACATTACAATAGACTTGTTGCCGCGACTGCACTCGGTCCTAAATCTTAATCGGTAAAAAAATTACAACTCCGCTATGCAAAAAAGCCTTGTACATTACAGAGGCATTATAGGAACACAGACACATAATAATTTATTCAAATCTAATTAAACGCTTCAATAGGAAACACACATAAGTTTGCAATAATTATTATAACCTTCATTCACGCTTCCTATTAAATAAGCTGTGATTAACAAGAGCTATGACTAAAAGATGTAACTTCATCAAATTAATTGTCCATATAATGGCAGCAATCACTGAGGATACTATAGGTTATGGAAAGCTCTAAATAGTAATAATTATATTGTCCCTATCTGTACGAGTACAGTTTACTACTTGGAATCTTCATAATATAGTAGTTCTACTATAGATACAATTATAGCTAGGCCTACTAGGCGAATGTATTGTGACATTTGCCTGCTTCGTAAAATAATTTGTTAGAAACGTAATTTACAAAATATACAACTTCTGTAATATGCTGTTGACGAAATGTTCGGCGACCTTTGTATTGAAATAAAAAATTGTATTTTCGTTTGTTTACCTTTCATCTCAGCATATCAAAGAGTTTATAAATCGATCGTTATTAATCAATGTTAAACGATTGAACAAAACATTTTTATATATTTTATAATCTACGTCAGTAAAAACAAAAAAATTCAAGGACTTAGAATAAAGATCTGCCTCTACAACGTACTGACAAAAAAAGATATAATAATAAAATATAAGAACTGGAAAACTGAGCTAATAAATTGTAGTTTATTTTGAAAAAATTATCTTAGTATTATATTGTAAAATATAAAAATTAACACCTATTCTAGAATTTCTAGAGGTTAAAGTAGACAATGGGAACCGAAATAGACTATTTCTATTGTACAATTCTGTAGGATTTTATTTAGCCCATATTAATGTCGCGGGGAACTAGAAGAAAAATAAAAAATGTATTTGAATATCCCTTAATTTAAACACAATTGCATAAAAATTGTATATTGCTTCTGCAAAAGTTGTAGGGCGGGCCCTACGTCAGGCCATCTGTAGGGCGGGACTCGGGAGGTCCCACAGGAAATTAACAATACTTATCTTGTTAATAAATTACTCGCAAGCCCTTGTTTGTTTAACATAGAACGTACTCTGCATTGTACTTAGAAACAAACTGCCGCACGAGTCACGAGTCATTTAGTGAACATTAAACTTCAAAGTGAAAAAACTGAAAATGTTGACAGATCATGTATGGAGCTTATGTCAAATTATTCATTTAATTATAGTTAATATAATATACATTATATCTAGTAATATCTAAAATTTATATTTGTCTCTGAGTGCGGCAGTAAAACTGATTGGAAAGATTTTCCGAGTATAAAGTTAGTTTACTGGATTATGGTCCCCAAAATTAAGTAGTTAGGTAATAGATCTTTTAAAAGTTAAAGATTTTTTGACCGACTTCCAAAAAGGAGGAGGTAATATGTTCGGCTGTATGTATCTTTTTTTTTTTGTATGTTCCACGATTACTAAGCCGTTTGTGGTCCGATTTCCAAAATTCTTTTTGTGTTGTATAGGGTTTAACTCGACTTTGGTACCATGTTCACAAAAGATTTATTTTTTCTGAAGCATTCGAGGTAAATGCTACCAAAAAGTAAGACTTCGCACCAGGTTATACCCTGGATCCGAAGGTACCGAACAGAACTTTTGAATGCTTATAGGTACAGGTTCGGGGATTTCGGCGTTGTTTAAACAACTGAAAGCATAAGCTAATACATCAATTTGATTAATCATCATCATCACAACCATAATTATACCATGGGTCATCACACTATGACCCAATTAGGTATTGGTACTTTTCGTGATATTTTGCATCGAAGCAGACGTTTTTGATAATGATTTCGCTGTTTGTGGACCGATTTTCAAAATTCTCGTTTTGTTGTATAGGATATAATCTTAATTTTGTATAACAATTACGAAAGTGGTGAGCTGATGATGGGATCTATGAACAATCGAGGAAAATCCTTGAATTTTATCAAAACACTCATAGTGGTTAAAATGTTGTTTCTAGTAAGTTAAACATATTATGTTACGAATAAGAGAAATTTTATACGAAGGTGTCTCATGGTCCAAAGGCACTGAACAGAACTCCTGAATCTTTAAAGATAAAAGTATGGAAATTGCAGCATCGCTTAGATAACTGCAAGCATTTACCACAGCTTCGCTTACAGTGACATAATGTGAATAGTTAACATTCGTATTGGTTATTTACGCATAAAGCCTAATTTTGTAGATACATAACTAAAAAGAGTGAAATTATTATTTTTAACAAAAAATTAAAACCGACTTCCAAGGTAAAAACAATAGTAATATGAACTAAAAAGTATTAAATAACTCTTACTCTTTAATAGTGCCTTTTTCAGAATTCGTCTCAATCTCAACTATTTCTGTACTGTATACTACAATCTTTATTACTTTGAAGTCGGTACCAGTCCCAAAAGTTTCAGATAATCTGACATTACTGAACTCACGATTAAATTAGCTGGTACCGACTTCAAAATAATGAAGACTGTAGTATACAGTACAGAAATAGTTGAGATTTAGACGAATTCTGAAAAAGGCACTATTAAAGAGTAAGAATTATTTAATACTTTTTAGTTCATATTACTATTGTTTTTACCTTGGAAGTCGGTTTTAATTTTTTGTTAAAAATAATAATTTTAACATAAAAAATAAGTTTCTTTCGTGTCTTGATTGCTAGGGACTATTTTTAATGAAATAAGTAGGTACTTACATTGAAACTTAAAATTGATTGAAAAAATATTATTTATTACAAACTGCATTGTTATCCTTTAACCTAAGGACACCGGCTACCGCGACAACAATAGAATAACAATAGATTTCCAAGAATCCGCGATAAAAGGATTCAATAAAGTAAAATGACTACCTACCCTGAATTTAATTTTAGGAAATTTTATAATGACTTCGGTTGATAAAGTCCAGTGGTAAAGTCAAATTAACCAGTCTCCATTCAAAATTAAACGCTGACGCTGCGTTTTCCGAACCGCTCAATTTGCGCTGTCATCTCTATCGGAGAATTAAAAGTTCTTTGTACAACGTGCTGACTACTGTCGTTATCGAATAGATAAGGAGTGTGTTCCTTTATTGTTCTAATGCCCTGGCCGGCACTTTGGCTACTGAGAAGTTAAATCGTAATGGCCAGCATACTTCGAGTACAAACGTACTCACATAGGTAATATATTTTAATTTCTAGAGTAGCTGTAATATAAAGTATGTTTTTACTTTTAGACAAAAAGTTAATACAGTACTAAGGTTTAATTTTGAGGCGGCATTAAGTTGGTAATTTTTACTTGATGTCTCTAAAATAAACTATTTTTAAATACTTTATTTTTATTTTGAAGTTTTTTTATATACTTAACTTAAACGTTTCTCGGTAAATTGAAATTCGCGATTTGCCAACATTGTTATAGTATCGGCAATCGGTTGTAAAACGGTTAGAGCAGATCATACAATTTACTGTCCGTTTGATAGAAGCCAGACTACCGGAACGGGGATTGAGTATAAACTAAGCGAAAATACACACGATTTCGCGAAGAATAGCACAGTTTATAGAATAACATTATCTACAGCATATAAATTATACACATTATGTGGTAGGTAACCAAAGGAGCGTATAGCAAGCAATTCCGATTTCCGACATAGGTAAGTTGTGATAGATTTTTTTAATTCTATAAAGTTTAATTGCATACACTGTTTTAATATACTGTTCTTTTTTATCAATTTAATGTACTTTGGTAAAATACGAAGATACGTAGGTAAGATACTCGGCATAAAAAGGTTTACTCTTTTTTTATTTTTTATTGGCACAATAAATATTCCCGGCACTCAAGCTGGACACATCTGGCTGAATTCACTAGCCCAGCCATTATCATAAAAAAAAAACACGCGCGGATATATTTAAATTTCAAATTTCGAACTCGTAACTTCGCGCGTCACGGCGACCGCATGCGGATATTTCTACCGCGACACTGAAAATCCGAGCACGTGTGGAAAATATCTTCGCTCCCAGTCCGAAAAGACCCATCTCGCGGCTCACGCTAAATCCGCTTTTAAGTACGGGCCGTAAAGTCGAAATTCCTAAAGCAGAAACTCGGGAAAATGAAGCTGCCGAATAACACGATAACGTAATTTAAACCTTATCTCATTTACATAAGGGGGTCGATAATGAGTCGAATGGACAACAATAGAAACTCCGCTCGGAAATAATCGGAAGTGTTCGACAATTATTTCAGCTTCAGCTTGCAAACAATAAATATTGCGTACGAATTGAGCGCTAAATATAGCCGGGGGACATTGTACTCTATCGCGAGGTGGGAGGGTGCATAATGTGTTGTGCGATTCGACATTTACATAACAAAAAGTCATATTTGCGAAGCTGTAACACGAAAATATTATCAAGTAATGGCGGGTACATATTTGCAGTTACAAGGTTACACGAATATAAGTTATAAATCACAATACTACATGTTTTGGTATCATTTTAGGAAATGTAGAGTATACTAAACTTAATGTACTTACTCTTTTCGAAAATGTAGGTACTTTGTATTGTTCAATGTAGCTATGATTTAAGCAACAACTGGTATAAAATAATGCAAAAATAAGTTAAAAGCGATCTGATAATAAGGACAACGCATTAATTAAAAACAAAATTTTAAATTTTCCAAAAAATATTCCGTATTTTTTAAGATCGTCGTTACCGCCGCGTGCGCACCACGCGGAATTTTACCGTATGATGTGCCAATTTTTTAAACGCTCTTATAAAACATAATCACACATAAGAAGTTTTTAAGATAAGTAAAAAAATACACTAAATAAGTAGTATAAGAAAAGCAATTTTTTCTTATGCGTATTTAGTGTATATTTTTCCAGTTCCAGTAGTTTCGATTTCTGAATCGTGAAATTCTGTGAAGTGCACAGACATTCAGCGGCAGAAGAACGACCAACAAGTAACAACCGATCCCGATCAGGAATTTTTCAGGATGAATATATTATTTAGAAATAATATAATATTGTAATCATCACGAAAAAAAAAAATACAATATTATATTATTTCTAAATAATATACTTATTCATCCCGAAAAATTCCTGGTCGGTTAAAGTCTCTAGAATATTGTTGTCGCGTAATTTGGGTAGAATCAATATCAAAGTAAACAGCGTAACAATGGCCAGTTGTTTCACATTAAATATGTACATTGTTAATGTACAATCGACGATTCTATTCATGGACCGGCCACGTGGCCTATATATATTTATTATATTTTATTGAACGAGAGATATCTCGACCTTCAAACTTACGGTGGGCGGTTTGAAACCGAACAGGTGTAAACTGTCTTCCCTATTTTGTTGTAGCATGGATGGGAAGAAATGACAAGCCCAAGAACTATAGGTCTACCAGGAATCAGTCTGATGGCAAATTTGGACGGCAGAATTTCAAAAAATATCCTTGATATATTTGCATGTTTAACACACAGAACCAGCCGCTATATAAGGAAAAAAAAGATCATAATGTTTTATTCTAACTACCCCGGTATTGCTATAGTCAATTTGTTTTCTCACTTTTTGCCATCAGATTCCGGTAGACCTATACAAGCTCGAAAGTTAATATGAGTCCCGTTATAGTCTTGTCGGTCTTGATGGAATAGAAAAGAATACCAACTCTTTATTAGAATACTCAATATTGACCGAAACAATAATTATTACTAGACCAAAGAAACTGTATAAACAGAGCCATATTATTTTTACCGCGAAAGAGCTGTAGTTACGGAGAATTAAAATTAATCATAACTTTCCATTCCAAGCCTTAAAGACATTTTTACCCCTCTGTTGTTACTGCTTTAAAGAATACCTAAAAATTAGTTTATTTAGCTAAATGTATGACATCACAAACTCATAAAATTAGTTTATTTAGCTAAATGTATGACATCACAAACTCATATTATACTTTATACAAGTAACCGGCGTATCATGGCGTCGTAAAATTAATTAGCACACTTCCTTTGTTGTAATTATACTGAAGGTTGATTTGCGTCATACACTCACGTAAACAAAAATTATTCTTAAGGGCGAAGC